>CAOLHI010001905.1:0-369832 GCA_948474755.1 Ctenosaura bakeri
CCGCTGCCAGAGCCCCGGACGGAGTGGTTTGCCTTCTGCTCCGGGGCGGCAGGAGCGGCGGTCGGCGGTGCCTCTTTTTCTCTGTGGGTTGCTGTGGGGTGCTTTGACCTGCCAACATGGTAAGCATGGTAAGACCACGGGCACGAAGGCCCGTTTATTTGGCGAAGGCGGCGCCCAGGATGGTTGGAGCTGGACCTCCTCCCGGGATGCCGGACCGGACCGCGGATTGTGCACAGATGGCGAGGTGGACTGGTTGGTCGCGCGTCCGATGGGACAAGCCGGCACCGGAACCCAGGGCCAGCACAGACGTGGCGAGAGAGAGCGGCCAGGACACAAGCAGAGCTCCGGGGGAGCCGCTCTGTGTGGGGCCGAGGGGACGCCGGGACCCTTCGGCTGAGGCTGCTCTGGGGTTGCTGCAGTGGGGCGGGGTGGGGGTGGGCAGAGGGGGTGCTGGGACTGGGGAGAGCCGTGGTGGCTGGGGAGGGACGCTGCGGACGGGGCCGAGGAGGAGCCGGGGGCACCCCTGCAGGGGAGTCGGCGGGAGAACGCCGCTTTTGCTGGAAGAAGGAGCCGCAATCTCCTTGGCTTGCTCAGACCTCCTTCCTTGTGGAGCTGGGGGCGGAAGACCCCAAGAGAGATGAGGGTTGGACGGGTCTGGCTCAGGACCCGAGACGTTCCGGACTCCGTCCAAGGACACGAAGGACCCGGCCAGGGAGAAAAATGAGCCGCTGGTCACAAGAATCAGCTGGGAAGGCTCCCTGCCTGCCTGCCAGTCTGGGCGAGACAAGACCCGGCTTGAAGGAGTAACCCAATCCGACAGCCGACAGGTGCTGGAGCAGCTGGCGGCCAGCCTGTTGCTCCCCCTACAAGGCGGGCCCAGGCGGGCGCTGCTAAGAATAGTCTGGGCTCAAGGAGCACCGTCTCCCCGGCCGACGGCGGCTGCTGTGGCTGCCATCACCGCTTCAGGCATCTTGAGGCTCGCCGGCTGGAACGCAAAGATCTGGGTGGACAGACGGTGGCACCCAGCGGAGAGGAGGACGAAGACCAAGACGGGTGGCGGGCACGGGCACCTGTTGCCCAGCTCCCAAAAGTGGGCCACGGGACCCCCGAGGCCTGCGGCGATGCCAACAACACCCGGGCAGCCTTTGGACTCCTGGAAGCCAAGTGGTCCTGAGGGGCTCCGAGACCGGACAGCCCCAGCGCTTGCCAGAACTGCCCTGGGGGTGGCTGGGTGCATTTCGGGGATGGGACCCTCCGTCTCTGCAACAGCGGGCCGTGCCTCCCTCAGCCTCATGGCCAGAAATCTCGGACCCCCAGAACCCTGCGCCATGAATCCTTTTGCACTCCTATGAGGGCTGTGAGATGCTCGCGGGGGCAACCCCAGTGGTTTGCAGGGGGTGATTCAGGCCCACTTCTTTTCCAGAAGTGGCATAGCTGGTGCAAGGGGAAACCCCTAAGAAATAGCCCGTTGCCACCTTGGAGGGGTGTGGGAAGGGGCTGCGTGCAGCTCCAGATAGTCGGGGGGGGGCAGCTCCCGGGCCAGGCCCCTCCTGGGCCTCACTCTGAGCCGAGGGTGACTTTGTGTGCTTTCCTTGCAGACGGATCAGCAGGCGGAAGCCAGGTCCTACCTGAGCGAGGAGATGATAGCTGGTGAGTAAGAGGGGGCCGCTGAGTGGGGAGGGGGAGGCACAGCCGGGCACGGCCCCTTTGACCACCGTTGCCCAGGCCCAGAGAGGTCAGCCGAGTGGTTAATTAATTCAATAGCCTGCCTTTCTCCCCATAGAGGAAAAGAGAATGCACTGAATACTCAATCATATCAATGGGCAATTTTAAGAAACTCAAATAACTGTCATATTAAAAACAGTCCCAGGGCTGGGAAGAAGGCAGGAGGGAAATAAACCAAGCGCTGCATAAAAGCTTTGGGAGCATCACAAATGTGGGGAAATCGTGTGGCGCCCCTGGTGAGAAGACCTCTCCCCAGGAGTGGGCACAGCAGGCATCCAGCTTGTTGGAGGGGGAGAGGGCCCAGTGAGAGAGCTAGCAATGCCTTTGGAGGGTCAAGCGCTTGACCACTGCCAGGGCTGGAATGCCAACCGAAAAGGGCAGGGGGCCCTTCTGACAGAGACCCAGAGGGGCCCCGATGGCAACTCAGCAACCTCCCTCTCTTTCTCCCCCCACCCCATGGGAGGGGAACTCTCAACCCCTGCAATCCGTGGAGGAGGCCAGTGGCAGAGGGGATCTGGTGCTCCCTCCTGGCCCAGATCTGACCTGCTTGACCAGCTGTAGGGCTCTCTTGGCTGAGTGTGGCCGCTCCAGTCGGTCCTTTACTGTGAAAAGAGAGGTTAGATACTCAGAATAAAAGAATCCTGGAACTGGAGGAGACCCCCAGGGCCATCCAGTCCAACCCTCTTCTGCCCTGCAGGAAGATACAGTGGGAAGATTCTGTTGCCCTTTGACAGATGGCCATCCAACCTCTGTTTAAAAATGTCCAAAGAAGGAGACTCCATCACATTCCCAGGTAGCAGTGGATTCTGCTGTCCAACTGCTCTTATCGCTAGGAAGTTCTTCCTAATGTTTAGATGGAATTTCTTTTCCTGGAGTTTGGAGTCATTGCTCCATGTCCTAATCTCTGGAGCAGCAGAAAACAAGCTTGTTCCATCTTCCATAGGACACCCTTTCATGTATTTAAACACAGCTATCATGCCGGCTCTTGACCTTCTCTTCTAAAGGCTAAATGTACCCAGCTCCCTAAACTGCTCCTCAAAGGCTTCATGGTTTCCTCTCAGGGGATACTTTAGCTGTGGATTCCTGCATGGCAGGAGATTGGATTAGATGGCCTCTGGTAGACCCTTCCAACTCTGTGATTCTGTGATGCTCGGAGAGCCCCTTGTATTCTCTTCCTCTCGCTTCCTTCCTTCCTAGGTGGGCAGCAGGGGCAGGGATGTGCATGCGTGCATGCGTATAGGTGGACAGGGTAGAGGGGGCAGATCTGATTGCCCCCCCACTAAAGCCCTAGGAGTGCCCTGGGGTCCGATGGCTGCTTTCAACATAAGGGAGGAGCCTGTCAGTCGCAGTGTGAATCCTGCAGCCCCCCAGAAGATGGTGGATTATGGCTCCCCTCAGCAATCCTAGGTGAGGAATTCTGGGAGCTGCAGTCCCATCTTGTCTGGTTGGCTGCACCATTCCCTTCCCTGCTAAAAGTCATTTCTTTATTTTTGTTTGATTTACTGAATTTACACCCTGCATTTCTCCCACTGTGGGACCCAAGGCAGCTTCTGAAATGCATTAAAACCAAATACAGTGAGAACACTGGAGAATATGGAAGTTAAAAAGCAATTAAATAAGCAACCATATTCAGAACATTAGTTTAAAACAGTTGAAAAGGCAGTTACAGCATAGCAAAAAGGGTGATAAAAAGATGCACCTTCCAATTAGAAGATTTCCTAGAATGGCCAGTTAACAGCCAGAGGCCTAAATAAACCAGAAGGCCTTTGCCGGACGGTGGCAAGGGAGCCCGGAGGGGACCAGCCAAGCCTCCCGTACGAGGGAGCCACTGCTGAGAAGGCCACGTCCTCTGCCGTCACGCCCTGTGCCTGTGAGGGTGGTGGGACTGAGAGAGACCCCTTCCTGGGGGTCTCCGTATTGGGGCTGGCCCGTATTGGGAGAACGGTCTTTGGATAGGCTGGGCCAGTCTTGAAACGCTCAGAGCTTGGTGCCAGTCTGTTGCCAGTGTGCCAGGGTCACAGCGGCCGGCAGGAACAGGGGGTACCCCCAAGACAGTGCTTGGCCAGCGCCTGAAGGAGCCCCCCGCCCTGAGCTTGGTTCCCCATCCCCTCGGCTCCGTCAATCACCGTGTGGCTCTTTCCCCCCCGCAGAATTCAAGGCTGCCTTTGACATGTTTGACGCTGATGGCGGCGGGGACATCAGCACCAAGGAACTGGGCACCGTGATGAGGATGCTGGGCCAGACGCCCACCAAGGAGGAGCTGGACGCCATCATAGAGGAGGTGGATGAGGACGGTGAGGAGGGGACGGTGCCCTGGCACTGGGGGGAGGTGGGAGTGCGGGGCGGGCGCGAGAGGGCAGCGGTGGCTGACCCAGTCCGTCCCCCCCCCTGTTGTGGGCCGGGGCCCTCCTTCCCCCGCAGGCAGCGGAACCATCGACTTCGAGGAGTTCTTGGTCATGATGGTGCGCCAGATGAAAGAGGACGCCAAGGGCAAGACCGAGGAGGAGCTGGCGGAGTGCTTCCGCATCTTCGACAGGTGAGGCTGGTGGTCAGGGGGACTCTGTCTTGGAGGGGGGGAGTAGCCCCACTCTCCTTCCGTCTGGAGTTGGGGAAAGCTCTTCCCCGTAATTCAAAAATACTTTTGGGTTGTGGTGATTTTAAACCCTCAAATGGCCACAAAGGCCAGGAAACTGCCCAGAAACGTGGCCGTTTAGTCTTTCTCTTCAAATCTGCAAAAACGCCAATTTGGGGCCAAAATGGTAACTGGGACTGAGCTGACCTCCTCATGCCGGTCTACGGCCGTAATAAAATTACTGATATTGAGGTGACCTCCTGTCTGGTGCACTTGGATGCCCTGGCATGGCATCTTGGTAGTCAGAGAGGGTCTTTTTGCTTGGGTGGGTTCACGCAAGCAAAACGGGCCTTGCAGTTGTGTAGGTGTGCCTGCCAAAAGTTGGCAGGGCTGGCCGGGGGTGCTGGGCTGGACCCCTTGTTCGTCCCCATGCCTTCCCATTCCATTCTGCTGTTCAAGAAGGTGGACAACCCAGGGCTTTGCAGAAGGTGCACCCCCGCAGGCTTCTCCCAACCCACCTTCTGGTCCTCTCAAGTTGCAAGGCGGCTAATTACGCTGGGTGTCCTCTTTCGCCTCCCAAAGAACGTCTCGGCTTTCCCTCCGGGAGTGCCGTGGAGGGTGTACGGGGTGTCCATCGCCTGTCCCTGGCAGAGGGTGCAGCCAGGCCTCCCTATGGGGCACGAGCCCCACTTCACCCCAGAGGGAGGTACAAGGGGGCTGAGCCTCCAACGCCTGCGTTTGGGGAAACCATCTCCGTTTGCTTGGCTCCCCTCCACCTGCCCCCCCCATTCTCCCTCAAGAGGCCACTGAGCGAGGAGGGGGATGAGGGGAACGTGGGGCGTGTGCCGAAACAAGGGAGAACCAAAAAGCCCGCCCCCAGCAAACTGGTCAGAATCCTCCACCTACCTGCTCGGTGCAGAGCGACCCGTGCACGGTGGGTGCTGCGTGAGGTTCCAGTGGAACGGGTGGGCCGTAGCTGGCCTGGGCCAAGTCACAGCCTTCCCCGAAGGTGTGGGCAGCAGGGAGACACAGTCCCAGGGCTGGGTGGCAAGGGCCAGAGTTTGGATTTAGTTCCCAATCTTAAAATGGGAGATCAGGCAAGAACAAGAGACACCCAGAGTCAGGTAGCCTCCAACTGACCTGGCTTGGTTTATTTCTGTGCCCGTCTCACTTCTTCAGTTGCTTTTAAATGTCCCAGTTTCTCTCTCCTCCTTCCTCCTTCATCCTCAGCTCGCTTCACTTCCTGCAAAGTGGGACCAAGGTGCAAAAGTAGTTTGCACTCAACTCAGCAGTGGGGAGAGGAGAGGAGGGGTGGGATCTTGCCCGTCCATGGGGCTCAGCCCAAAGCAAACTGCTGCAGCCTCTTCTGGCTCATCTGTTCTTCCTTATTAACAATTTTTGCCATCTTGGCCACACGCTGATGTTGTTCGGCCACACATGCTCTGGTTTTCACCTGTGAAGTGTTGGCGGGGATGCCATGGACCCCTCTCAGATCTTTTGCTGGTGGGACAGTGGGGGTCAGGACATCCCTCTGGCCAGGGGAGGTCAAGATTCAAGGCTCAGCACCCCCACCTCATGACTCTCTCCTGCCCCCACCCACCAACAGGAATGCTGATGGCTATCTGGATGCTGAGGAGCTGGTGGAGATCTTCCGTGCCTCTGGGGAGAATGTCACCGAAGAGGAGATTGACTGGCTCATGAAGGATGGAGACAAAAACAACGATGGCCGGATTGACTTTGATGGTGAGCGGCTCAAAGGGGGCTGTCCTTCCTAGGAATGCCCCCGTGGGTGGGCGCTAGAACTGCAGCAGTGCCCCCCAGGCCTTGCACCCACGCCCAGAGTTCAGGGTAGGGAAAGATCTGCCTGTGGGCCACATACGGCCCCTTGGTCTCCGTTTTATTTTCACGACCAGGTTGTCTGGTATTGGATACAAAAGGCCTAAAACAGCCCAGAGGGGGCCGAAAGGTCATGAAGCTGCAATCTGACCCCCAACCCTTGCCCACCCTGGCTTAATCTCACCAAGTTCCTAGGGGCTTCCCCCTTTGACTTGCACGCTCAACCCACAGACCAGGAGCTCTTGGGTGGCACCAGAGATGCAGAGCAACAGTCTCTCCTGTGGGGGCTGCTGCCACCACCTGGCTACTTCCAGGGCCCGGAGCCCCCCAGCTCTTCCCGGCCAAAGAGTGTGACTTCAGCCCTCACCCTTTGGGACCTGGTGGTGTGAGATTCTGGACTCTTGGTGACAAGGGAAGGAGGGCCTGTTGCCAGAAGAATCCCTCTGCCAGGGCACCCTGCCAGTTCAGTGCACCCAAGGGACCCCTCTGCAGATGTCTTTTTCAACACTTGCTTGTGCCAGGGGGGCACCAACCACTCCTTTGCTGTGCTGCCCACCTCCTGCTTTGGGGCTGATGGGTCTTCCTCCTTCTCTCTCCCCACAGAGTTCCTCAAGATGATGGAGGGTGTGCAGTAAAGCGCCTTGAGAGACATTCCTGCAAGTCCGGCGGCCGCCCCCTGCAGCCCAGGCGGCCGCCCCTTGCCCTGCTCCAGCCACCTTGCCGTGCCACGCTCACGCGTTCCCCCTCTCCTCTGCCAGCCTGCTCCACATGGCTCAGAGACAACTTTTCTGCTCAACTCTCTGGATTTAAGCCAAGAACCCCCTCCCCTTCCTCCAGAGCCCTGACATTCTGTTTATAAGAAGTATGTGACATCTCAATAAAGAGCAAAGGACTGGAAACTGACTTGAGGATGGAGCGGGGAAGCTTGAGGAGGGTGGTCTGCGAGGGGCATCAGATGGGATGCGGGGAAGGCAAGCTCTGCTCTGGTGCCCTGGGGGATGACATCCCCTCGTGCCAGGGGCTGTTGGGTTCTTTGCAGTGCCAGCCTAGAAACTCAGGAGGGAGGAGCTGCCCAGAATGGTCCAAGATTACTTAATTCTCAGGCTGCACCTCCTTCCTGCTCCCCCCAGGGCCTGCCAAATTTGTAACCTGGCCACAAACAGAATGGGGCGCAGCACAAGACATCTTCTCCATGCTTTACTTATACTCACCTCCCCTCTAAGTTGGGGCTCAGGTTGGCTCACAGAATTACAGGTAAAATCAGAAGGCAAGCAAAAGGTTTTGACCGATGCAGAGGGGTGAATTACGATGGCATAAGTTGGACTTAGACTATCACAGCTCACTTGCTTGGTTGTTGTGGAGGTTGCAATTCTGTTCCTACCCTCCAAGATTCCTCCCCAAACCCATGTTGTAAAGATCACAGCTCCCCTGCTCCCCAACATGGCCATTTCCATGTTGTTGGAGAGCAGGGAGATGAGCAAAGCACCACCCAGCCCTTTCCCTGGGTCTGGATGCGGGGCAAGGATGTCATTTGCACAGGGGCCCCCAGAGAATTCACGGACGTCTCTGTCTATGTGCATCCGGCCACCAGAAATTGGTGGGCTGCCTCTCTGCTCCTTTCCCTGCTTTCCAACAATGTGGTGTGGCTGTGCTGCGCACAAGGTGGCTTGGAGGACAGCATCAGGAAATGCAGAGATGGGAAGCACGTATGTCTTCTGATGCAGGAGCTCAACAGGTATTAGAGTGTCCAGAGAAATAAAACCATTGTAAAAGGGTAAAAGGAGCAGAGCACGTTGGCCAAACCCTTCCCTTGTTAAGGAATCAGTTTCCCCAGGCCTACTTGGACAAAAACAGTGAAGGAGAGCAAAGAGGGAGCCAATGTGGCTTCCCTGAGAAGGGAGTTCCAGCACCTGGGAGCAGCCACTGAATGGACCCCGTCTCCCATGTTCCCACCAGACCTGCCTATGGGGGGCCTGGGATTGAGAGAAGAGCCTCCCACAGAGACCTCAGTGCTCAAGCAGAATTGTGTGGGCAGCTGCAGTCCTCCAGGCGGTCTGGACCTCAGCCATATAGGGCTTTATTGGTCCACCACTTTCACAACTGTGCCCAGAAGCAAACTGGTAGCTAGTGGAGCTGTTGTAACAAGGAGCTGTGTGCAGAACAGTCACTATATTGCATTGGGTAACAGCAGGGAGATGGGGCAAGGTAGGGAAATAGCTCTCACCCTTACTCCAGAGGAGTTTCAGATGCCTCCAGGGCATAACTTGAGCACTGACACAAACACTTCTGATGGGCATTTTTGCTTCCATGAGATTGAACCCAGGCAGTCACTATTTCCTCACTGCAGGAGCCATGCAAATAAACCCACAAGTCTACCAGCCCAGGACATTAAACTCTTGCAACAACAGGGAAAAATTCTCCCTTCCTGGCAAAGGGGTTTTTGGGGAGCGGAAGACAATCAAGAGCACATCTTCCTCTACGAGGGGAGGGAAAAGGGCCCAAAGCCCAGCCTAAGCCATGGGATCATTCAAGTGCCCTCCAGCTTGCAGCACTCAAGACAGAGCACTTGGTATTTGTTGGTAGTCTTCCATCCAAGTACTAACTGGGTCTGACCCAGCTTAGCTTCCAAGACCAGACACCATCTGGTGCCTTTAGATTTAATCCTAGCTCTCTTTAAGACTACAGGGTAATTTTGCCCTCTTTGGCCACTTCCAAACAATGTTGGCAAATCTAAATGCACTCCTCCACTTCAGCAGCAACAGAGTGGGTGAGGGACACCTTTAGAGCCAAGTATTTTAAATGGATTTTCTCTTTGGACCACTGGAATTAAGCAACAAACTGCTTCAAGCTTGTTTAAAGCAAGCAAAATGTTTCCTCTGAAATGATGAGTTTTCAGAGTTGCTGCTGAAATCTGGTGCTGTAACTTGCTGCTAATTCCATCAGTTGTTTTCTTTACAGGGAGGTATGTGTGTGAAAAAGGATCTGGGTGGGCTGGCCATACAACCCATGAGTGGGTGGGCTAGAGGATGACGGGCAACACATAACCCTTGTTTGCCACCTTACATACCTTTCAAAGAAACTGAGGCTTCCGCTGTTCTCAGATGCTCAATATGTATTATTGGGACAGAGGGACTGAAGGAGCACATGGTTCCACGGCCTTCCGTGAATCTCCCACAAATATCAGCCCTTAGCTCTGTTTGGGGAGCTAAGCAGGGAAAGGGGGGCACCACCCAAGAGTGCCAGGGAAGAGAACAGGCAGTTCTGATTCCCAAACCAACCGCAGAAAAGGGGCTACTAACTAAAAAAAAGGTGTTTATTTATACACTTAACGGCAAAAGAAAATGCCAAATAAATTTAAAAACAGTCTATAATACAGCGTGGTATTCATGTACCCAGCACGCACAGACGAAGTTGGGGGAGACAGAGAGAGAGAGACACCACCAGGATAGAGACGCAGCCAGGAAGAGGGACAAGGGTGCGCGGTTGGGGCTCATCAGCTCTCCTCGCTCTTCATATGCTTTGCGTACGACTCGTGAAGGTATTTCTTGTAGGCTGCAGTGTGAGAGAGAGACACACACACACAATAAAGGACCTCTAACAGTCTGGCTGGGAGAGGAGCCGTCTTTAGCTTACGATGCTTCCAACCCCACGTGACAATCCTAGCGCTGTTGTCCCTTCTCATCCGTGTGGTCGACTTTTGTGTATTTGATTATTTGTGGATTATTTGCCACCACCTCCGCTGCTGCCCTGTGCCATTACAAATAGTGACTTGTAAATCTTGCCTCATGTTCACAGTCTCTCTGCAAGCCTTGTGAGACTGAGAGGGACTGTGAATGTGAGGCAAGGCCTGTAAGTCCCTATTAAGAAGGACAAGGGGCAGCACCAGAGGCGGCAGCAACCCTGCCAGGCACCCACTTCTGCCTCAAAGGCAGAACCGGGCAGCTGGTGTGTGAAAGAGGTCGAAAGGCCTGACCCCCTCCCTGCCTCCCCCAACTTTATAACTGTAGCGAAAAGGGTGCAAAAGCAGGGAGCTCCTGCAAGGGGAAGCTTTTCCCCAGACATCAGCTACCAGGGATGGCTCCGTGCTCCCAGTTGCCAGTTCCCAAACACTGGATACAATGTGGGGTTTCTGCCCCCCAGGTGTGTCCACAAGGCACTTGTGCTCTGATCTGGGAGGCTCTTCGAGAAGGAAGTACAGTCTGCATGTGCTCCAGGGCACACCTCATGACTCTCACCCCCAGCCTGCAAAAACAAGATGACTCACCTGCCTGGTTTTTCCAGAGCTCTGCAGCGTCTGTGTTCAGGGGGCTCTCAATGTTTGGCTCTGTGGGAAAGAAGGGCAGGAAGAGGGCTGTTGGTTCTGGCTTCTGGTTTGCAAAAGACCCAGGATCCCCCACCCCCACGGACTCAGCATCATCATTCATTCCCTCCATCATCATGGGGGAAAGGAACTGGTCAGGTCAGCCCAGACACCCACCAGGTCCCATAACACATGTCACTATGCAGAGCCTGGGGTCCCCAAGTGGGCCCTCTAAGCTCTGGCCCCCACTCTCTGGCCACTCTTCCATGGCGAAAATTTCAGTGGGTGTCAGATTGCTAGGCTACCTACCCTGGGAAATGAGTATGGTCTGCTGGATGCCTATTGAAGTAAACATATTTAACCATCGCATAGAAACTACTATTATCACTGTTACCCTTTGCTTGTGATTGCTACTGATTATCTTTTGCTAATTGCTCATTGCCACAATGTATCTGATGAGAGGAGAGAAGGACAGATAAGGGTGAAGATGAACATGCAGACGGGAGAGACGTGTCGTTTTGAGAACCCCGTGCCTGTGAGGCAAGGGCAGGAAATGTGTGATCAGGGCAACCTGACTGAGGATGGAGGGGAATGTGTGGCAGGCGTGAGCCTGGGAATTGTTGGGGGGGGCAGTGTGGTATATGGACTTATGGCTCTCACCACCCACTGCTTTGCATGCCTTAATTCGCCACGTCAACCTATAAAGGCTGTAAGCTCCACAGATGCTTTAGTCTCAGCAACTTCTGTGGAAGTGTGCGGTCTTACTCATGCTTATCTTGCAAAATAAACTCCTATCTACCTAGGAATGAATTTCGTGGAGTGTGGGTTATCCAGTACGTGACAATGGGGTTTCTCTCTCTTCCCTCACATTGCCTCTCTGTGTTCCTTCTTCAGCTGGCAGGAGAAGAGGCTGTTTTGGGGGATGAGGCTTGGCTGGCAAAAAAAAAAAGGGCGCCCCCAGTTGTAACTTAACACATGTTGGATATAAAATAGGGTGGAGACAAGCCGAGAGACGAAACAACAGGAAAAAAGAGAGCAAAGAGCAGCCACAGGAGATGCAAGACAAGTGGAAGTTTTCTGCTTCCAGAGACTAAGAAATGGGAGGGACAATTGTGTTTTCCTGCATGGCAAAAAGACGTTGGACTTGACGGCCCTTGGGGGGATCCTATGATTCTCTCCTTCTGTCTCTCCAGGCGGATCTGTGCCCACCACCACCGAGGGGCCACAGATGTTCCCCCGGGTGGAGGCATGAGGGAGAGAGCGCGCACATGCTGCAGCCACAGGGCTGCCTTTCGAGGGGCCGCGGCTCCCTGCGCTTGACGCCAAGGAGCTTCCCGCTGCTCACCTCCCAGCAGGCTCTGGATGGAGAGCAGGATGGTCCGGACGTCGTAGAGGGCCGACCACTTGTCCTTCAAGATGTCCAGGCAGATGTTTCCCTGCAGGTCCACGTTGGGGTGGTAACAGGGAGTGAGGAACTTGACTGTGGGGGCGTTGTAGGGGTACCCGCTGGGGAACTCCAGCGACAGCTTGTACCTCAAGTTCTCGTAGACCTAGTTGGGGTGCGGGGAGAAGAGGAGGTGGGCACTGATCAGACATTGGGGCTCGCAGCAAATTCCCCTTCCTCTCTGCTTTGCCTCTTGCTGTCCCCAACCTGCTAGGTGTATTGGATTAGAATCCCCATAATCCCCACAGCTGGAGGGTGCAGGTTGTGGAAAGCCAGTCTCTGCCTCACTGTGCCCTCCTCTCCAATCCACATGGAGTTGCTCTCCCAATAAGGAAAATTGCTAACATTTTGTTGCCCCCTTTCATGGGGGTCAAGTTCCACATGATGATACTTCTTGACAGGGGCCGCTCGGGGACTGCTGGGGAACAATACCCCCCTCTCTTTCCCTCTGGTACTCTTGTAAGCACCCGTGAGTGGGCAGCCCCATGGCCTCACCCTTGTTTCTGCACTCCATACATGCACAGAGATCCTGTTATTACTTTGCATGCTGCAAGTTTGTGTCTTGAGGAGGTCAGAGGGCAAAGAAAGCCCCTGGGGCCCCCCAAAGCCCAATATTAGGCTAGCTGCTTCTAAGGACACCCCTGTCTTCCCAGAGGATCCCCCCATGTCCCTCATCCCTCCACCCAGCAGCCACTCTCTACCCTCAGGCGGCACCAACAGCTGCTGCAGCTCAACAAGCAGGCCTCTGCTTTGCCCGCTGGGGGTCCTGCATGGTTCAACCCATGCAGCGGTGGAAGAGACCCCAGTATGGACGTCCAGAGAGTCCCTGCGTTGTCAGAGAAGTCCAATTAGATAATTATATAGCTCCATCTGTGTATGAGGCACTTCAAAAATACTACGTAATATATAGCAAACTGACAAGGGCTATACATGCAATCAAACTATATGAAATTATAAGACCAAGGCAAAAATGCAGGACTGGGTTGGTCCTCCTGAAAGCCCCCCATTGTAGCAATCCCCCTCCCCCGCCTTTTAAAACCAGGAATGGACTTCTGGACACATCCAGCTTACTCTCACTTCGTTTTGCTTTTTGGCAGGTTGGCCAAGTGCCCACAGACGGGGAGGGGGATCTCCTCTGTCCGCAGGACTCTGGCCAAAATGGTCATCCATGTGCCTTGGACGTGCCCAAAGGAGGGGGCGTCTGGGGTGGGCAAGCAGATTCAGGGGGGCGTCCTCCATTGCCGGCACGAGTTTTGGGGCAAAACTGTGCCTCAAAGCATGGTGTGCTGTGGCGGGGGCCCTTGGGGGGCTTCAGGGCCCCCAGACTGGCCTTCCCCCCCACACCCAAGGGCCTCGGGGGCAGTAAAACGATGGCTCTTGGACCTGCGGAGGTTGCTCACCCTTTTGCCCACGGCCCTAATTCATCCCCAGCCCCAACGGGCCCAACTCACCGTCCCGGCCGCTCCGATGATGGTCCCGATCCACTTGAAGAGGTTTTCTGACTCCGGGAAGGCGGAGATGCCTTTGTCTCCAGACATCTGCAGGGGCGGGAGGGGAAAAAATGACAGGGGAGGCTGGAAGGGGTGGGGGGCACCCCACGGGAGGCAACGTGCGTGTGCGGAGGTTTCGGGTGAGCAGCTGCCACCCCTGCAGGGCTGGACGCCTGGCTGGCGAGGAACCGGCCGGTCCAGATTCCTTGCGCGAGGCTGCCGTTCCTCTGGGCCTGGTTAAGCCCTCCACTCAGTGGCCGCCCTGGGCAGTCCGTGACTACAAAGCCCAGCAGCCCCACTCACTATGCTAGGATGAAAGGGGGGTGGAAAGCGGGAGGAACCCCAGGGCTAATTTTGGTTCCAGTTTGGCCACTGCCAGGGTCTGGAGGGCCAACAGCGGCCCACCCAGGCCAACCTTCATGGCGACTAATTAAATACCTTCTGGCTTCAAAGCCCCCCCCTCTTTTTTGTTGACAGAATTTAGCTTAACCCCCCCCCCACAAACGAAGTATTTCCTTTGAGCAATGTGTTCCTAGGGTTAGGGAAGTCTGGTCTGGGCAGTTTGCGACTACAAAGCCCAGCAGCCCCCGTGGGGTGGAAAGGAGACCCTGGCCGCCCTGGCCCAGCTACGGGGGCAAGGAGGCGGCTTTTGGGAGGGAGGGGCTGGAGGGCCTGCGGAAGAGGGAGCCTGGGGGACCCCCGCCCCACCCTGAAAGGGTCTCTTCCGGGGGACCCCCACCCCCAGCCACCCTCCGAGGTCCTCGAGGGCTTTCTCTCCACTGCCCCCTCCCCCCTCGGGGGCGCCGTCACTCACCATCAGGGTCATCAGCTCCTGCTGCAGCCTGCGGGGCAGAGACCGAGAGGAGGAGGGTCAGGCGGGGGAAGGAGAAGGAAGGGGGTGGGGCGGGGGGGTGGCCGGCGAGCCGCGCTCTGCACGTGCCCAGGGGTCTCCCTCTCGCCCCGCGCCTCCTACCTGCTCCGGACGGAGCCCCGGGCGGCGCCGCTGCCGGGCTCGGCCGCCTTCCCCGGGGCTCGGGCTGCGGCGGCGGCGGGGTCGGCGGCGGGGTCGGTGTTCTGCGAGGCCATCGGGCGGGCGGGCGGGCGGGCGGGCCGGCCGGCTCCCTCGGGCCGGCGGGGGGGGGCTTCCTGCTGCTGCTGCTGCTGCTGCTCCCGCTGCTGCCGCTGCCGCTGCCGCTGCCGCCGCCGCCGCCGCCGCCGCCGCCGCCGCTGGTGGGGCCGCGCGGCGCTCCTCTTCCCTTTCCTTCCTCGCCGCTGCTGCTGCTGCCGCCGCCGCCGCCTCCAGTTTGAATGTTGCAAAGCTCCGGCCGCCGGGCCAATCCGCGCCGCGCTCGCCTCCCGCCCGACCAATGGCGACGCGCGGCGGGGCGGGCGCCCTGGAAACCGGCCGCGAGGGCGAGCGCGGAGCCACCCCATTGGCCGCCCGAAGCCCAGTCGCCGAGAAGGGGGGAGACGGGCGGGGCGGGGCGGGGACCGGTTTAAAGGGGCCGCTCGCGGGCGCCGCCCTTCTCCGCCGGCCGCCTCGGCCCACCCCGCGGGGTTGTTGTACAAGAGAGGCCGAGCCGGGGAAAGGCGCCCGGAAGCGAACTGCCCCCGAAAGACGGAGGAAGAGGCCCGGCGGGCCCTCTGGCTCAGGGGCTGGGGGGCCCGCGAAGCGTCCAGGGGCTGGCCGGAGCTCCACACCCCAGCGCTCTAGCCGGGGCTGACGGGCGCCGGAGTCAAACTGCAGTTGGCCCCGAGGGGACCCCGCCCTCCTCTTCCCGTCGCCTCCAGCCGGGCCGGCTTTGCCCACGTGGTGGAGTCCTTCCCGGGGGGACCCCAAAGGGCGTCTAGTCCGACCCCCGACCGGGGCAAGAAACCTCCAGCAAAACCGTTCTCCTTCCCTCCCCCGAGAGTCCGTGTCCCCGGGGAGCCCCCTCGGACCCCCAACATCTCCGCCGGTCCGGAGCGCTCCCAGGCCAAAGGGCTCCCTCCCTGGGTGGGGGGCAGCCGGTGCCCCCTCCCCACCTGCCAGGGGTTTCACAGGCCTGGGCCAGAGCGCCTAAAGAAGGCAATTTCCCGGCGGGCTTAGACTGCTTGAGCTGAGCCTGGTGGCTGGCCAGGGCCCTTGCCCTTCAGTGGGAAGCCCGCAGCGGCCCACCTGCCACAAGCGCCAGGGGGGCCAGCGCGGAGGGGCCCCTGCAGACCTCGCAGGCAGAAAACCAACCAGCGGAAATCTGACCTTCTCTGGTGGAGGAGCCATAAGCTGGCCAAGCAAGAGACACTCCACAAACAGTTCTCTGCGATTAAAATAAGGACTAGTTGCACCACTGTCAATGGCAATTGCATTCTGATTTTGATCATCAGTGGATCGCAGGGACCGTTCATTGGTTTAGGATAATCCCACTTTGCTCTGAAATACTGGGAGAATCAAATAATCTCTTCGGGTACAAAGCTCGGCTTGTGGCAAAGGGATATTCGCAACAGCGCCCACCTTCTCAACCCCACTCCCACGCCCGCCCCACAGGTGCGGCTTCTTGGTGCCCCCCCGGCATGGTCGCCCAGGGCAGGTCCCCTGCTTGCCCCACCCCGGCTACGCCTCGGTGCCCACCTGATCCGTAACACCTTGTTCTAGGGGACAAGCGAGAACTCCAGCTGTGATCGCTGAAGCTCCGCACCCCTTAGGCAGAGACCATCCCAAAGACCCCCAGCTGCACAGACCCTGAGTTTTAAGGTCTTTGGGGGAGGGCTCTCTCCTGGTCCCCTCCCATCCCAGGCAAGTTTGGCCAGGACAGGAGGAACGGGGCCTCCTTGGTACCTGCCCCACGGGAAGCCAGGAGATCCTCCTGTGCAAAAGGAGCAAAGACTCTTTTTGTCTGGAGGGGCTTTGGGCGGTTAGCTGGGTCTCTTCAACAGGGGGCTCTACTTCTGCCTGTATTATGATTTTTAATAGGTCTTTTTTTGGCTGTGTTTTGTTGCCAACGTATGCTGTGACCCAGTGGAAGATGCTGCCTCGGAATGTAGTGGAGTCTCCTTCCTTGGAGGTTTTTAAGCAGAGGCTGGATGGCCATCTGTCCAAGGGAGGGCTTTGAGGGTGTTCCTGCATGGCAGAAGGGGGTTGGACTGGATGGCCCCTGGGGTCTCTTCCAACCCTACATTTCTATGATCTTAAGTCCCATGGTGGGAGAAAGGCAGGATGTGAACTAAACAGACAAATCAATAAATGCTGACCCCCCCTTACTCTTGTCCTGCCTCTCTGCTGAAGGTGGGAAACCCTTCTCCCTTCTTTCACGCTTCCATCCTTTTCTCCCTAAATCTCCTCCCTTCCCCAAATCTCTGTTCCTCCCTCTGAGGCTGGCCTGCTTCTCCAGACTTCCCAGCCCAAAGCCCCTTCTTTTCCCCCTTCAGTCCGACCGCCTCTGCCCTTGGTCATCCCTCCTGGCATTCTGCCTTTCGCTCTCCTCAAGCCCTCCATCACTGCCGTGTTGTTAAATCAGACCGCGGCCTGTGCACCAAGAGGCATCTTTAGAATCTACTGCTTTTTTGCTTGACCTTCAGTCCCTGCCGAAAATTTGCTAGGGGGCTGCCATCCTTCCACATTTCGGCCGCTCCTGACCTCACTCCTTACTCCCAAGTCAGAACAGGCCTGGGGGTGGTGTCCCCCCACCAAGGGATGTGCCTCTTGGTCCAGCCCCAGGCTGGTTTCTGACACCCTTCCTGTACAGTCTTATCAACAGGACAAGAAGCTTCAAGCAGGAGTGTGTTTATTCTCAGCCTGTCCCCAAAGGCCCAGTGGAAAAACAGAATGCGGTGGAGCCCCGGGGTGGATTCTGCTCTGCCCCAGGACCTGGGAGCAAGAGAGCTGCCCTCGCCCAATCCCCGGCTGCGTGCCCACCTGCTTTTCTGCTCTCCATCAGCCTCACGAAAGCTGCGCCAACCCATCCTCACCCCCAGAGAGAGAGGGAGACGTGTGAGCCCAAGAGTTCCCCTGATGATGGGGGCTGGAAAAGAGGCCTATGTTTCGGGGGGGCCCTCTATGGGCGGGGGACGTGCCACAGCCGGCTGGGGCGGCTGCTCCCCCTCGTTGCGCAAGGTCTCCATGTACTTCCGCATCTTTACAATCATCCACGGCGGAGGGATGAAGGGCTTCAGTTCATCCAGCTTCAGCTCTGGAGATCCTCTGGGGAAGCCAATGGAAGAACAGAGAGAGAGAGGGGAAAAGGAGAAGAGCCTCAGGGGGTGAAAGGAGGTCCCCTGCCCAAAGCATCTGGGAAGAACCCATTCAGAACTTTGGCCCAATGGCTTCCCACTGGGATTAAAAAGCAACAGAAGCAATGTAAAGAAGAGACTGAGTCACAGGGTGCTGTGAAAGACAATTGTCTTCTTCCAATTAGCCCAATACTTTTTGGCCTACTAATATTTAACGGCCTCCTTCTTCTCCCAGTGATGTAACCCAGAATCACATTGGGTTTTATAGATGTCGCATCACACTGCTGACTCATGTTCAGCTTGTGGTCTACTAAGACCCCCAGATCCCTTTCACATATACTGCGGTCAAGCCAGGTGTCCCCATCCTATGTCTGTGTAGTTCACTTTTTTCTGGCCAGGAGTAGTACCTTACAATTCTCCCTGTTGAAATTCATTTTGTTAAGTTTTAGCCCAGCTCTCTAACCTGTTAAGATCATTTTGAATTCTGACCCTGTCCTCTGGGGTGTAAGCTATCCCTTCTAATTTGGTGTCATCTGCAAATTTGGTGAGATTGACCTCTATTCCCCCAGCCAAATCACTGATAAAGATGTTGAATAGCACTGGGCCCAGGACAGAACCCTGTGGCACCCCACCAGTCGCTGCTCTCCGGGATGAAAAGCCGCCATTGGTGAGGAGCACCCTTTGAGTCCAGTTGGTTGACCAATTACAAATCTACCTAATAGGTAGTTTATTTTAAAAAAAACAAAAAACAAAACTAAGCCACAGAAGAAGAGATCCCACCTCAACCTCAGGAAGAAATTCCTGATGCTAAGAGCAGCTGGACAGTGGAATGTGCTGCTGCCTCCATGGAGTGTGGAGGAGTCTCCTCCTTCTTTGGAGGCTTTTAAAGAGAGGCTGGGTGGCCCTCTGTCAAAGGGAGGGCTTGGATGGTGTCTTCCTGCATGGCCAAAGGGGGATAACTCTGTGGCCATTGGGCTTTCTTCCAGCTCTAGAGTTCCATGATTAAACAGAACAGAGGGCACAAGCCACTAATTTATCATGTCCTGGGGACTTCCAGGAAAGGCAATTCACCCCATTTTTGGCCAACAAAAGGGCATTCCGAGGAATCTGGAGGGGATGAGACCCTCAAAAACAACCTTAGGGGTTACACTCTGCCCCCTCTTCCCTCAGTGTCCGCTCTGTGTCTCACCTGTACTCATCACTCACTGCCAGATCTTGAATATCCTCCTCTAGAAGAAGATAGGCCTACGGAGAGGGAAACAGAAAGAGAGCAACGGCTGCGGTGAGGCGACCGTCTGTTATTCCTTCATGCCACGGCTGAAAGGGAGAAGACCTGAGACCCTCCCGCCCGCACTTGCTCAACTGGGACTGATCTACAGTTACTGGGGACCCTGAAAACCCCAGCAAGAGAGAGCCAGCAGAGGCCCCGGCAGAGAGAAAATCCCCCAAGCAGTTGAGGATCTGTTTCCTTCTGAGCCGGCCCCTCCGCCACTGCCTTTTCCCTGGTGTTGTTGCACTCACCATCTTGCCCCCCGTGGCCCTCATGTGCTGCTGCTCTGCTAGCCAGTGCTTGTCCTGCGGATCAGCCGCGTACTGTAAGAGGGAGGCAGAAGAGAGAAGCTGGCACGGCTTACAGAGAGCTGTCTGAGAACATCAGGAGAATCGTGATGGGTATATGGAGGGAGTTGGGGATCTTTAGCTTGGGGAAGGTGAAGAGGGGACATGATATGCATGTTTAAGTCTGTGCTGCTCCAAAGACTATGGCATGGAGCGATGGCCTCTAACTTCAGGAAAAGAGATTCCACCTAAACATTAGGAAGAACTTCCTGGAGGTAAGAGCAATTGCACAGTGGAATACCCTGCTGTGTGGGAGTGTGGTGGGGTCTCCTTTTTTGCAGGTTTTTAAAGAGAGGTTGGACTGCCACCTGTTGGGAGCACACTGATGGTATATTCTTGCACGGCGGAAGAGGGTCAGACTTGATGGCCCTTGGGGTCTCTTCCAGCTCTAGGATTCTATGATGCGAGGCTGGAGACACACACACAGCAACCTGTGAAATGACGGGAGGCATGGATTCCCTCCATTTCACAGGTCTTCAGTCTCTCTCCAGCCTCACATTTTATACACAACACAAGTAGTGAATGAATGAGACACAAGGCTGGAGAGAGACGGGGGGCTGAAAAAGTGAACGGGGACACTTTGGATTATTTATTGGCCATCCTTTCCTCTGGCTCTCTTCTTCCTCTTTACTTAACAAAATGAGAATCCTGGTGGAG
Organism: Ctenosaura bakeri; assembly: GCA_948474755.1. Taxonomy (NCBI): domain Eukaryota; kingdom Metazoa; phylum Chordata; class Lepidosauria; order Squamata; family Iguanidae; genus Ctenosaura; species Ctenosaura bakeri. The sequence continues at coordinate 19,848 of CAOLHI010001905.1, forward strand.
GGTTGGAGGGCGAAGCAATCAGTGACTTGGTTCCCAGCTCACTATGTGCCCATATGCAAATACAGGCATTCCATAATCTGGAAAAAAAAGTCCCAAATACAGAAAGAACACTTCTGGTCCCAAGCATTTCAGAAAAGGGAGGTTCACCCTGTACCTATTTTTGATCATTCGATTATATCTACCTCAGTATTACAGCACTGCTCTGAAACTCAGGAGCCAGCATGGTATCGAGGTTTGAGTGCTGATATTGAACCCTTGAGAGAGTGGGGTTTAAATCTGTGCTTGGCCATAGAACCCAGAGTGCTGTGAGATCGCGGGCATGTTCCACTCTCTCAGCCTCAGAGGAAAGCAACGGCAAACCCTTGCTGAGAAACTGCTCTCCCCTCCCCTGCCCATAGCTTCACCTTTGGGTTGCCATAAGTCAAAAATGACTTGAAGACAAACCACCACAAACCATCTGCAACCTGGGACTCAGGTTCTATGTGAAAACAACAGTGTTCAGTTGCTTTTTCCGTTGACTGTTACACCTGTACCTATGTGCCCTCGGGTCACCTGTCAATGTACTGAGACCGCATGAATTTCATAGGGTTTTCTTAGGCAACTAAAGATAGAAATAAAAATGGTCTGGAAACCAGGCCTTGTGAGGAATTGCTTAGGGAGCTGGGTATTTTTAGCCTAGGGGAAAAGAGAAGACACAGCATGACATGACAGCTATCTTTAAATAAGTGCAGGGATGTCTCGTGAAAGACGGAGCACGCTTGTTTTCTCCAGCTCCACACACTAGACCACAAGCAAATGGAATCAAACGACAGCAGAAGAGATCCCCCCTGCCCTAAATTTAGGGAGAACATTTTTACTGAAAGAGCTGTGGACAGTGGAGCTGACAGCCGTGGAGGGTGGGGTGGTGGAATCTCTTTCTTTGGAGGTCTTAAGGCTTTAGTTGTGCTTTAGTTGTGTATTCTTGCTTGGCAGAGGGTTGGGCGTGAGTCCCTTCAGGATAACTTCAAACTCCGGCCATTTCACACTAGACTGTTACAGTGCTATTATTCCACTTTGAACATCCTATGGAGTCCTGCGGTTTGCAGTTTAGGGAGGGGCCTCAAGGTCTCAAAGGCCCCTCCCTAAACTGCAAACCCAGGATTCCATAGGATGTTAATAGTAGAATAATGGCACTGTAACAGTCTAGCGTGGAAATGGCCTCGCTGATTCTATGAATTCAAACATTTTTCCCTTACTGAAAGTTGTTAGTACAATACCAAAATGGAACCCAACACGGGCCACTTTGTTGCATGCTTTTCGCTGGGGGGGGGAAGGTGCCATGACCGCTCAGGCAGTTAACTGGCAGCCGAAGGATACCAAATAGCTTGACCTCCCCGCCCCCAGGGCCCAATCCACTGACCTTAAACAGGTGGGGGTGTTTGATGTAGAGCCTTCCTCTGGTCCCTCCCATCCCCAGGGCTCTGAAACAGAAACACAACGGGGCTAGACGTTTGCACCTGACACAACGCCTCCCATTCTCCCCCACACCTCACGTCAGAGATGATACTGAAGTATTTGTGGCTGGCGCCCTGCTTGGCCTGAGGGGCCACTTCCAACAATCGCTGCTTCTCATCTGCCTGGCAGCAACTTACTTGTTTGCCCTTGATCCAAGCACAAAAGCTGTGGAGTCTGTGATCCGTGTGGGATCCCACTGCAAGGCAACAGGAGGAAGAGGGTCTCATTGCGCTGTCCCCTGCCCATCCTACACATGGGCAGCCCGGAAGCTCAGAGGCAACAGCCCACCCTCTAGAGTCTATCCTCCAGCAAGTGGTTGGAGTGGCACGCTGGTGACTCTGCACCTGCTAGCTCACCTGTGTGCTTGCAGCAGAAAGACCCAGCTCCCAGCTCTCCCTTCCCCCTCCCTCTCCAATGGTTCCAGGTGGGCCCCCGCAAAGCAAGAGAGAGGCACTGAGCATACCTTGGGACCACCCCTCTGCACTGGCTCACAGGATTTGGTCTTCCCCCTGCGAAGAGAGAATGGAGTCAGGCTAAGCTGCTCTCAAAGAAAGCAAGGGAGGAGAACTGGGTGAAAGATGGGAAATGGCTGGCTGGACATCTTGCATGGGAGAGACGTCCTACTGCCTGCTCCTCTTGCTTTCTCTTCAGCAACAGACTCCTTCAGCTCATCCCATCCCCTCAACAGCAAGGCTCTCTGGATGCCTTGGCCTCCCCCTGCCAGGCCCCAGCCCAGTCCACAGTTCAAGGAGGATACTGACAAGCTGGGACATGTCTAGAGGAGGGAGACCATGAGGGTAAAAAAGGCCTGGAAACCACCAGGCTTACAAGGAACAGCTTAAGGAACTGGGTATGTTTACCCTGGAGAAGCCATCTTTAAATACCTGGACACCATGGAGAAGATGGGAGCCAGCTTGTTTTCTGCTGCCCCAGAGACTAGGACATGAACCACTGGGTTCAAATTGCAAGTGAAGAGATTCCGCCTAAACATGAGGAAGAACTTCTTGACTGTATGAGCTGTCTGGCACTGAAATGGACACCCTCAGGGGGTTGGGGAGTTTCTCTTTCTTTGGAGGTCTCTGAATGGAGGCTGGGTGGGCCTCTCTCAGGAGTGCTTTAATAGTGTATCCTCCATGGCAGGATACACTGGACCAGATGGCCCTTCTGGCCCTTTGCTGTGTCGCTCCTCCCAGGTTCTATGGCACTCCATCAGAGCTTTCTCTGGGGCTGAAGAGGTGCCTATCTGTGCCAGGGCTTTGGGCCTTTCCAGGGATGCTGGGTAAACAGGGGGTGGGGGCAAACAGGGGCAAGAGGTGCTACCTCTGGACTGTATGTGGTTGCCAGACTTACGTGCTCACACCCACGGGCCTCGGATCGCTCAACTGGCTCTGTCCCGGAGGCCGCCCCTTCCGCTGCAAAGGGGCAAAAACGTCTGTTAACACCTTCTGGATAATACGTGCTCCTTCCAACACAGGGAGACCTCACCACAGGTGGACCTTTGCCAGTGCCCCCCCCCAACCAAAGGGGAGGACAATACTCATTGGCAAAGGGAATGGCTGTGCCCCCTCACCTGACAAGGGGGGGGGCACAGTGACAGCACCTCAGCTGCGTTTAGGGCCTTTGGAGGCCACCCACCTTTTTGGGGATGGGGCTTCCCTGCTGGCTCATTTCGTCCTCCGCTGGCTTGGCACGCTGGTCGGGCAGAAGAGGGAGTTTGTTGGAAATCAAGACGTCCTCATTCCTCACACGTCTGAAAACTCAGGGTAAAGGCCACCCACTCTCTTGGGGCCATTCCCAAATGGGGATGGCATCTGCTCCCATCCCTGACCACCAGCAGAACTTGGTGAAGGACCTCGCTGGACAGGTCCCTGCAGGACAGCCACTGGCTTTCTAGCTATGGGTTTCTCGTGGGCTAGAAAGGCCCCAGGCCCTGAGACAGGAAAGAGCCAACCAGCCCCACATCCTTGGTGGGGGTGAGAGGAGGGGAGAGAGAAAGCAGCTCCCACCTTCACTGCCGGTACCTCATGTGGCAGCCTCACCACAGACTTCTTGCCATCACAGAAGAGAAGTTTAGCCTGCCAGGGAAGCAAAGAGTCAGGAGGGGTGAGTGAGGTGGGGCAGCTGTGGGACCAGGTGTTTGTTGGGTTCTTAGCTGTCTGGGACCACAATGTTTGGGGATGCAGAACCAAGTAACAAATAGTTTGGGGGCCTTTCAAGGCATCTCAGAGAGATGTGCTGGCAGGCACCAAGTGGCTTGATGGGCAGATGGGCACTGTCCTCCGATGGCTGAAGCTGGGCATGAAAGAGAGAGGAGGAGGAGGAGGAAGATTAATCCTGTTTATATCTTGCTGCTTCTGGGAACCACAAAACTGAAGCCCAGTTTCAATGAGAACAGTACATGCTGCAATCAGTAAAAGCGCTATGGCTGATTTCTTTCTGGACTCCAGGTGCCCCAGAGTTGAAGTGCAGGAAGCAAAGACAAAGCAAAGAAACTTTGACTCCAGCTTAAGCTTTTCCCTTCTTGGTCGCTCAGGTCGGGGGCTGTGTGCCTCACTTCTCACCCCACCCAGACACAGCGCCAGGCAGACTCAGGGAGTCTCTTAGATCTGCCGGTGGCATTCCCTTACTCCCTTCCCTTGCCTCCCTAGAGCTCTGATCCCTCTCGACACACACCTGCTCCAGGCAGTTCCGACACGTCTCGTGAATGAGCTGCTCCGTGTCCACGTCTTCTCCTATGTTCTCTCGCACGTTCCCTGCCGCCTTCTGGAAAAACTTGAGAACAGGAATGGAGAACCAGCTGGAGTCTCTCCCACAACATCCTCTGACCCCACTCTTTTCCCAAATGAGTTTCTCCTAACTGAGCATCTTGTGGAAGCCTGCTGCAAATGTCTATAGCACCAGGACCTCTCCAGCACCCTCCAGTGCTGTCCGCCTCAGAGATGTCTCACAGCTGGTGGCAAAAGAAGGAAGGACCGGCTCTGCTTTCTTCATCATGCCACTTTGAGATGAAAGGCTGCAAGATTCCCCTTCTTCAGAGATATCCCCCAACCCCAGCCCCAGCCAAAATCTCCCAATGCAAGCAGTTCTCTTCCATACCTTCATGTATTTCCCAAAGACCGCCTGGATCTCCTCGTTGATGGTGGGCTGCAGAACAGCTCGCAACAAGTCCATGGAAACCACAGGGTCTGTGAAGCTGGAGACAGAGAAGGTTAGAGGCTGCTGACCACATTAACAGTCACCCAGCTCAGGCCTGCTCTGGGCTCTGCAGCTGCCTCCACTCACAGTCCTCCTTCCAACCCAGGTTATTTCCTCTGCCAGTCATGTTTCTCTGCAGGGTGTTGAGAAAGAAATTCTGACTGGTATTCATCCTCCCATTCAAAAGGGTCTTGAGTGGCAGCTCCTTCAGTACATACAATCCTGACACTTAGATTGTGTTTAAAGAGATTTTTTTTTTTTAAAAAAGGAAGAAGTCAATACAGAACTGCAAATGCATTCACAGGTATCAATATCCTAGCAATTCTTATTATCCTGCACATCAACAGAAAATACTGGAATTAAAAAGAAAAAAATCCCCCAAAGTCTTATCAAAGTTTTGGAAAACTGGTTAAAAACACAACTGACCCTGGATTGCAAAAGACAGGCATGTATTTGGAGATTCATTTATTTTTGGTTTGCAGTAATTTGTGGAAGGCATTGAAATGGGAGCAGAAATCACACAGTTCACTGATTAAATTGCATGTGTTCCTTTGTCTCTCCAAAAGCCAAGACTAAGCATCCACTTGGACATATGACTATTATTCAAAAATGCCTCAATTTACCAGGGCCTTGGATTTCACTCCTCTTGGGAGGCCATTTTCCACTGTGTTATTGAAAAAGCTTAACTGGACACCAGTCTGCTTACATCCAGAATTCAGAGCACTGGTTATGACCCATAAAGCCCTACCTGGATGTCTTGGGTCCAGAGAATCTGAAACACCATAGCGCCTCGTATGTGTGTGTCGCCTGTCGACTTGTGGCAGCCCCATAAATTGCCTTTCCCCTGTAGCTCTTCCTAACTCAAACGTAACAGAAGCAGCCACCCTGAAGGCCCTGATTCCCTTGTTCCCACCAAACACACCTGCGAAGGTGGCGGGGGAGTAAGAAGGGCCACTCCAGAAGATCTTAAGCCTCTGCTGGGTTCATAAAACGAAACATGGTCCTTCAAATGACCTGGGCCCACGTGGGTAGGGTTTTATAGGCAAAGCCGGCACTTTGAATTGTGACTGTTTTGTTAATGAACACAAAAATTTGGGAAGACATTCTGAGGAAGACAGGGAAAGATTAGTCCAAAGAAAAAGAATAAAAAGGAGAAAAGTAATTTCTCTCAAACCAAACACAAATTTCTTTAACTGTGGAGAACTGCTGCATTTTCTAGCCTGAGGGTGGTGGTGGGGGAATGCCAAACATGTTTTAGACTGTGATTTATTTTTATGTTTTTTAATTTAATTTAAATTTAATTTAATAAAAAATATTTTACTGCTTTAAACTTTAAATGTTTTTACAGTGTTTTAAATGGTTTGAATTGATGACTGTATACCACACTGAGATCATGGATACTGTGAGGTATAAATGTTTTAATATTAAAAAATAGAAATATACCACAGTCAGGGGGCTGTTTTGAGCTGTATAGTTTGCAAAGGACACCTTCTTCTCTCTGGTTCTCTTTCAGTCCAGCAGCAGAAAGACAGTCTTTACCCCGTCTTGTAAGAGAAATTAAGACTGCCAACATAACTACAACATAACTATTTGGAATACCAGTGCTCCTCATTTCCTGGGGCCCACTGTGGGAAAGGGGATGCATGGTGAGAGGGACCTATCCATAGGCTAATGTTGCCACGCTCATACAAGATGTTGCTTATTCATTTCATTAAAATGTCTCCATCTCACCCATTATCTCAAGTTCTCAGCCCAGTGTACTGTAACATCAACCTGGCCAATACAGAAGTAATCTTAACAGAGTTAAGAATTAGCAGAGACCCCAAGGGCCATCCAGTCCAACTCCAGTCTGCCTTTGAGGAAGACACAATCAAAGCACTCCTGACAAACGTCTATTTTTAAAAATCTTTTTCTTTGAAAAAAGGCTGAGAGCACATTAAACAAAGAAAAGGGCAATTTTAGTGCAGTTCCCTTTTCACAGATCTTCAGCTCTGTGCTGTGGAGAGTCTGCTCCTTGGGCAGGACAACACACTGACCTCTGGCAGGACCTGTTTGTGAGTTGAGGCTGTGCAGGAATTGCACTGGGAGCAGAGTTACAACCCCTCCCAGGAAGGAAGGAGAGGGTGGTCTTTATACCTGGTCATCATCTGAGACCGCCGTCCTCGTCGCTGGACCAGCCGGTGCTTGATCATGATGTTCCAGGGGCTCTGCGGATATCAGGATATTGATAAGGGAACAGATAGAAAGAGAGCCAGCATGGGGTAGTGGTTTGAGCAGGGTTTGAATTCAGCCATGGAGACACACTTGAGGACCCTGAGCACGTTCTCTCTCAGCCTCAGAGGGAGGCAAGGGCAACCCCTCCTGAGCAAATGCTGCCAAAAGAAATGATCTGGCCATTTCCGCACGAGCCTGTTATAGCGCGATGATTCCACTTTCAACATCCTCTGGAATCCTGGGGTTTGGCCGGCCGGCCCCTCCCGAAACTGCAAACCCCAGGATTCCAGAGGATGTTGAAAGTGGAATCATTGTGCTATAACAGGCTCGTGCGGAAATGGCTGTGTGATAGGGTTGCCATAAGTTGGAAACAACTTGAGGGCACACAACAACAACAGACAGCAATACTCTCGATATATAAAGTGTGTCCCCCCAAAATGTATGCACACTTATTGTTAATTGCAGTTAAGTTGACTTAGAGTGACCCTATAAATGAGACACCTCCAAGCCAATCTATCATTGGAAAAAATTGAAAAAATGTATACATACTCAACAGCTTATAATTCTGATTTTTTTGCATTTTTTTTTCAAAAAAATGCATACACCTAAATGGGATTAAAGACTCCAGCAGTAGAGAGGTTTCACAAAATACAAGAGAAACCAAGTGAGGTTTGCATCTTTATGCTTCAACAGAGCATTGTTTTCTGCTGCTCCAGAGACCAAGACAAGGAGCAACGGATTGTTATATGTTAATGGTACCACTCTATTCTGCATTGGTTAGGCTTCATTTGTGTCCAGTTCTGGGCACCCCAATTCAAGAAGGACATGGTCAAGCTGGAGCAAGTCCAGAGGAGGGCAACCAAAATGGTGAGAGGCCTGGAAGCCATGAAGCCCTATGAGGATAGACTTAGAGAGCTGGGGATGTTTAGTCTGCAGAAGAGAAGGTCAAAAGGAGACAGGATAGCCATGTTTAAATATCTGAAGGGATGCCACATAGACGAAGGAGAGGGCTTGTTTTCTGCTGCTCCAGAGACCAGGACAAGGAGCAATGGATTCAGGCTGCGGGAAAGGAGACTCCTCCTGAACCTCAGGAAGAACTTCCTGACAGTCAGGGCTGTCCGGCAGTGGAATCTCCTGCTCCATGGAGTGTGTTGGAGTCTCCTTCCTTGGAGGCTTTTAAGCAGAGGCTGGATGGCCATCTGTCGGGAGTGCTTTGAGGGTGTTCCTGCATGGCAGAATGGGGTTGGACTGGATGGCCCCTGGGGTCTCTTCCAATGCTACCTTTCTATGATTCTATGATTGCCGGGCAGGGATGAGAATCTGAATACCTGACACAGAACTGTAATTTAAGGTGGAACTCCTAGCTCTGACTAAATCATTATTGCAACATTTATTCACTAAAATAAATGCATTTCCTTAGCCTCCGAGGATCCACCACAGCTACTATTACAAATGTTAAAGGGCGCATAGGTTTTCTTGGGACCCCCTGCCTCTCTGTGTGGCTACTGATCCTGGCATTTGGGGGGAGGAGGAGGGGGGAGAAGCGAAGGGGCCAGGGGCCCCCAGGGTGGATGGACCGACCCCCCTCCCACTGCCACCCCTCCCCTCCCTGTGGGACCCCACTGGACGCCCACCGGGGCAGGCCCACCGAATCCACGGGACTCACGCAGGGGTGAGGGGGGCTCAGGGGCCACCAGGAGGGCTGGGGGGCGACCCCCCGACTGCCGCCCCTCCCCCGGGGCCTGGATCCCACTGGTGGGCTCTTTCCCCCAGAGGCGCCCCACCCGCCATTCCTCCGGGGGGCCTCTCCTGCCCCACCGGATCCGGGGCTCGGGGGCGCCCCCGTGGAGGGGAGCCCCCCGCCCCAGTGCATTGTGGGATGGGATGCGACGCCCCCTCCCCGGTATCCCGGCAACCGGGCCCCTCCTCACCGCGGCGCCCCCCGCCAGCTCCTCCTCGTCCTCCTCCTCCTCGTCCTCCTCCTCCCCGGCCTCGGCCTCGGGCTGCTCGATCTCGCGGGCGGCCCCCATCGCGGCTTCTTTCGCTTTTTCCTCCTCCGCGGGAATCGCCCCCAGCGGCGCGCGACACCGTCCCAGCGCAGCCCCGCCTCCCGGTGCGGCGTCATCGCGCAGCGCCCGCCAGAACCCGGAAGCGGAGCCGGCGCCCTCCCGTTGCCTGGGCAACGGCGTGGAATGAGAAGTGAGGCCTTTCCGCGGGGCGCCGCCTGTCGTCGCAGTTCGAGGAGGCAAATCTGGCTGCCAAGGGAGGAGGGCGCCGGGGGATGCGCAGAGTGCCTTCATCACCGGCCTCTGAGCGTGGGGAGAGCGTCTTCTCCGCTCTTTCCAGATAGGAAGCGGCGGCTAAAACATCCCCCGACTGTGAAAACGACAAGAGTGCCCCGGCGCACGTGCAGAGTTCCCCCTCTCTGAAGAGCACCGCTTTTTATATAATTATAATTGAGAACCCCCGGATTACTCCAGGGGGCCCAATTATTGGCCGCGTGGCTCCCTTATGTGGTTGCTTTGACTTTCCCCGCTTGTGGGATGGCAGAAACACTTACAAGATGTTTAGAAACAATAAAATAAAAGAATGTAGACATAAGTTTAGCCATACATCCAGACGAAGGGTTTTATTCTACCACCCAGTATGATTTTTTTTGCTTATTTATTTAATTTATATCCTGCTTTTTTGCCAAATGGGGGGGGGCAGCGTTCACTTTTATAGAATTAGAAGCCATAATTTGACCCTCTTACATTCTTCCTATACAGATATATCCTTGGTTTATCTTATCAAAGGTAACCGATGTGCACGAAATAACAGGCCAGGATCCGGTTGCTGTGTGTGTGTTTGTGCCTTCAAATTGTCTATCAGTTTCAATCTAATGCCATTTCCGCACTAGCCTGTTATAGCGCGATGATTCCACTTTCAACATCCTCTGGAATCCTGGGGCCGCCTGGCCCCTCCCGAAACTGCAAACCCCAGGATTCCAGAGGATGTTGCAAGTGGAATCATTGCGCTATAACAGGCTAGTGCAGAAATAGAATTATAGAACCATAGAGTTGGAAGAGACCCCCCCCAGGGCCATCCGTTCCAACCCCATTCCGCCATGTAGGAAGACACAAATTAAAGCATTCCCAAAGGATGGCCATCCAACCCGTTTAAAAATCTCCAGAGAAGGAGACCCCACTGCACTCCACTGGGGCAGCAGCAGATTCCACTCTCAAACTACATTTACCATTAGGAGGTTCTTCCTAATGATTAGTTAGATGGCATCTCTTATCCTGAAATTTGAAGCCATTGCTCCCTGTCCTCATCTCTGGAGCAGCAGAAAAGAGTCTTGCTCCATCCCCCATGGGAAGATGGCGACCCCATAAATTACACAGAGTTTTCTCAAGCAAAGTAGGTGGTTTTGCCCTTTCTTTCCTCTGAAACGGAGCCTACAGCATCTGGTGTTTGTTGGTGGTGGGCATTTTAAAGCTTTCTTAAGGGGTTGAAGCAAAAGTCTGCAGAAAATTTTGATCAAGATGTTAGAAATAAGCCCCTGAGATCTTAATAATTCACGCCAGTGAGGTCTTTAAATAAAGAGGCTGAAACAGGGATTCTCAGATCAAGCAGCTTGACCGCAGCGGTCAAGATTTTATTTGTCAATTCTGCAGAATTGGGCGCCACGCCCTCCCATCAGAGAGATCGGCCCCCTGAGCAATTGTTGTTCACCGCTTCGATCCATGTGGAGAGGCGGGATACAAATAAATAAATAAAATAAATAAAATAAAAATAAATAAATAAATAAATAAATAACAAAATATCCTATGTTCCAGCCGCAAGCTGATTGCCCCCTTGCGAACTGGTTGTGGCTATCGGGGTACACGATCTTCTGATCCACCTATCTAAAAGTCCTTTTCTGATTCCTTACGAGCATTTCCTTGTCTCATTTGGAAAGTGTTACTTTAGCCCAGGCTTACCCGGTGATAGCACTCGATATCATTTTTGATATCAAATCATTCGGCCTCCCTCTGCCACCCGGCTCCACATGTTTGCAAGGCCACCGGACAAGCACGTAAACAGGTGCGGCCGGTTATGGTTGGACATTCCTTTTTCCACCCAGGCAGGCAGAACAGAGCCCCTCCGTTGCTTCAGGGACCTCTCCTGCAAACACCCATTTGCTTAAGCGCGATGCTAACAAAGGCACCCGGCGCCGAGCCGATAGTCTTACAAAGCCAAGCTAAGCACCTTGCATTTGCATACGGGCTACACTATTGTTGATTCAGCGCTAAGCTGATCATGTTAAACTTGACCTTTTCCAAAGCTTTGTCCTACTCGAAACTCACATTGTTCTCACCGAGTAAGGCATGGCCTGCAGTCACAATTCACCCTATAAAACCCCCCCTCCCGATTCCGAGACCACCTCGGATCGCTCCGGGTTTCCATCCCGCCTTGCTGCCGCTTTGTCTGGCGAGCTCCTCCCAGCTAACCACGCTGAGCTTCTTCCCGGCACCCCAATGAACTCAATCTTCAAACTTCTTCAGGACTACGAGACAGGTGTCGTATCACCCATTTCCCCCGAAAATCCCTATTTCCAATTCTTCCGTTAGTGGTGTGATTGTGGTGTCTTTACTGTTTGTTTGTCTTTCAATAAAACATCATTTTTGCTACTTTAAACCGTCTGACTGCTTGACTGACCTGACCCCGTAGACGCTGGGTTGCAAGATCCCTGTTAAGTTACCCTGCCTCTCGCTAGCTTCAGTGAGTCCTCCAGCTAATTTCCCCCAAAGTTGTGTTGTGTTTTGGTTATTTGGGCGCCCCTCCCGGGACCCCCAGAGAACAGGGTAAGAAAAGTCCCCTTCCTCCTTGCATTACGTGTTTTGTGTTTGAGCTCCTTGAGCTCTCCTATCCCCCCCTCCCACCTGCTGACCACGCATCCCTTAATGTTTGTCCTGTGCAAAAAGAAAAGGGGAACTTCCCTCTGGTTTCGGTCTGGTAGTTTCAGTCTGTTTCTGGAAATAACAGGATGCCATTCTCAGCCTCACGACCTGTGTTGCTAAAGTTGGCGGTTTCTCTTATCAAATGATTAACTTTGCTAAAGCTTAAGCTACATAATATTCTACTAACCTTCCTACCTTGCTAAATATTATTTCACTACTGGGCTTCAGCAGAATCAGCGTCCCTCACAAAGAGGATTCTCAGGCTATCTCTAGGCAGTTGCCCAAGGGCAGAACCCATTTCAGTGCAAGGGATCTAGGAGTCTTCATAGACTACAAGCTGAACATGAGTCAGCAGTGTGATGCAGCAGCCAAGAAAGCCAATGCAATTCTTGGCTGCATCAATAGGAGTATGGTGTCTAGATCGAGGGAGGTACTGGTACCACTCTACTCTGCTTTGGTTAGACCCCATCTTGAATCCTGTGTCCAGTTCTGGGCACCCCAATTCAAGAAGGACATGGTCAAGCTGGAGCAAGTCCAGAGGAGGGCGACCAAAATGGTGAGAGGCCTGGAAGCCATGAAGCCCTATGAGGATAGACTTAGAGAACTGGGGATGTTTAGTCTGCAGGAGAGCAGGTTAAGAGGGGACATGATAGCCATGTTCAAATATTTGAAGGGATGCCACGTAGAGGAGGGAGAGGGCTTGTTTTCTGCTGCTCCAGAGACCAGGACAAGGAGCAATGGATTCAAGCTGCAGGAGAGGAGATTCCACCTGAACCTCAGGAAGAACCTCCTGACGGTCGGGGCTGTCCGGCAGCGGAATAGGCTGCCTCGGAGTGTGGTGGAGTCTCCTTCCTTGGAGGTTTTTAAGCAGAGGCTGGATGGCCATCTGTCGGGATTGATTTGAGGGCGTTCCTGCATGGCAGGGGGTTGGACTGGATGGCCTGTGTGGTCTCTTCCAACTCTAGATTTCTATAATTCTATGATTCTAATCCATGAAAAAGCATAACAGATTTGGTAATGGTTTTTACCTTGCCCTCACCATCACAAAATTGCTATGTGCAGGTACTATGCAACTGGGAGGACTGGAAGTAGACTCTGGGTTTGTTGGTGTGAGTTTCAGGGAAGCTGGATGGAAAGCTGGAAACTTGCAGCTGGTGAACTCGAGAGTCATGAACTGAATTCACACACACAAATAGAGCAGTGCTTAAACACTATTTATTAGGAGCGTGATACTTCGTACAGGACTTCAGTGAGTGAACTGGAGGCAGTTAGCAAGATTCAAAACATAAAATACAAAGAGTACATCTTCCCACCTGCAAGAGACCTTGAAGTCTCGGTCTCGGTGCAGCCTGGCTAAGCTTATCAGCGCATTCCTAGCTTTTGTTTATCTAACGATCTCTGGTTCTCATACCCTGAGAGGGCTTTGCCACTCTTGTAGCTCCGTATGACGCACTCCCACTCGCGCGACGCTCACGAGGCTAAAGTGGGGCGTGCGTGCATTTTTTGATTTTCGGCTTTAAGCCGAAAATACTGCGCCCTCGCGCAATGCTCGCGGCGCCCTCGCACACTTACCTGTGTGCGGTGTGTCGGCAAGCCGGCCTGGTCGCGCTTTCTTCCCCCCGCACAGCCTACAGCTCCCAGACTGCGCTGCGGAAGGAAGGGGCGGGGCACGAGTGCGACGGTCGCACTACAGGGAAGGCGATGCGGGAGGCAAAAAGGGCTGTTGTGAGCAGCTTGCACGAGTGGCTGCTCGCACGAGCGCCGCTCCCCACTGCCGCGATGAGGTAAGGTGCGAAAAGGACCTCCTACTACATATCCCATTACTAAAATATAGGCCCTTTTCGCACGGGCCTTTTCTCGCGTGACAGCCCCGTGAGCCTCGCGGGAGTGGGAGAGTCGCTCCGCACGACGCACTCCCACTTCCGCCGGGCTCACGGGGCTGAAGCGGTGCGAGCGCGGGTTTTTTGATTTTTGCTTCGAAGCGAAAATCACCTGCGCTCACGCAACACTCCCGGCGCCTGCGCGCACTTACCTCTCGTGCGGAGCGTTGGGAGTCGGTCTGGTTGCGCTTCCTTCCCTCCGCCCCTGTGGAAGGAAGGGACGGGGCGGGGCACTAGCGTGACGGACGCGACACGTCCTGCTTCGCGTGCGCGGGAGCGGACGCGACAAGCGCCTTTCTCGCGCGCGCGGGGGGGGCGGACGCGACAAGCGCCTTTCTCGCGCGCGCGGGGGGGATGGAGGGGACAGGCTCCTTTCTCGCGCGCGTGGGGGGGGAATGGATGGACGCGCGAGCCGCTGCCGCCTCCGGGAGGCTGCCGCTTCCCCGCTTGTTCCTTCGCCTGCGGAAGGAAGGAGGGGCAAGCGGCAGCCTCCCGGAGAAGGCTTCTTGCGCGAGCCGCCCTCCTCCGTCGCGCGAGTGCCGGCGCTGCGAAAAGGGCCATAGAGGGCTACCCGACATCCTGCCTGTCCTGAAAAAAAAAAGTGAAACAGGACTTAGGAAACTGAATCAGCATAGCGAATAATGGATGGGGAAAAAGCAGAAGGTTGGGTAATTTGGAAGAGAAAAGGAAAGGGGGGAGACAATAACTGACATGGACTTATGAAAAGCATTAGCTGAACAGGGAGCAGTGAAACTGTTGATGAAGAAACAGTGGTGCGTGTAGTTGGGTCACTCTCTGAAGAAGAACTGGAAGGAACTGGTTTCAGTGAGCTGGAATGAAAAACAGGGTGAACAAGTTTGTAAGTGTCAGGTAAAGAAAATTCAAAAGTGACCTCATTAATGGCCCATTTGACTGGGAAAGGACCAAGGTATTTGGAGGAGAGTTTTTTGGAGGGGCCATCAGTGGCAATGTTCTTGGAGGAGAGGTAGAGGAGATCTCCAGGCTTGTAAGTAGGGTTGGGGCGGCGTTTTTTGTCTGCAAAGCATTTGTTGGAAGCCTTGGAAGACTCAAGAGTAGAGCGCACAGAAGCCCAAGTAGATGATAGTTTTTTAATCCAAGATGCAAGAGAGGGAGGTTGAGTTGTAGAGATGGCGTTGGGGAGCGCTGGAAATGGCTTTGGGTCGGTGCCAAAGACAACCTCAAACGGTGTTTTGCCAGTGGAGGAGTGCAGAGCTGAACTGTAAGCAAATTTGGCAAAAGGTAGAAGGGAGGCCCAGTTGTTTTTGTTGGCATTGACGAAGCAGTGCAGGTATTGTTCAAGGGTTTGATTTGTGCATTCGGTTTGTCCATCAGTTTGGGGATGATAGGAGCCGCTGAGTTTTTGAGAGATGCCGAGGGATTTAAGGAGTGAAGTCCACAATTCGCTCACTCTGTCGCGAACTGAATTCACACACACAAATGGAACAGTGCTTAACCACTATTTATTAGGAGCATGATCATAGAATCATAGAATCATAGAAACGTAGAGTTGGAAGAGACCCCAGGGGCCATCCAGTCCAACCCCCTGCCATGCAGCAACACCCTCAAAGCACTCCCTGTGACAGATGGCCATCCAGCCTCTGCTTAAAAACCTCCAAGGAAGGAGACTCCACTACACTCCATGGAGGCAGCCGATTCCACTGCCGGACAGCCCTGACTGTCAGGAAGTTCTTCCTGAGGTTCAGGTGGAATCTCCTTTCCTGCAGCTTGAATCCATTGTTCCTTGTCCTGTTCTCTGGAGCAGCAGAAAACAAGCCCTCTCCCTCCTCTACGTGGCATCCCTTCAGATATTTAAACATGGCTCTCATGTCCCCTCTTAACCTTCTCTTCTGCAGACTAAACATCCCCAGCTCTCTAAGTCTATCCTCATAGGGCTTCAGGGATTCCAGGCCTCTCACCATTTTGGTCGCCCTCCTCTGGACTTGCTCCAGCTTGTCAATATCCCTCTTGAATTGGGGTGCCCAGAACTGGACACAGTATTCAAGATGGGGTCTAACCAAAGCAGAGTAGAGTGGTGCCAGTACCTCCCTCGATCTAGACACCATACTCCTCTTGATGCAGCCGAGAATTGCATTGGCTTTCTTGTACTTCGTACAGGTCTTCAGTGAGTGAACTGGAGGCAGTTAGCAAGATGCAAAACATAAAATACAAAGAGTACATCTTCCCGCCCGCAAGAGACCCTGAAGTCTTGGTGCCGCCTGGCTATGCTTATCAGCGCATTCCTAGCTTTTGTTTATCTAACGGCCTCTGGTTCTCCTACCCTGAGAGGGCTTTGCCACTCCAAGATGCACGTTGGCAAAATGCAACCCTCGTTCCCATCCCAGGGCAAAATGGATGACAAGATTTGCGTTTTCAGTGTAGGCAGAATAGATGCCACTGAGCCACCCTGGAGCTCTGAAATGGAATCCGCTACCCTTGCCAATGAATTGCTTGTAGCTGCCCCGGAAGCCATTTCTGCTCTGCTTGTTGTGTTCCTTGCTTCGTTGGTCCATCATTTATTCCGTCTATGCCTTTTGCCTTGGGGGAAAAGTCTGCTTAATGTATCTGATTTGACATCTGGTGCCCAAATGCCGCAAGGGCAGAAAGGGATAAACAGGGACAAGAAGCCGCTGGCTGGCATCCATGGCTCGGCCTCTCCAGTCCTGCGGAGTTGTGTTTGTTGTGTCCCAGTTTCATACCGGGACAGGGAGCCCTGGTTTCTGAAGTGCTCTTTGCCCTCACTTGGCAAATGCTGGCCATTCTGGACATGCCTGGGTGCATTGCAGCTCACTGAAGTCTAGCCTTCTGGGGAGAAAATACCAGCCCAGGATTATTTGGATAGGACTTGCTTCTTCAGTTGGAAAGGAGGAAGAAAAATGCTGGTAGGGAATGAAAGCCACATGTGGTGGAAATGCCCCAGAAGGGAGCCCTGGTGGCGCAGTGGTTAAATGCCAGTCCTGCAAGCCACAAGGTTGTGAGTTCGATCCTGCTGGGCTCCAAGGTTGACTCAGCCTTCCATCCTTTCGCAGGTCGGTAAAATGAGTACCCAGCTTGTTGGGGCATGGATAGAAAAATGTATAGAAATACATGCTATTTGTAAGTTGTTCACCGCCTCGATCCATATGGAGAGGCGGGATACAAATAAATAATAATAATAATAATAATAATAATAATAATAATAATAATAATAATAATAATAAATGGATGCCTTTCTCCCCAGCAGATCAGAGCTCGGAGCTACCCTGCCCGACATACGGGCTGAGCATTTCCAGGAGCTGGAGCTCATCCAGAGAAAAGATGGAAAGCTGTTTTCTGGACCTGCTTTCAGAAAACACATGGGTACGCTTGTACCTTCTAACATTTCTCAGATAAGAAGTGGGACACATGCAACCAAGCAACCTCGGAGCGTGGTCAAGACGGCAAATGCTATTAATGAGGAATATCAGACAAGCTAGGAGGGGCTTAAAAAGATGGATCCATAAGTGGTTGGAAAACTGTGCCCAAGAGATGCCATCAGTTGCTGAGCTTCAAATACAGCTTTTTAAAGATTTTTACTATTAAAAAAAACACAAAAAGTTGATGCATAATATTCATTCACAACTCATTGCTAATCACACACATTTAATTTCCCCCAACTGGGCCATTTCTGCTCTAGACTGTTATAGTGCTATTATTCCATTTCCATTATTATTATTATTATTATTATTATTATTATTATTATTATTAACTAAAAGTTTATATATATTGCATATTGTTTACCTTATTTCATATTGTACACCATTTTTACATTGATTTGAATTTACATTGATTTACTCCACTGCCTTCCACCAACTGTCTTGCTGTTCTTTTAATAGTCAGTTGATTGTTGTTAATCGTTAATTGTTGTGTGTTTTAGGGGGTTGGTTTTAGATGGGTTGGTGGGTGGGGAGGATTGGGTGTGTTTTTTAATGTAATTAATGTATTATTGTTGGTCACCACCTCGATCCATGGGGAGAGGCGGGATACAAATAAATATTATTATTATTATTATTATTATTATTATTATTATTATTATTATTATTATTTTCTGTTAATTTTTAATACTTTCTGTACAATATTGAATATTCTTTAATATTTTATTTGACCAATCCCTCTTTCCCCCTCCCTCTCCATCCTACCCTATCCCCCCATCTTTAAGAACACATTTTATATTAACAATATCTTTTTTTCTATCAATTTTTTCCTTCCCCTTCTCTTCTCTTTCTGTTACCCCCATCTTCCTTTCCTTCTTATGCGTTTTCTCCCCTCCAATCTCTTTTTTTTCTTGTTCTAAACCTCCTTATTGTGAAATCTTTTTTTGTTATTGTAATCTACCCTAATTTCTTACTCAGTCTATATTCCCTCCTTAATACAAGTGTTACCCTTTCACTCCTTCCTTCAGTTCTATACCTTCCTCTAATAATTCCTTTCCATTGCTTTTCAAATTGTTGAATTGAATTACCTTTCAGCATGTTGGACCATTTTTCCATTGCAATAATATCCATCAGTTAGGATATTGAAAGTGGAATAATAGCACTACAACAGTGGAAACGGTGCTGGTCTTGGTATAAAAAGATTCCTGTAAATTTCGTATCTCCTTTTCTGTGTTTGAAACACTGACCTTATTCAATATGCATTGAAGAACCTCTTATCTTATAAATTCATTTATATTACATATATTTGTAGATAATCTAGATTTATAAAATTATAGCCTTTTCCCTTCCACGTTATTTATCCGTTATATTCATCTTCATTTCTTAAAATTTGGTGTCACTAATTCATCCTATTTATTCTTCAAATAAATCCCAGTCTTTCTCAAATTTATCTGTCGTCTTCTCTTGATTAGGTATGTTAGTTTATCCATCAACATCATATCAATCAATTTTATCATCTGGTCATTTATTTTTGGGAGCGTATGTTGTTTCCATTCCTGAGCTAATATATCTCACGGTGCTGCAGTCATAAAAATATAATTTTCTCGTGTCTCTTTTTCTTCCCTCTGCACCCCACGGCCTCCGCTGGCGCTGCTGACAATCTTCTCAGAACTGAAGAACTGTTTTTAAAGAAAGCTGTTTTTTTAAAATGCTACAAAATCCCTTTGCACACTGCAAAATAGTGTTTTTCAACAATTATTTTAATGCATGCTTTACATTTTTTATTGATAGCTTCATTCTATCAGAATGTTGTCCTGCCCTATGGATATGGCATTTGTTCCAGTTCTTAAACTACCTTGAGTGGCAGCTTGGGGGAAATGGCAGGATATAAATAAAGGTAGTATTAGTTAATCCTAATAAATGCGGATGAACGTAAGCATACCTGCCCATGGAGGTGAGTAGGCGTCACAAAAATGCAGAAGTCTCTTTATTTACCTGTGCAATGCTGGAAGGTAGCGATGTGAGCAATGCAGGAACTGAGCAGCGAAGGAGTTGGCTTCTGCCCCCGCTCCCAGTTGCTTTCCTGGAATCATCGCTTGCTTGCCTGGGAGTTGAGCAAGGCGTGTGGACTTGGACTGGAAGCGAAAATACACATGCAGCCTCTTCTGTGCAACTGGAATAAATGCCATTTTTGCATTTTTATTGGGAGAACCAGTGGCAAGAGGACCTGGGCGCAATGCTGCCCTTGCTGGCGGTGGCAGGAAGAGATGGTGCAACTGGGGTGCCTCTTCTGCGGCTGCAGCAATTACCGTCATGAGGCTTTAGGGTTACTCACAGCCTATAAACGGCCCAGCCAGAAACCTGATCGTCCCCTCCTTGGCACCTCCTTGGCATGACATTCTGGAGTTTCCAAACAGCTGGAGGAGCACCAGGGCAGGAGTGTGGGAAGGAAGCCAGTGGGTTATAGACTCCTAGAATCCTAGGGTTGGAAGAGACCCCAGGGGCCATCCAGTCCAACCCCTTCTGCCATGCAGGAAGACACAATCAGAGCCCTCCCTTTGACAGGTGGCTGTGCAGCCTCTGTTTAAAAAAAACACAAAGAAGGAAAGAGGCTCCATCACACTCCATTGAGGCAGCAGTCTATTCTGCTGCCAAACTGCTATTACCCTCATGAACTTCCTCATAACATTTAGGTGGAATCTCTTTTCTGGGAGTGTGAAGCCATTGCTCCATGTCCTAGTCTCTGGAGCAGCAGAAAACAGGCTTGCTCCATCCTCCATTTGACATCCCTTCAAATATTCCAACATGGCTATCGTGTTGCCTCTTAACTTTCTCTTCTCCAGGCTAAACATCCCCAGCTCCCTCCGCTGCTCCTCAGAGGGCTTCAGGGTTTTCCGTTTGTCTACAAACTTTGCAAGGAGCTAGGCTGGCAAGGAGTAGCTCACGATAGCTAGTCTGTAGCAATGCCAGGCCTTGAGACACTCAGTTCCCAGCCAGCTGTGGCTTGAGGGACTGTGAAGGTGGAAGGAAGCCATGGATGCACCGAAAGGATTGATGATGAGCAGGATGCAGCAACAAAACCTAAAGGCAATGTTTGCTGACACCTTTGCAACCAGTTGAAGCTGTCCAGCACCTGTTCGTGGGGGTGCACACAATAAACTAGGCACCGTCCCAATGGGCCAAATTCCTG
This sequence comes from Ctenosaura bakeri, assembly GCA_948474755.1. Classification (NCBI taxonomy): domain Eukaryota; kingdom Metazoa; phylum Chordata; class Lepidosauria; order Squamata; family Iguanidae; genus Ctenosaura; species Ctenosaura bakeri. Next base: position 40,153 of record CAOLHI010001905.1, read on the forward strand.
GGCCTGATTCTACTCCCTCAGTTGGCCTGATCATAGAATCGTAGAAATGTAGAGTTGGAAGATACCACACAGGCCATCTGTTAGGCTTTAAAAAAAAACCTGGGCTTGGTGTACATTTATCCACAATTAAGCCCAGCCTCTGTGCTAATATGTGCATTAAAACCTTGTTGTCTACATACAATAAGGCCATTGATTGATGTCAACGAACTAAAGAGGTATTGCGGATACTAACTGTCTTTGACACAGATAGGTCAAGGTGGATTATTAGGGGGTGGAATAATGAGATGTCATCCTGGCAGCTTCTTCCTCCACTCCCACAGAGATTCCACCCAGGCGACCGTTTATATCCCAGCCCGGCCCTCAGTCCTGCTTGGAACTTGGGGCTCTTGCTCGGCACCACCAGCGCCATGCACCCCCATTGTCTTGGGCCCCTCCTGGGTCCCTTTGTCCTCTGCAATGTGCTTCTGGCTGCACCCCACAAAAGTGAGTAGAGGCAGCTGCCGGACTGGACCGGGGTGGGGTGGGCTGCAAAGCCAGGCTTATGGGGGGGGACATGCCTGGGAAAAATGAACATTTTGTTCCTGGTAGGGAAAAGCATAAATAAAATACATCAGAAAAGGGATGCTTGCAATGGGGGAAGAGGAAGCAGATCCGCAGTTCTCGCATTCCTGTGTAGACTGAACTGGGGTGGACTTGGGTGCAAAGCCAGGCTTGTTTTGAGGTAAAGGAGAATATTTTTGCAAACTGCACATTATGTTAAATCTCTAGTACAGACCCCTGCCCTGCTGTCCTTTTTACTCAATCCAGACAGGGGCCAGAGCACAGGGGGAGTTTTAACCTTTCCCTCCCCATCTAGAACATCCATCTCCCCGCAACGTGGTGGTTATAAATAGCAAGAAAGATGCCGTTGACTCCAGTGGGTATCTTCCCTCTATTGCTAGCCGCTATAGGTCTTTTTTAAAATGTGTGTGTGCATGCTTGGGTGTGTGCTTCATTTCAGGGGTCACGGCTGTGGAGGAAAGCATTAAACTTCTCCCTACTCACTGTGTTCCCAGTCTTTCCCGGGCTGTCTGTGCTTCCCTTGGAGTAAAAAAACCCCCAACAGTCAGAATTAGGGATTACAGACGTAAGCTAACTATGCAGTTTGTCTAGAAGACACCTGTTTCTGCCTGGTACAAAAGGCAGGCCCGATTGGCAATATCGGTGGGAGAAGTTTTGCAATTAGGACTGAAAGCTAATCAATGATGGTGGTAATGCAAGAGTGGCAATGGGCTCAGTCACAGTCTGCAAAGCAAGGCTGGGACCGTAGGGAGCCGATCTGGTGGCATCACTGGGGTTGGTGGCATCCCCCGTGGTAAAGACTGGTGCACTCTGGCCCCCTCCTGCACTCCCTGGGGATGCCACTTGGCAGATAGGCTGAAAAAGAAGGGTAGGAAACTGGGGAAATGATTTTAGCAGATTAGAGAACTGGGCCAAAACTAAGTAAATTAATTTCAACAGGGAGATAAAGGGAATGCTGTGGACATAGCATATCTTGACTTCAGTAGAGCCTTTGACAAAGTTCCCCGTGGCATTCTTGCAAAAAAGCTAGTAAAATGCTGGCTGGACAGGGCTGCTGTTAGGTGAATTTGTAATTAGTTGACTGACTGAACCCAAAGGGTGCCCCTCACCAATGGCTGCTTTTCATCCTGGAGAGAAGCGACCAGTGGGGTGCCAGAGGGTTCCGTCCTGGGCCCAGGGCTGCCATTCAACATTTTCACCAATGACTTGGATGAAGGAGCGGAGGGCAGGCTGACCAAATTTGCAGATGACACCAAATTGGGAGGGGTTGCTAATACCCCAGAGGACAGAATCAAATTTCAAAATGAACTTGACAGATTGGAGAGCTGGGCCAAAGCTCACAAAATGAATTTCATCAGAGAGAAGTGTAAGGTCCTGCACTTAGGCAGAAAAAATGGAATGCACAAATATAGGATGGGGGACGTGTGGCTGGATGGCAGTACATGTGAAAGGGATCTAGGAGTCTTAATAGACCACAAGTTGAACATGAGTCAGCAGTGTGATGCGGCAGCCAAGAAAGCCAACACCATTCTTGATTGCATCAATAGGAGTATGGTGTATAGATCTAGGGAGGTAATGGTACCAATCTTATCTGCATTGGTTAGAACTCATTTGGAATACTGTGTCCAGTTCTGGGAACTTCAGTTCAAGAAGGATATTGACAAGCTGGAGCACATCCAGAGGAGGGCGACTGAAATGGTGAAGGGTCTGGAAGTCATGAAGCCCCCTGAGGAGCGGTTTAGGGAGCTGAGTATGTTTAGCCTGGAGAAGAGAAAGTTAAGAGGAGACAAGATAGCGCTGTTTAGATATTTGAAGGGATGTCATGTTGGTGAGGGAGTTTTCCGTTTCTCCAGAGACCAGGACAAGGAGCAATGGATTCAAGCTGCAGGAAAGGAGATTCCACCTGAACCTCCTGAAGAACTTCCTGACGGTCTGAGCTGTCCAGCAGTGGAATAGGCTGCCACCGCAATGGAGTGTGGTGGAGTCTCCTCCTTCTTTGGATGTTTTTAAGGAGAGGCTGGATGGCCATCTGTTGAGAATGCTTTGATGTGTGTTCCTGTATGGCGGGAGGTTGGACTGGATGGCCTCTGGGGTGTCTTCCAACTCTATGATTCTTTGATTCTAAGTTTGGACAGAAAAAATGAAATGCACAGATATTAAGATGGGTGCTACATGGCTTGAGCACAGTACATGTGAAAGGGATCTAGGGGTCTCAGTAGACCACAAGCTGAACATGAGTCAGCAGTGTGATGCAGCAGCTAAAAAAGCCAATGTGATTCCGGGCTGTATCCATAGGAATATAGTGTCTAATTCAATGGAAGTGATAGTACCACTCTATTCTGCTTTGGTCATATCCCACTTGGGATAATCCCGTGTCCAGTTCTGGGCACCACAGTTCAGGAAGGATATTGACAAGCTGGAATTTATCTAGAGGAGGGAGACCACAATGATCGAAGGCCTGGAAACCACGAAGCTGCCTGAGGAGTTGCTTAGGGAAGTGGGTACCTTTAGCCTGGGGAAGAGAAGGTTAAGGGGGGATATGGCAGCCATGTTTAAATATTTGAAGGGATGTCCTATGGGGAATGGAGCAAGCTTGTTTTCTGCTGTTCCAGAGACTAGGACACAGAGCAGTGGCTTCAAACTTCAGGAAAAGAGATTCCACCAAAACATCAGGAAGAACTTCCTGATGGTAAGAACAATTGGGCAGTGGAATCTGCTGCCGCCTCAGAGGAGGGTGGTGGAGTCTCCTTCTTTGGAAGATTTTAAACGGAGGCTGGATGGTGATTGGGAATGCTTTGATGGCATATTCCTGCATGGCAGAAGGGGGTTAGACTTGATGGCCCTTGAGGTCTCTTCCAAGTCTACAATCCTATGCTTCTATGAAGCTATTTCTTCATGCCGGTTGTCAGGAATCTCTCCCTGCCGAGCCGCAGCCAGCAAGGGAGGAGGGCGGTCAGGAATACTTGCTGGGAGAGAGTCCGAATATTCCAAACACCAGGGAAACACAAGCCAAGCCAGGTCAAGGTCCAGTCCAAAGGTTCAGGAGGCAGAGATCCGTCCGGAGGGTTTCAGGGAGCAGGAGACACAAAGGTCGTGAGGCCTTGCTAGTAATTTGCTGCAAGCAAAGAGCAGCCACTCCGGCAGACTTAAATAGCCCCTGTGAGCAGGTGCTGCTCGTTATTGTTTCCTCAGCCTAGTCCAAGCAGCCTCCCTCTGAGCAGCCCGTTTCAGCCTTCTGCATGATTGAGGGCTGATGGGCACAGCTGGCTGCAACTCCTCTGCCTCACTGCTGCTTCCCTGTCCACCATGAGCTGGCCAGGGCAACTCTGTCTCTGTTTGACCTTCCAGTGCAGGGGATGTTTGCAGGTTGACTTGCTCACTCACTGACTCAGTCCTTGGCAGAGTCCGTTGCTCCTTGATCTCAAAGGCATCATTTATCCCACTCACTGGCTTGGTCCCATGCACAATCAGTTGCTGCTCAATCACAATCAGTTGCAGCCAGCTGTGCCCATCAGCCCTCAATCATGCAGAAGGCTGAAACGGGCTGCTCAGAGGGAGGCTCATCATCTATCACACCAGTCCTACTACGCACAGATCTCTATTTCCTGAGATAAAGCCCAGAGTTAAGAACCAGAGCAGATATGCAGAAGGCCTGTCTTCAAACCGTTACTGTAGTTTATAGTCCGAGCCCAAAGCTTATTAAATATAATTTGATATCAAAAGATTGACCATTCCAAACCGTTCCTCTCCACGTGCTTGTGAGGCCCCCAGACAAGCACACACACGGACACGGCCAAAATAGCTGAACAATGCAAGATAAATCCAGACAGGCCAGTAATTTCCGGCATGCAACTTCGGGAGACCTCCAGGCAAGTACCTTTGGAAACTGTATTAAGTATGCACGCAGCATACAAAAGATTCTCTGCCCCGAACTGCCGGCTTGACGAGATTAGCGCTTACGAATAGCCAACTGTCAAGCACTCCCCATTTGCATACTGTCTGCACTATTGACAACTGTCAAGATCCAATCATTCAAAATACTGACCTTTTGGAGGCTTTGTCTCCAACCTGAAACCCATTGTTTTCCCCAGGAACGGACTACCCTACAGGCACGTTTTCCCCTATAAGAACTCCTGATTTTGAGCGCTTCTTCGGATCGCTCCTGGCTTCCATCCCGCCTTGCTGCCTCTCCGTTCGCCGAGCCTTCCTCTCAGCTTCCACGTGCTGAGAATCTCCGCTCCAATTGACTTTTCTTCTGACTACCCGGGCTACAGGATCAGGTGTAGCATTTCCCCTGAAAAATCCCCCTCAAAATCCTCTATCGAATCTCCTACCTTTATCTTCTTAGGTCTGTGTGAGTGAGTGCATACGTGCGCATTGACTGTCTTTTTAAACAAAGAAAACAATTATAATTTACTTCTGCTTGGTTTGTGACTTGGCCTGACCCCATAAACCTTGGGTTCAAGATCTCGCTAAGTTGCCCTGCCTCTTGCATTGCTATAGCTTGTGCTCTGGCTAGTTCCCATTCCCCATTATTTGGAGCACATTGAGGTGTCCCCCAAGGGACCCCAGAAACCAGGGTAACAAAACATCTGAAGGACTGATGCATATGAGGGAGAGAGCTTGTTTCCTGCTGCTCCACAGTGTAGGACCCAACACCCAATGGGTCAAAATCACAAGAGGGGAGATTCTGATTAAATGTTAGACAGGATTTTCTGAGGTTAAGAGGTGTTCAACAGAGGAACGGGCTTCCTTAGAAGGTTGTGGGATTTCCTTCACTAAGCCAAGGTTGGATGCCCACTACTTACAGATGCTTTTGCAGTGGATTCTTCCATGGCAGGGGTGGACTAGATGGCTTTTGTGGGTCCCAGTCTATTCTAGGAGGCCTGGGAATCACAGCAGTGGACTGACAGGAGCCTGACATGGTCTGTGTGTTTCATATTCTCTCTTCCATGTCCAGAAATCCCTGGAACACCACCTGAGATACCCAAGAACAATGCAGCACCTGAGGGATGGACGTTCGTGACCAGTGGAGCACCTGCATCCGAGAAGAAGTCAGTAAATGGTGATGTGGTTGAAAAGCCAGTGACCGGTACAAGACAGATAGCGGACACCACATCTGGGGACCAGCCAAGTTCTGGGGAGAAGCCAGGAAATGATGAAATGGCAGATTTTAAGGTAGAAACTGACGAAACCGTGAACCCAGCGCCTGTTGAAAAACTCAATGCAAGTCCCTCACCCAGTGGAAAACCTGCCGAAATGCCAGAACATGAAGAAGTAGCAGAAGAAGACGATGATTATTATGGAGATGATGATGACGACGATGACGACGCTGAGGCTGAGGAAGCCCAAGAGGCCGATGATGATTATGAAGCTGCTGAAGCTGCGGAAGAGGATGATGATGGTGGTGGTGGTGGTGATGATGATGGTGAAGACAAGTGATCGTGAACGGAGATGGAGGAGCATCAGCTGTCCTTCCTACGACTGCTCCCATATGATGCATGAAGACCTGGAGGCTGGGTTTTGGGGAGTAGGCAAGGTGTCATCCTGAGGACAGCTGTGGTTACTGTTAGTTGGGGGGAGGACTCTTTTTTGCTGCATGGGGAGAAGCTGTGAGGGGTCCCGGCTGGGCTGCTACTGCTTTGCTCTGGGGTGCAAGGGAGGACTGACGCGGAGCCCCTTGGAGGCTGCCATGTGGCCCCCGAAGGGATGGTTGGGGAGCGTCCTGGATCCCATCGCTCACAACCCACAGAAAACTTCAGTTTCCCCTCTCGTTTCCCCCAGAGCTTTGCTGCCACCAAGCCTCTTCTTTGGTAGGGTTGGCCTTAGAAAAGCCTTAGCCTGGGTTTTTTTTTAGCTATAATAGAGCCTTGTTCTTTCTCTCTCTCTCTTCCCCTGGTGTAGCTTTGGAAAGTGCTAACTAAAGCAAAGTGGTAAGACATGAGAAGGAAACACGAGAGTCTTGCTTCAAGAGTAATCCAAGGTTGCTTAATGTTTGAGAACGTCACCTCATTCTGCTTTTGCTGACAAGATTAGTGTTAGCCTATGCGCTTGAACTGCTTGTCTCTGGGAATTTCTTTGGGAACTTCTGGTGAAGGTTTAGCACACGCATCAGAACGCCTGCTTTGATTTTTTGAACCTGTGAAGTCTGCAAGCAACCAATAAAGTTGGTCCGTCTTCCCTTCTTGCTGTGCAAACGGCTCTGAAAGTGGGGTGGTCCCTTTGATCAAAGCCTCTGTGTGTTTGTGTGGTGGATTCCTTTCTGATTGATTTAGGACTTGCTCTACAGCCTTGTGCCTTCGTGGGGGCACTGCAGAGCTGACTTTTCAGTTTCTGCCCAACACTGCAACTGGGAGATTTTTTAAAAAATGCCCCACATGTGTCAATCTGGCATTGCCCAGGCTGTGTGAGGGGCCTACAGGAGACTCCCCATCATTACTGTGGCCAAACCTGCCAATTGGGGTGCCCTCTGCTCTCTGGGTGGAGATTTCAGGAGACCCAAGGTTTATCCCCAGGACCTTGTTACCCTGCTTGCTTGGGGCAATTCCCAAAAGCTGTCAAAACCATCTCTTGTGGGGAAAAATTAGCTCTGCACTGCTTTAGCTATGCAAAGAGAACAGGGTATTTAGGATCTTTAACCCAATTTTTATGGAGTCAGGCCAGTCAGAAATCACACAAATTGTTCAAATGTATTTTATTGACATAGAAGTAATTGCACTCACTATAACAAGCTTACAAGACTATAGAATTCCCCCCCAATATTTTTTATTAATTTATTTATTTGTATCGCGCCTCTCCACATGGATCGAGGCAGCGAACAACTTACAAATAGCATGTATTTCTATACATGCCCCCAACAAGCTGGGTACTCATTTTACCAACCTGCGGAAGGATGGGAGGCTGAGTCAACCTTGGAACCCGGCAGGATCGAACTCACAACCTTGTGGCTTGCAGGACTGGCATTTAACCACTGCGCCACCAGGGCTCCCTTCAAGACTATAGAAATTTAAAGTTCATACTATCACTCAGCTTCACACACACTCCAAGCATACAAGACTATAGAAAGTTAGAAAGGGATGAAAATTAGGAAAGAGAGAGAGAGGGAGACATAAGAGTTTGATTAAATACTTTACCAATCCAGAAGTCTTCAACTGGGAGAAAAGATCTCAACTATGCCTTTAGAGGCTGCGGGGACCTTACAAGCTCCATTGTTTTGCAGATCTGAGAGAACTCCTTACTCTAAGCTCTCAAACCTCCAAACTTCCTCAAAACTATCCAAAAAGAATCAGAAAATGCGCCTAGTTATAGTGTCCAATGTCCTGGGAAAAACCAGATGGTTGCATCTTTTTATTAAGATGGGTTATTTTCTTTTATAGTTCAAAGAAAATACAGCCAAACATTCTTGTAGTTTCCTGCAAGATCAGTATCTCTCCGGAGATGCGTGCCTCAAGGAGTCAAATTCCAGGCTGTTTTGCATTGTAAACAGAGAGTAATTGTCCTGATCACTGCTGAAAATCCATTCAAGTATCCGTTGAGCCAATTGCCAGATAACCCCAGGATGAATGACAGAAAACAGAACTCTCCTGCCTACGTGTCCTTCCAGTATATCTCTATGGCTCACTATGTTTGATATAAAATAATTAGGATTCTCAGGACATGGTTTTTGGGGGCATTACAACCTCCTGGTTCAGGAACTCTTCCACGGTTCCACAACAGACAACAGACTGGAATTGAGATTCCATGGGGGCTGGAGGTGACGTGATCCTGGTGCTTTCCCTTACTTGGCGTTCCCCCTTGCTGGCTGGACAGTGTTCCTCCATTCCTTCGGGTGAGGTCTTCCTAGTGGCTGGCATAAGGGCTGAAGTGGGGTGGCAGAGGAGGAGGAGGAGGAAGGGGAGGAAGAGGCTGTTTCTGAAGCAGGGCCTGGCGCAGACTGGCCCCCTCTGTCTCTCCAGAAACAATCCACATGGACTTCAAAGGATGAGCAAGGACCCCTTCCCTACAGGAACTCTTCATCTTGGATTAAAAAGAAAAGAGACTCAGGGGGCCCACTGGGAGGGTCCTGACACTTGTGGGGTTCCTGCAGGGCTGAATAAAGTTTGATGTTCCTGAATAAAGCTTTGGGAACCTCTGAGCCTGATTACTTGAACACAAAGCTGTCCAGTACCTCACACCAAGGCTTGCAGGTTTGGGAACCTCTCCCATGGGGCTGCCCCTTTGCCTGATGCTGCTTGAGACTGCACCCTTCCATGAGCCCTCTTTCCCCTCTCTCTCATGGGGTGAGCTGGCCAAAGGGCTCCGGCTGGTTCTCCGCATGGATTTCCTTCCCATGCTGCCATGTGAAGCAGGGAACCATGAGGGGGCAGCACCATTGAAGCAACGGAAGAGCCTCCTCTGTGCCAGGCTTTAAAGACCCCACCCACCCTTCCCCTGCAGGGACCCTGGAGATCCCGGGTGCCTCCACACTCATCTTTTTTTTCTCATTTGTCCCTCCTCGTCCTGCCACATCCAAATCGTGTTCCTCACAAGTGGTGTTCATGCTCATTTTTTCTCTGTGGCCCCTTGAGGTTTGTTTTGGGTGGTGGGCGCTCTCTTGCAGTGTTTGGCAAACAATTGCTTGGTGTCAGTGGGGAAGAAGGGGAAGAGGGACGGAAGGCTGGGCAAAGCACCCCCCAGAGCTTGCAGCGGGAGCCTCTGTTTTATGCAGATGAACGAACCCAAATTTCCTTTTTGTGCCGTGAGAAGTGTTGGACTCTGCATGGAGCCAAGGGCTGCCTTGGACTTTGTGGAGATGGTGGTTAAAATACTGAGGGTGCTGGCAGTACAGCAGCCTTTACTTTGAGGCCCTATGAGCTCTTTTGTTTCCTTTTGGGATTTCTTGGGCTCTTCCCCTTGTCTGGAAGATGAGAGCAATGAGTCAGGTCCAACTTTTTGAGATGAGTGTGTTACTGTGGTCCATAGTCCGAGCCCAGGGCTTATAATTTGATATAAAAAGATTGGCCATTCCAAACTGTTCCCCTCCATGTGCTTGAGAGGCCCACAGCTAAGCATGCACACGGACACGGCCGAACGGCTGAAAAATCCCAGGCAGGCCAGTAATTTTCTGGCGCTCAGCTTCAGGAGACCTCTAGGCAAATACACTTTGAAACTAAATTAAGTATGCACCAAGCATACAAAAGATTCTCTGCTCTGAACTGTCAGCTTGACAAGATTAGTGTTTCTGACTACCCAACTGTCAAGCACTCCCCATTTGCATACTGTGTGCGCTATAGACAACTCCATCAAAATCCAATCATCTTAAGTGCTGACCTTTTGGAGGCTTTGCCTCTACTCCGAAACCCATTGTTTCCCCCGAGAATGGACTGGCCTACAGGTGCATTTTCCCCTGTAAGAACCCCTGATTTTGAGTGCTTCTTCAGATCGCTCCTGGCTTCCATCCCGCCTTGCTGCCACTCCGTTTGCCGAGCCTTCCCCTCCGCTTCCACGTGCTGAGAATCTCCGCTCCAGACTTACTGACTTTCTTCTGGCTACCTGGGCTGCAGGATCAGGTGTAGTATTCCCCTGAAAATCCTTCTTAAAATCCCCTATTGAATTTCCTCCCTTTACTTTCTTAGGTCTGTGGCCCTTTTCGCATGCTTTTTTTTTGCGCGAGCACCCCTTCAGCGTCGCATGAATGGGAGCGTCGCTCCGTATGACGCACTCCCACTCGCGCAACGCTCACGAGGCTGAAGCGGGGTGAGCGTGCATTTTTTTATTTTCAGCTGCGGAAGGAAGGGGTGGGGCGCTTGTGCGACTGCCACACTAGAGGAAGTCAATGCGGGAGGCAAGAAGGGCTGTCGTGAGCAGCTTGCACAAGTGGCTGCTCGCGCGAGCGCTGCTCCCCACTGCTGCGACGAGGTAAGGTGCAAAAAGGGCTTGTGTGAGTGAGTACGTAAGTGCGCAGTGACTGTCTTTTAAATAAAGAAAACAATTGTAAATTAATTTTGCTTGGTTTTTGACTCATAGAAATCATAGAAATGTAGAGTTGGAAGAGACCCCAGGGGCCATCCAGTCCAACCCCCTGCCATGCAGGAACACCCTCAAATCAATCCCGACAGATGGCCATCCAGCCTCTGCTTAAAAACCTCCAAGGAAGGAGACTCCACTACACTCCGAGGCAGCAGATTCCACTGTCGGACAGCCCTGACTGTCAGGAAGTTCTTCCTGAGGTTCAGGTGGAATCTCCTTTCCTGCAGCTTGAATCCATTGCTCCTTGTCCTGGTCTCTGGAGCAGCAGAAAACAAGTCCCCTCCTTCCTCTACGTGGCATCCCTTCAAATATTTAAACATGGCTATCATGTTCCCTCTTAACCTCCTCTTCTGCAGACTAAACATACCCAGCTCTCTAAGTCTATCCTCACAGGGCTAAGTCTATCCTCATAGGACTCGGCCTGACCCCGTAAAAATTGGGTTTACGATCTCGTTAGGTTGCCCTGCCTCTTGTAGTGCTACAGCTTGTGCTCTGGCTAATTCCCATTCCCCAGTATTTGGAGCACATTGAGGTGTCCCCAAGGGACCCCAGAAATCAGAGTAACAAGTGCATTCACCATTTTTCTGCTGGGTGCCACGTAGTTGTTCTGCTTTCTTTCTGCACCTGGTGTCACGCGCATGCCCTGTAACATGACCCAGGGATGAGGAAGATCTCTGTCACGGTAATGCTGTATTGCATCAATTAAAAAGAAAACTGTGGTACTGCTATTAAGTTGTTACTGCAAACCACAACCTGTCCGTCTTCAGCCTCTGTGTGAAATGTAGCCATCACAATACAAGGTCACTGTCTCTCCCTCTCCTGATCTGATGTGTGGAGGTACACCCATGGGCTACCCTGCAGGGTTGTTGGGCAGAGCACTCCTGAGTACTCAGATTATGTTGGAGGCAAGCTTTTCCTGCCCCAACACTGGCTAAATCCCCGTGGAATCCAAGGTCTGCTCCAGCTGGTGTGGGAGGGTGAAAAGACAGACAGACAACCACACTGCAGCCAAAATCCACTCCTTGTCTCATATAAGTGCTTGGGAACGTTCCCCGCCCACTAATGGAAATTGCAGTCAAAGCTTGTGAGCTGCAGGTCAGTGGGAGAGGCCCTGCTTTGCACACAGAAAACCCCAGGCTCCGTTTCCCACGGGGACTGGAACAGAATCCTGCCCCAAACCCCAGATGGCCACCTTGGACTGGGTAGCTTAGCCTTTCGGTATGAGAGAGCAGCTCCCCGTTTTCCTGTGTTGGGGCTCCGGATTCTATTTCCACGGGACTCTCTAAGGAGGGCCAGGAGGAGAAACCTGGCTGGAAATTCTGGCAAAGAGCCTCGGCTTCTGCCAGCCAATGCTGGCGATACGGTGCTAGACAGAGCAAGGATCTGAACTCAGTGTGGAGGCAGCTGAACTCATGGAGGGTGACCAAAATGGAGGAGGGCGACCAAAATGGTGAGAGGCCTGGAAGCCATGCCCTATGAGGGTAGACTTAGAGAGCTGGGTATGTTTAGTCTCCAGAAGAGATGGTCAAGAGGGGACATGAGAGCCATGTTTAAATATTTGAAGAGATGCCATGTAGAGGAGGGAGAGGGCTTGTTTTCTGCTGCTCCAGAGACCAGGACAAGGAGCAATGGATTCAAGCTGCAGGAAAGGAGATTCCACCTGAACCTCGTTAGAACTTCCTGACAGTCAGGGCTGTCCGGCAGTGGAATCTGCTGCCTTGGAGTGTAGTGGAGGCTCCTTCCTTGGAGGTTTTTAAGCAGAGGCTGGATGGCCATCTGTTGGGAGTGCTTTGAGGGTGTTCCTGCATGGCAGAGGGTTGGACTGGATGGCCCCTGGGGTCTCTTCCAACTCTAGATTTCTATGATTCTATGATTCATATTTTCCTAAGGTTTCAATGTAACCTGAAAATGGGAGCAGACTGAGAGGAGAGCAGGGAGGAAAGTCGAGTCCATAAACAGCAAACGTGTAGAGAAAATGGTAGTGGGAGCAAGTGCTTTTGGACAGGAGAAGACGGTGTGTGTGTGTGTGTGTGTTGCAGGGAGTGTGGGGGATCTATGAATGCCGAGTTCCTCCAGGTGGGGAAATATGTGCCACGAAGTTGCAGGGTTTGTTGCTGGAGTTCTTGGGAGGTATTTCTTCTTAAAAATATCTAAATGACATTTCTGTTGTTCTGGCCTATTTTCTGAGAATTCCAGGCACCAGCTCCAAAGTTTTATTTGCATCCTCAAATGGCCTTCTCTTTAGCTCTGAAGCATATTGAACAATATGTTTCCTTCTTATCTCTCCCTCCCTTCCTCCCTCCCTCTCTTCCTTTCTGTGGCCATTTCTGCCCGAGACTGTTATAGTGCTTTGATTCCACTTTCAGCATCCTGTCCTGGAGTTTGCAGTTTAGGGAGAAGCCTTTAGAAATCTCGGCCAGAGAGCTCTTGGGCCTCAGTAAACTACAAACTCCAGAATTCCCCCAAGGATGTTGAAAGTGGAATAAGAGCAGTGTAATAGTGCAGGGCAGAAAGGCTTTCAGTGGTATGGCACTTTCCCACTAGAACCCTACACTACATTACACTACACTAAGGCCATTTCCGCACTAGCCTGTTATAGCACTATGATTCCACTTTCAACATCCTATGGAATCCTATGGAATCCTGGGGTTTGCAGTTTCGGTACATCAGAGAGGAGAAAATTTGCCCTTTCAACCATAGGATGGCCTCAGCCAATTCTGTCCCAGTTTTCTGTTTTAGAAAATAAACGTTTGGAAGGGCCCAGTGCAGACCCAAGAAACTGCAAAAAAGACTAGAAGGATTGAACTCAGAAGTGGGAGCCCGGGTGAAAATCCAGCCCAGCCCCGGGATCGTTGTGGTGAGAGCTTGTTCCTCTTTAGAGTCCTTTGGAAGGGCCAGAAGGCCTGTTGCGCAGAAGGAGGCAAAGCTCCTTTTTTTTTGGCTGCTCTGCAGGGCAGGACTAAGACCCAAGACTCTTAAATGTGTACAAGAAGGCAGGTTTTGACTGAACTTGAAGACAGTGTTCTTCATGGAAAGAGCAGATTTGCTAGAGAACCAGTGATATCTAGGATGGGTTCCCTCCCTCACTGAAGGCAGGTGGGAATTACATGGCCCTCCAGAAGTGGCAGAATGGGGTTGGAATGGATGGCCCAACACTGTGATTCTAGGAAGTTGCTGCACTGCAACTCCCAGCAGCCTTTAGCCAGCCTAGCTCAAGGGGGAGGCATACTGGGAGCTGCAATTGAACAACATCTGCAGGGCTCCACAGTTCCCATCCCTGGTCTAGCATCCACAATATTTGGCTATCCAGCTCTGGGCTCCCTGCATCCAAGAGGTTTTCCTTCTGCATCTGCACTGGGTATCATGACAGCCGGCAGGCAGAGAAGGACAAGGGGTTTCCCCTTGGTTCAGTCTTCTCTGCCCCCAAGAAGAGACCTGTGTCCGTCCATAACTCCAGCTGTCCGTTCCTTCCAGGATGGGGCTGAGAATCATAGAATCATAGAAATGTAGAGTTGGAAGAGACCCCAGGGGTCATCTAGTCCAACCCCCTGCCATGCAGGAACACCCTCAAAGCACTCCTGACAGATGGCCATCCAGCTTCTGCTTAAAAACCTCCAAGGAAGGAGACTCCACTACACTCCATGGAGGCAGCATTGACGACCCTTCACCATTTTGGTCGCCCTCCTCTGGACTTGCTCCAGCCTGTCAATTTCCTTCTTGAATTGGGGTGCCCAGAACTGGACACAGGATTCAAGATGGGGTCTAACCAAAGCAGAGTAGAGTGGTACCAGTACCTCCCTCGATCTAGACATCGTACTCCTATTGATGCAGCCGAGAATTGCATTGGCTTTCTTGGCTGCCGCATCACACTGCTGACTCATGTTCAGCTTGTGGTCTATGAAGACTCCTAGATCCCTTTCACATGTACTGCTAACTTTGAAGAAGAAACTTTGCTTCTTCAGGGTTTTTTGCCATCAGCTTCCATAAGCCCCCATTCACATAGCTGACGGTTAGGGACTGTGGGGACATCGTCCGAAACTGATGTGCAGGATAGCTCTGTGTTGCCTCCTTGGCAAACCCAGTCCCAGGGTCTGCAACTTTGATATAAAATTAATCTAACCCACCAGAGAGGTCACTCGAATGTGCACGTAGGCAATAATGGTTGTACGATCGAAAGAACCAGATCAGGCCAGTAAAATCCCCAGTCAGGTAGCCACAGGAGACCTCATGTTGTGATAACCCATGGTGGACAAAAGGCCTTTAACCTTTAAGGAGTCCACTTGAAGAGAGTAAAAGTGTTCCTGGAAAATTGGGCACCGGAAGCAACAAAACCTTATCAACTCCATCTCCAGAAACTCACACCGCAGCCCCAAAGCAGAGGAAGATCCTGTTATTTAGATGACCCTTTGTTATCTTCCAAGAAATGCCAGGTGTGGAGGTGTCTTTCTTATTCTGTCCCTGTTTGTGTTCCCCGGGGAAGGATTTGCCTTCAAAGTAAAATTTTCCTACAAATAGTCCCTGTTTTTGGGCTAGGTAGGCAGGAGAGATCGAGGCAAGGAGAGGAAGGTGGTGCAAGGATTATGATGCCTCCCAGTCATACCAACTGACCGGTCCCCCTCCCAACAGCTCCTACATATCTCCTCAGCATCTCTTCGCTGAGTTGCTGTTTGAGCATTACTTCCTGGACCAAAGGACTTCAGGAGGAGGTGCAGGATTTCCCAAACTGCAAATCCCTCAACAATCTCTCTATTTTATGTCCACTCTTTATTTCTATTAGCCCTTGGGTGTGTCTGTGCATGTGTGCATGAGTGCAAACTATTGCTACTCAATAAATTCATTCATTGGACCTTTTTGTGTGATTTCTGACTGCGCCTGACCCCGTAAACGTTGGGTTAAAGATCCTTAATTACCCTGCCCTCTTTGCAATGCTAAAGCAGTGCTCGTAGCTAATATTCCCCACAAGTGACAATTTTGACAGGTGTTGAGAATCCCCCTAAGGGACCCCCAGCAAGCAGGGTAACATCTGGGTTCAAGGAGCTTAGAGGTTTCAAAAGTTTTATTCAGGAACATCAAAGAAATAACAGGACGCCTTGGTGTTTCCACGTCTAAAGAGGCACCCCTTCTGTGCTGTAATATTTCAAATGAGTGCGCACTAACATCCCCTTTGAGGGCGACTGAGTCCGTGACTCCATCATCGGTCCGTTCCTCCTAGGACAGGGGTGGGGAAGCCTTTGCCTCTCCAGGTGTTTTGGACATTAGCTTTTGGAAGCCCCCTCCACATCGCTGAGGGTGAAGGGTTGTGGGGGCTGTCGTTCCAAACAGAGACCCCCCAACACTGAGATGTCGTCTGCGACCTGCTGGGGACCAGAAGCGATGGCTGTGAACCCCTCTGCATGCCCTACGAATATTAAACCTTTTGAGGGTTAATTGCAGGCCACTTTGGAGGAAAAGGAAGAGAGAGAGGAATTCTGCCAACAGTAATAATGCATTGGCCACCTCATATTCTGCATGCTGAATTTAAGGACCTTTTCACATGCAGTTTCTTTTGCGAGAGGGCCCCTTGAGCGTTGCGTAAATGGGAGCAGCGGTCTGTACGACGCACTCCCATCTACGCAACACTCACAAGCCTAAAGCGCGCCGCGCATGGATTTTTTTTATTTTTGGCTCTAAGCTGAAAATGGTGCACGGTCGCGCAATGCTCCCAGGGCCTTCGCATACTTACCTGCCCGACGGTGTGTCAGGCGAGCTGGGCCAGTCGCACTTCCTCCCCCAGCGCAGCCTACAGCTCCTAGGCTGCATTGTGGAAGGAAGGGGCAGAGCGTTCATGCGACGGTCGCACAACCGGCAACCCAGCTGTGGGAGAACAGAGGAGCGATGCGAGTGCCTCACACAAGAGTCGGCTTGCGCAAACGGCACCCCCCACCTCCATGAGCAGGAAACATGTGGAAAGGGTCTAAGAATTAAACATGTGTTAAAAAGGTAATTTTAAAAGGTGCTGACTGTGCTACAGAGAATAATTAAGGCTAGTTGCAGTCTGAGGTTCCAAAATTCATTTGTCTGTCCTGTCCTGTCCTGGGCCCTTTTCGCACTGAGGCTTCTCCGCAGGTGAAGGAATGACGGGGGAAGTGGCAGCCTCCCGGAGGAGCCTTCTTGCGCGAGCCGCCCTCCCCCGTGCGAAGCAGGAGGCTGTCGCGTCCGTCCCCCCCCGCTCGCACAAAGCAGGAGGCTGTTGCGTCCGTCGCACTAGCGCCCCACCCCGCCCCTTCCTTCCGCAGGGGCGGAGGGAAGGAAGCGTGACCCGGCCACCTCCCCGACGCTCCGCACAGGAGGTAAGTGCGCGTGGGCGCTGGGAGCGTTGCACGAGCGCGGGAGATTTTCGCTTTGAGGCGAAAATCAAAAAACATGCGATTGCGCCGCTGCAGCCCCGTGAGCGCGGCGGAAGTGGGAGTGCATCGTGCAGAGCGACGCTCCCACTCCCGCGAGGCTCACAGGGCTGTCGTGCGACAGAAAGCCCGTGCGAAAAGGGCCCTGGTTTTTTATGTATGGCCATTTTCGCACTAGCTTGTTATAGCGCGATGATTCCACTTTCAACCTCCTCTGGAATCCTGGGGTTTGCAGTTTGGGGAGGGGATGGCCAGCCGCCCCCCAAAACTGCAAACCCCAGGATTCCAGAGGAGGTTGAAAGCGAAATCACCGCGCTATAACAGGCTAGTGCGGAAATGGCCTCTGTGTGTGTGTGTGTGTTAGTTTCAAAACAAACAAGCAATGAGATTCACAGATAGAATCAGAGTTAAAAATCAAAGAAATATATATACAAAAGAAAAAAAAAAGCCTAAACTAAAACTAAAACACTGAACACCTACTAACACTAACCTCCTAAAACACAAAAGGGCTCTGACCCCTCCCAAGCCAAAGTGTAATGAAAGAAAGAAAAATAAAAAAAGTAAAAAGATGTTTTCTAGCATTACAGATCCAACTAAGCAATCCTACTGGAATTACTAGTGACTGTACCCACAAATCATTGCATTGTTAGATTTCTTATCACTCATAAAATCCATAAGTGGTTTCTGATAATTAGCAATTAACAGTCAATCTTCAATTGACTTATCCTTTAAAAGGCTCGTTAGATGAGGCTCTTCATAACTCTGGCATGTCTGTGGGAAGGAAAACCGGAGCTCCCTTGCTCAGCCTGGCGAACTGGTATGGGTGAGTCACTGGGCCACCCTGGGGTGAAAAAGTCCACATGTTGCTGGCAGAGGGAACTCACTGCCACAGGATGTGGCTAAAGCCCGGAATGTGCCTGGAACCGAAAGGAAATTCCGGCTGCTTCCAAGTAGGAGTGGGGCTCCCGGAGGCAGTAGGTGCAGAGTGGTCAGAGCTGGAGGGGGGACCTCTTGGTGGTGAAAGCGACGCAGCTGTGGGCAACTGTCTCGGAGGGTGGGAGACCTTGGAGGTCTTCACACAACGACTGGGTATCTCTCTGAAGCATTTGAGCTGTGGATTCCTACACTGGCAGAGGGTGGAATAGATGGCCCTTGGGGCCCCTTCCAGCTCTGTGATTCTGTGACTTCCAGCAGCTTTGGCGACGGGAAGAGGTGCTCCTCTGGAAGAGCACAGCGCCCCCCAGAACTCCTCCAGATTCTGGCTCTTCTCAGATGCTGCAATAATGGGGGGGGCTCTCTGATGGAAACAGTGGGTGGGACATCCTCTCTGCATGCAGAAGCCCTTGGCAAGGAACGAAGAAGATCTTCGGGGACACCAGCATAGAGGTGGTATGGTGGCCTTGTCTGAATATTTGAAAGGCTGTCATGTGGAAGATGGGGCAAGCTTGTTTTCTGCCACCCCAGAGACAAGGACACAGAGCAATGGCTTTAAGGAACAGGACTAGGGACTCCACCTGAACCTGAGGAAGAACTTCTTGGTGGCGAGAGCAGTTGAATAGTGGAATACGCTGCTGTCCCAATGGAGCGTGGTGGAGTTTCCTTCTTTGCAGGTTGTCAAAGAGATGCTGGGTGGCTGTCCATCAAAGGGAACACTTTGGCCATTTCCTTACTAGCCTGTTATAGCACGATGATTCCACTTTCAACCTCCTCTGGAATCCTGGGGTTTGCAGTTTCGGGAGGGGCCGGCCGGCCAAACCCCAGGATTCCAGAGGAGTTTGAAAGTGGAATCATTGTGCTATAACAGGCTAGTGCGGAAATGGCCTTTGATTGTGTCTTCCTGCATGGCTGAAGGGGGTGGGATTGGAGTTGGCCATCTCTAGGATTCTAGGATTCTCCAGCTGTCTGCTGGGACCCAGGAGGGCCTGCAGCCTGTGGTGCCCTGTTCCTACATCCCACCGGGCACCGGCTGATGGCTGCCCTTCCTCTTCCTGGCCACTAAATCTTTGCTCTGCCTTCCATGCTGATCCCCAGCTGTTCCTCTGTGGTGATGCCGGCTGTGTAGGTGGCACAGAGTCCAAGGTGGCTTATCGAGGCGTGGAATCAGGCTGCCTCAAGGGAAGTCCTCCTCTCCTCTCTTTTCCTCGTGCGGCCAACTTCCTTCCCTCCCCAACGGCTCCACCCAGGTGCCGCTTTATATCTTGGCATGGCTCTCAGTCCTGCCTGGCACTTGGGATCCTGCTCAGCTCCACCACCACCACCATGAGCTCCCGGGGTGTCTGGCTCCTCCTGGGGCCCTCCGTCCTCTGGGCCGTGCTTCTGGCCGCACCCCACACAAGTGAGTAGGGGCAGCTGCCGGACAGGAGGGGAGGCGAGCTGGGGTGCAAAGCCAGGCGTGTTATTTGTGGGGCGTGGGCGTCCCGTGGGTGGCGGGGGGCAGAGTGCAAATCAGGGGCAACAGAAACAGCTATTTGCAGATGAGGGGGATAGGCACCGTGTTCTTGCGCTCCTTTGTGCACAGTGGATTTTAAACCCCGAGTGGACCAGGGTTGGGTGGGAAGAACCATTGCAATAGAACGGCAGAGCTCGAAACAAAACCACAGAGCTTCTGGAAGACACAGTTACTTTTACATTCATCACACTGCACTGTTGTAGCACTATTATTCCACATTAACTGCCATGGCAACATCCTGGGGAATTTTGGGGTTTGTAGAGGCCCTAGAGCTCTCTGTTTGAGAATTCTAAGGACCTCTCTCTAAACTATAAATCCCACGATCCTACAGGACGCTGCCATGGCGGTTAAAGTGGAGTAATAGTGCTATAACAGTGCTTTTGAAAGAAGAAAACTAAGCCACTGAACTGGCATATTTTCCACCACTCTGGGAAAGAGACTGGGAGAGATTCATAGCAGGCACCAGTTCAACTGGTGAAGCTCTTCCCAGTCTGCAGACACCATGGCTTGCAGAACTTCTGAACGACTTCAAGATACCAAAGGTCTAGGTGCTCTCTTCCCTTTTTTGGAGGTCTTTAAACGGAGCAGACGTCTCCCTTTCAGGGAGGCTTTAGCTGTGGTTCCCGCACTGGCAGAAGGGGTCTGGGGTGGGTGGGGAGCCTCCTGACTCCCAGATTCTGTGGAAAGGGGGCAGCCCTGGGGCTCCGTGGGTGCAAGTGCCATGGCAGGGAGAAACCGGAGAGTGCTTGCAGCCTCAGTTCTTAGCTGAGCAGAGGCACCAGCAACAGCTGAGCAAGCAGAGCAGATCTCTGGGACACCAGGAGGAGAGACTCTGCCCTTGGGATCAAAACTGAGCTGGTGCTGGAGGTGGTGTGGGAACGGTGGACTCACCTTCAGCCACATGGAGCAATTCTGACCTGCCCCAGAGGGTTTGTCTACCTGGGAAGGCCACGAATGGGGTTCTGGTAGCAGTCTAGGAATGTCTTTAGTGGGGGAGATTTGACATTCCAAGGCATTTTCCTCCTCAAAGGAGCTGCACTGGCCAGCACCACCCGAACCCAGAGCCCCTCACCAGCGGGGTAGCCCTTGGCAGTGTGTCCAGTCTTGCAAAGCATCCCAGGCCTAGACCTGTGGGCCTCTCATCATCTCAGCTCCTTCATTTCCCCTGCTTTCTGCCTGGATCCCTCCTGTAATTTGGCCTGTCCAGACAAAAGGGCAAGGAGGCAGCCTCCATGGCACATCCTGGCTCTTTTTCTTTGGGAACCCCTCCCTTGGCTGGCATTCCACGGGCAGTCTGCGTGCCCCTTTCCTTTGTCTCTTCTGACCCATGATTCTCCCCACCAACAGATTGCCCAGGTACTAGAAAACTGGGCAGAAATTAGTAAAACAAAATTCAGTGGAGGCAAATGCAAAATTTTACATTTAGGCCACAAAAACCAAATGCACAGGTGTAGGGTGGGGGACAGATGGCTCAGGGGTACAACAGGGGAAAAGGACCTTGAGATTGTTGTTGATCATAACTTGAATGGAAGCCAGCAGAGTGACACTGCAGCAAAAAAGGCAAATGCTATCCTAGTGTACATTAATAGAAGCATAGTTTCCAAGCTAAGGGAAGTAATAGGGCCACCATATTCTGTGCTGGTTGGATCTTATCTAGAGTCCTGTGTTCAGTTCTGGGCACCTCATTTTAAGCATGATATTGACAAGTTGGAGCAGGTTCAGAGGAGGGCAGAAGACGACAAGAGATAACGAGAATGGACTATAAGGGGAAAGGCTGAGGGAGCTGGAAACATTCAGCCCGATGAAGAGAAGACCGAGGGAGGCACGATCGCACCCTTTAAATGCCTCAAGGCTGCCCCAGAGAGGAGGTGGCAGGTCTGTCCCCGCTGTCCCAGAGGGGGGAAAAACCAGGTCTAATGGGCTGAAGTTACAAGGGGGTAGATTTTGACTGAATATCAGAAGGAACTTCCTAACAGTGGGAGTGGTTCCGCAAGGGAACCCATTGCCTAGAGAGGCGGTGTTGGGGGCCTCCCCTCCTGGATGTCTGCAAAAAGAGGCCAGAAATCTCCCTGCTGCTGGGGAGGCTCTAGCCAGAAATCCTGCACTGAGTGGGAGTGGGACTGATGTTTGATGGCCCACGAGGCTCCTTTCAGTGGTTGGACTCTGTGATTCCACGTGGGCACATGCGTGTGCCAGCCACCAGGGGAAACGCTCTTAGAATCATAGAATCATAGAAATGTAGAGTTGGAAGAGACCCCAGGGGTCATCCAGTCCAACCCCCTGCCATGCAGGAACACCCTCAAAGCACTCCCGACAGATGGCCATCAAGCCTCTGCTTAAAAACCTCCAAGGAAGGAGACTCCACCACACTCCGAGGCAGCAGATTCCACTGCCGGACAGCCCTGACCATCAGGAAGTGCTTCCTGAGGTTCAGGTGGAATCTCCTTTCCTGCAGCTTGAATCCATTGCTCCTTGTCCTGGTCTCTGGAGCAGCAGAAAACAAGCCCACTCCCTCCTCGACATGACATCCCTTCAAATATTTAAACATGGCTATCATGTCCCCTCTTAACCTTCTCTTCTGCAGACTAAACATACCCAGCTCTCTAAGGGCTTCATGGCTTCCAGGCCTCTCACCATTTTGGTCGCCCTCCTCTGGACTTGCTCCAGCTTGTCAATATCCTTCTTGAATTGGGGTGCCCAGAACTGGACACAGGATTCAAGATGGGGTCTAACCAAAGCAGAGTAGAGTGGTACCAGTACCTCCCTCGATCTAGACATCATACTCCTATTGATGCAGCCAAGAATTGCATTGGCTTTCTTGGCTGCCACATCACACTGCTGACTCATGTTCAGCTTGTGGTCTATGAAGACTCCTAGAAGACTCCTCTTGCTGGCCCCTTGCTCTTCCTGCTGGCCCCATCGCGGCTGGTGAGGACCGTTGGCTACTGGCCTGCTTCTCCTGTTATCAAGGGCTGAATCTCTGATGTGATCCGGTTCAGGTGTGCATTGCTCAACCGATTTGCATGATTGCTCAGGGAAAGGTTCGCTTTGACAGGGACTTTCCAGCTGGTCGTTGCTGCGTCACTCTTTCCAGGTATCGAGCAATGCAAGGGCGTTGAGAGGTGGGCAGAAAGAGAACCAGGGATTCCCAGGGTCATAGGGCTGGGAGAGGGTAGAGGGGCCACCCTGTCCAAGCCCATTCCACTGCGCAAGGAACTGGGGAGGGAAGGATCGGAGTGGCAGGGTCCAAAGCACCAGCAGATCAATGAGGACAGAGTCATGCAATCACAGAAGAGAAGGTCCAGAGGGGACGTGATAGCCATGTTTAAACATTTGAAGGATGTCATGTTGAGGAGGGAGCAGGCTTGTTTTCTGCTGCTCCAGAGACCAGGACAAGGAGCAATGGATTCAAACTGCAGGAAAGGAGATTCCACTTGAATGTCAGGAAGAACTTCCTGACGGTCAGGGCTGTCCAGCAGTGGAATTTGTTGCTGCCTCCATGGAGTGTGGTGGAGTCTCCTCCTTCTTTGGAGGTTTTTAAGCAGAGGCTGGATGGCCATCTGTCAAAGGGGGGGTTTGGATTGCATCTTCCTGCATGGTAGAAGGGGGTTGGATTGGGAGGCCCCTGGGGTCTCTTTCACCTTCTCTGCACTAGACTTTTATAGTGCTATGATTCCACTTGAAACATCCTATGGAACCCTGGAGTTTGCAGGCCTCTTCCACCTTCTCCGCACTAGACTTTTATAGCGCTATGATTCCACTTGAAACATCCTATGGAACCCTGGGGTTTGCAGGTCTCTTCCGCCTTCTCCGCACTAGACTTTTATAGCGCTATGATTCCACTTGAAACATCCTATGGAACCCTGGGGTTTGCAGGTCTCTTCCGCCTTCTCCGCACTAGACTTTTATAGCGCTATGATTCCACTTGAAACATCCTATGGAACCCTGGGGTTTGCAGGTCTCTTCCGCCTTCTCCGCACTAGACTTTTATAGCGCTATGATTCCACTTGAAACATCCTATGGAACCCTGGGGTTTGCAGGTCTCTTCCACCTTCTCCGCACTAGATTTTTATAGCGCTATGATTCCACTTGAAACATCCTATGGAACCCTGAGGTTTGCAGGTCTCTTCCACCTTCTCCGCACTAGACTTTTATAATGCTATGATTCCACTTGAAACATCCTATGGAATCCTGGAGTTTGCAGGTCTCTTCCACCTTCTCTGCACTAGACTTTTATAGCACTATGATTCCACTTGAAGCATCCTATGGAACCCTGAGGTTTGCAGGTCTTTTCCACCTTCTCCGCACTAGACTTTTATAGTGCCGTGATTCCACTTTCAACATCCTATGGAATCCTGGGGTTTGTAGTTTCGGGAGGGGCCAGCTGGCCCCTCCTGAAACTGCAAACCCCAGGATTCCATAGGATGTTTCAAGTGGAATCATAGCAGTATAAAAGTCTAGTGTGGAAATGGCCTATGACTCTGTGACGGGGCCATCTTGTCCCTCCTCCAGTGATACTAGTCCTAATAATACTTGAAGTAAAACTGTCCTCTTGGAAAAGAACACAACTGTGGTTCCAGTGGTCATTGCTGCTCTGACTGATGAGATTTCTGAATAAAATGGCTACAGATAGGATCACAATTGCAGCATCGGAAAGAAGTGGCGCTTTTTGCTTGAAACAAGGCAGGTGGTTTGGGGATATCTGACTGTTTGCTTGGTTCTGGGCAGCATCTGAATCACTGAAGGTCCAAAAGTCCAGTCAGAAACACCTGGGAGACAGCATGAAACCCAAGTTGTTGGATTTTTTTTTAATTTAAGTAACCCCCCCTACAACACAATCTAAACACACAAATTGACAAAACAAACACAAAAATACATCCATCCACCATGAAATATCATAATCTACACATACCTAAAACAAATGCTAATAAAGCATGACTAAAATTGGTTCCTGCCCATGTTGCAAACAGTACGTATTACTTGAACCTAACTATTAAGTCATATATTTTATCCCATAATTATTGATTGTCGTTAATCACAGATCATTTTAGTCATTTTAATCATGTTTATTATTAACTTACTTAATTTCTCAAGTGCATAATTAATTTGTTATTCTCGATTACTTTATACTAATGACCAATCATTTAAGAATAATAATCATCTTTATGAAAACCACATTTTATAACAGCACACAGAATCCATCTTCTAAATCTACCTTTACGCTACTTCTTGTTTAGCAATACTAATTTTAAATATCAAAACCTACGGTCATTAGATTGCCTTCATTCTTAAACCCAGGTTGTTGCTGTCGTCGTTCTTGTGTGCCTTCAAGCCATTTCCAAGTTACGGACAACCTGGCGCTGGGTTTCCTTGGCAAGATTTGTTAAGAAAGGGGTTTGCCTTTGCCTACCCCTGAGGCTGAGAGAGTGTGACTCGCCCAAGGTCTCCCAGAGGGTCTCCATGGCCCAGCAAAGGGGGCTTGAATCCGGGGGCCTTTCTGCCCCACACTGTTCCAGGGCTATCGCTCCACTTTCAACATCTTGGGGAATTCTGGGGCTTTGTAGTTTCCTAAGGGCAAAGAGCCAGCTGGCTGAGACTTCTCAGCGCCCCTCCCTCAACTGCACACCCTGGGATTCCAGAGGATTTTGAAAGTGGAATAATAGCACTGGAACCGTGCAGGGCAGAAAGGCCTCGAGCCTCCAGAGCCCTAGTCTGACATCCAGATCACTGCTCCGTGCTGGTTTGAAACCCAAATCACAGAATCAGAATCGAAATCACAACCACCACTTCCTCCTCCTTTCCCTCCCGGGTGCTTCGGTGCGGACCCCCCCCCCGGTTCTCTGCCCTTTCTGGTCTCCGTCTTTCCACTGCGCACAGCCAGTGCCCCCCTGGGGAATCCTGTCCCCCTCATTCTGCATTATTCTTCCCGTAGAGCAGTTGGGACGGGAGAAGGGAGAGGATTTTGGGGGAAGCTGAGTGAGGTCCAAGAATCCCAGCTCACGTAGGATGGGATCTTTTGCAAGAACGGAGCCACCGGGAGTCCCCACGTGTGTCTTTCTGCCCCCAGCTTCTGCTCAGCCATCTCTGCGCTTTCCAGCTGCCTCTGAGGTGACCCATCCAGCCTTTGGTGCACTTTAACTAATCCGCATTCCTGAGACAATGACACCAGTTACTTTGTCACTGGAAGCGGGTTCCAGGGCTGCCTCTTGCAATCCTGTTTTGCTCTTTCTCTTTCCCGGTGCAACTTCGCACCACTGGGAAAACAGCTGCTTCCCCTCAACACCCACGGCTCTCAGGGCCTCTCGTGTTCTCGGGTTTGGGGTCTCCATAACCCTTTCCGCACGGGCTTTCTCTCGCGAAATAGCCCCGTGAGCCTTGCAGGAGTGGGAACGTCGCTCTGCACGACGCACTCCCACTTCCGCGGCGCTCACGGGGCTGAAGCGGCGCGAGCGCGGATTTTTTTATTTTTGGCTTGAAGCGAAAATAAACGGCGCTCGCGCAAGGCTCCCGGCAGCGTCCCGCACTTACCGGAGTGCGGAGCGCCGTCGCAGGCGGACCTGTCGCACTTCCTCCCCGCTTCCGCCCCCCGCGGCACCTACAGCTCCCAGGGGGCGCTGCGGAAGCTGGGGGCATGGCTGAAGAGCACCCATCGCGCAAGAAGACTCCACGTGCGGTAAGGAGGCAGGGGGAAGCGGCGGCGTTTCAGGAGAGGGTTCTTACGTGAGCTGCCCTCCTCCGTCACGCAAGTGCCGACGCTGCGAAAAGGGCCTATGTGCTGTGTTGTGCAGCCCAGCTGGGAGAAAAATGGCCAGACAACAGGATTTGGGGAGGAACATCTCCTCGCCTCCTGCTGTTGCTCCTCGCATTTAACCCTTCCCCATTTTATGACCCTCATTGGAACATTTTTTCTCTTCTCTTGTCATCCATGTTTTATTAATAATGCTCATGACCACGTGTGTGTGTGTGCGCGCACTCCTTGCTGTAGCCTTTCGAGTCTTTCCAGGTGTTCTGTGTCTTCTAAATGAAAAACAAGACAGTTGCCTCTATCTAACTTGCCCGTCGCGCAAGAAGACTCCACGTGTGGTAAGGAGGCGGGGGAAGCGGCGGCGTTTCAGGAGAGGGTTCTCGCGTGAGCCGCCCTCTTCCATCGCGCAAGTGCTGGCGCTGCGAAAAGGCCAGTCTCCCAGGTTTTTTTTTTCTCCAAACAGATCCCTCCTCTCTCTCTCCCACCGAACCTTCTCCTCCTCCTCCTCCTCCTCCTCCTCCTCCTCCTCCTCCTCCTCCTCCTCCTCCTCCTCCTCCTCCTCCTCCTCCTCCTCCTCCTCTTACTGCAGTAGACTGACCCTCTCCTGGGGTCTACAATTTAATATCTAATGTTGAAAATATTTCCACGTGCCGGAGAGGGTCCCCCAGACGAGCATGCAGGCAGGCACAGCCGAACGGCCGAAATTAGGGAAAAACCTGGTCAGGCCAGTAAATAATTTGTCATGTAGCCCCAGGAGCCCTCCAGACATGCACGCACATTAAACTACACAAAGGGTCCTCTGCCCCGAGAAGCCAGCTTGACAGGATTAGCGCTCCTGACAAACGGACCGTCAAGCAAGGACGAGTTGCATGCAGCCGAGGCTTTTGACAACCCTAGCAAATCTAATCAAGCAGGGGAAGCTAGCCTTTCAGAGCTTTGTTCTAGCTCCTCACCCTATTTTTCTCCCCGGGAAAGGATTAGCCCTCCAGGTACATTTTCCCCTATAAAAAGACCCAGTTTTTGAGTATTTCCTTGGATCGCTCCGGATCACTCTCGGCTTCACGTCCCTCCGTCTGGTTATCCCTTCAGCTCTCCAGTGCTCTGAGCCTCATATCTCTCTCTGCAGCTGTCCTGGACCTCCGGACTTCACGACCATGTGCAGTAGACCCCAGAAACACCCTTTCAAAGCCCCCCATCCAATTTCCTCTTTTGTTTCTAAATAGCTCTTGTGTGAGTAAGTGCATAAGTGCGAACATGTGTGAGTCTTTATTTTTAAATAAAATCATTTATTTACCAATTTGGCGTAGTTTTCGGCTTGGCCTGACCCTGTAAAAATTAGGTTAAAAGATCTTGCTAGGTTGCCCTGCCTCTTGTAGTGCTCTTGTTTGTGCTCTGGCTAATTTTCATTCCCCATTAATTGGAGGACATTGAGGTGTCCCCCTAGGGACTCCAGAAATCAGGGTAACACTCCTCCTCCTCCTCCTTTCTGGCTATTTACAGAATCACAGAATCTTCCAGCTGGAAGGGGCCACAGGGGCCATCTAGTCCAATCCCCTGCTTTCCAGGAACACACAACAAAAGCACTCTTGAAAAAATGTCTGTTTTAAAAAGAAAATCTTGAGGTACTCTCGTACATCATTCCCAAAGGCAATGCATTTCACGGTCAAACAGCTCATACAGTTAAAAAAAAATCCTAACACTATGGTGGAATCTCTTTCTTTGCCATTTGAATCCATTGCTCTGTGTCCTAGTCTCTGCAGCAGCAGAAAACAAGCTGGCTCCCTCTTCTTCATGACATCCCTTCAGATATTTAAAGTTGGCTGTGCCATGCCACCTCTCAGTCTTCCCTTCTCCAAGTTAAACATGCCCAGCTCCCTCAGTCATTTGTCATAAGGCTTGGTTTCCAGATCTTTGATCATCTTGGTCACTCTTCTCTTGACATGTTCCAGCTGGTCAATGTCTTTCTGGCACAATATGCCAGCTAAGGCCTGGCCAAAGCAGAACAGGGTGGGACTACAACCTCCCTTGATCTGGACACTATATTCCTGTTGATGCAGCCCAAGATTGCACTGGCTTTTTTGGCCGCCACATCACACTGTTGGCTTAGGTTCAGTTTGTAGACTACCAAGACCCCAGGTTGTTTTCACATGGACTGCTTTCAAGCCTGGTGCCACCCATTGTGTGGTGCATTTCATTTTAGACTCTCTCCTTTCATGGAAACTCCCTCCCTCCCCTGGAGATCCTGCTCCCTTGTTGCCTGAGAAGCACTGCAGGCCAGAGGATTCCATGTTGGTGGGGCTGTGAATCCGCTCCTGGGTTTATTCTGGGGAGGAGCCACCCAAATGGCTGCAATGCAGTTTCACATGGCTGCAGCTGCTGCCTCTCTGGAAGTTGCTTTGGCAGGAATGCTTGAGCTTTGGGATGCGAGGAAGTCATTCCCTCCATGATCTGGGCTGGCTGACCCATGGGTTGCTCCACATCATGTACTGCCTTTCGCCAGTTATTTATATTTTGTTCTCTATAGTTTTTTCCTTACTTCTACAAGTTGACTGGCATTTAATACTATGGCCATTTCCGCACTAGCCTGTTATAGCGTGATGATTCAGTTTGCAACATCCTATGGAATCCTGGGGTTTGCAGTTTTGGGAAGGGCTACCCGGCCCCTTCCGAAACTGCAAACCCCAGGATTCCATAGGATGTTGCAAGTGGAATCATAGCGCTATAACAGCCTAGTGCGGAAATGGCCATAGTGTTTTCCTTTTTATAAAATGATCATATATAAAATTTACATACGTGCATAAGAATGTTGTTTACATTTCTGAGGCGTTGCTGAGATGCTTTCAGCGTTTATACATTTAATTATGGAGCAGAAACCAGCTGCTCTCAGTTTTATAGAAGACGAAACTCTTCCTTTCTGGAAATCCATCCCATGAATTAGTTTAATGAGCGTCAAAAGGCAGAAGA
Organism: Ctenosaura bakeri; assembly: GCA_948474755.1. Lineage (NCBI taxonomy): Eukaryota > Metazoa > Chordata > Lepidosauria > Squamata > Iguanidae > Ctenosaura > Ctenosaura bakeri. The sequence goes on from CAOLHI010001905.1 coordinate 69,263, forward strand.
AAGACAAGGAGAGGCATCTAAAAATAGGACGACTCTGAGCCAGAGGCAGCCGAGGCATCCAGACGAGGCTTTGGTTGTGCCTTCCTTTGCTGCATTTCACATTTTGATGTCTTTCACTTGGTTACCCTTCTGTGTTTCCCCATCTTTCCCCCCTTTTTCCTACTGTAAATGATGATGATGATGATGATGATGATGATGATGATGCGGAAATTAAAAATTGAATAACCTCCAAAACCCAAAACTTTATTTGCTGCCAATCACCTGCTTTCTGCCTTAGAGATGGTGGTTGTGGTACTTCTGCTTGTTTGTCTCTCAGGCCATTTCCACACTAGTCTGTTACAGCGCTATGATTCCACTTTCAACCTCCTCTGGAATCCTTGGGTTTGCAGTTTCGGGAGGGGCCGGTTGGCCCCTCCTGAAACTGCAAACCCCAGGATTCCAGAGGAGGTTGAAAGTGGAATCATCGCGCTATAATAGACTAGTGCGGAAATGGCCTCAGATCTGAGGAGCTCCGCAACCTTTGCTTCAAAGCCAGAAGCAGGTGGCTGGTAGCAAAAATTTGCCATGTAAAAGATGGGGCAAGCTTGTTTTCTGCTGCTCCAGAGACTAGGACATGGAGCAATGGCTCCTCAGGAAAGGAGATTCCACCTAAATATTGTGGGGAACTTTCTGATACTAAGAGCAGTTTAACAATGAAATATGCTTCTTTAAGAGTTTTTAAAGCGCAGGCTGGATGGCCATCTGTCAAAGGGAGAGGTTTGATGGTGTCTTTATGGCAGAATGGGGTTGGACTGGATGGCCCTGGGGGTCCCCTCCACCTCTAGGATTCTAGGCTTGAGTGGGAATTTCATTTCTTGTAGTTTGTAAGGCAAGGTGGGTGGGTGGGGGTGGGTGAGTGGAAAACTGTACTGTGGGCTGAGTGGAGGTGGGCTGCCTGTGTCTCACTTTGTCTCTTCTGTATCCAGGGACCCCAGGGATGCCTCCTCTTTTCCATGCCAACGAGCCTGGGATGGTTACGTCTAGTGATGGAGGAGCCAAGGGCCAGCTGGAGAGGCAGGAGGAGAAAGCAGTGGCCAAGGGAACCATTCACCGTAAAGGAGCCTCCATTGCCAAGGAGGGAGAAGTCGTTTCCTACCACGGGGTGGGACCCCTCCCTACAGAGGCACCACAGCCGGAGGGGGGGCTTGTGGACAGGATAGCAAGTGGCCCTCTGGGGCAACCCAGGCCTTCGGGAATGGGGGCAGAAGGGAACACTCTTTCTGCCAAAAAGCCTTGGTCGAGAGTTGCCCCTGGTGAGAAACCCCCTCTGACTCAGGAACCCCTTTCTCTTGAAAGTCTAAATTTGGCCTCCGAGCCAGGGTTGCCCAAAGTGGGATGTGTTGGCAAGAAAAATGCCACCTCTGGAGATAAGCCAGCATCTGATGGGAAGCCAGTTTCTAACAGTGAACACGGCAAGACCACAGCTGCCAACAAGCTGGATTTGACTGGAAAGCACGGTCCGGGTGCTGGGAACCCCAACCACAGCAAACCTGTCTCTGGTGGAAAGCCAGTATGTGCTGGAAAGCCGGCTCCTGCTGCTGGACATGGGGCTCACGTGGCCCCCACACCCGGAGGAAAGCCGGCTTCTGACGCAGGACACGCGAACCATAGCCAAACCAACACCTCTGCTGAGCCACCGACGTCTAAACCTGGGCAAGTGGCCCATGGGATGCCCCCCGCCGGGGACAAGCCAGCCCCCCACGGAAAGCCAGGGGCCGGTGGGAAGCCAGCGTCTGAGGAGAAGCCCAAACCCAAGGAGGAACCAGAGAAGGAGGCTGGGAAGGATGACAAGGAGGGGGATGGGGAGGATTGGGCGGACCTTTTTGATGACGACGACAAGGATGACGACCGCAGAGAGGTTGGCAATTCCGACATCGGCAATGGAAGCAGCGATGAAGACGAAGATGGCTTTGACAAGGAGCTGGACTACGGTTTGGGCACGTCCCCCTTCAACCCCTTTGAGTACCACGATGCCTGGAGTGATGATGGCTCGGAGGAGGGAGAGGCCAACGTCCCTGAAGACAACTTTAGCTATAATTACGTGGAGCCCGTGTTTGATGTGTGGGGAGACATTGTGAGGCAACCCAAGCCGGAGCCACGGGCCAGGGCGTGGTTTGGCCACGCTGGCTTATTCTGGGATGCAAGGGAGGACTGAGCCAGAGCTCCTTGGAGCCTGGCACGCGGGGGGCCCTCCAAAGGGATGGTTGGAGGCTCTTTGGATGCTGCTGCTCACAACACAGAGAGAACTCCGGCACTTTCCCCTGTTTCCCCTAGAGGTGTTTTTTTTTTTTTTTTGGCCACTGAGTCCCTTCTTTGAGTGGCCGTGTTATATCCCTCTCATGGGTGAGTCTATCACCCTCAGGTCCTGGGGTGTGTCTACAGGAAGCTCCCCGTTGTTGTAACCAAAGCTGCTCCACAGGGAGCCCTCCGTCCTCTGCGGGGGACAGCCCAGGGTCCCTCTGGTTTGCTTGGTGCATCTCTGCAGCTCCCAAAGAGATTGGAATTTGGACTTGACACACTCTTTTTTTGCTTTTCGTAGGGCCCGGGGAGAGCTTTCCCCCACGTGCAGTCCACCAAGTTGTGTAAGGCAGTGCTTCTGGGGCACGAGGCCCCTTCTCAAAGGGTGTCTCTGACCACTGATATCCAAAGTTGCAAAAAGAGTGGAGGGGATGGGAAGGGAAGGGGAAAAAGCGTTTTTGAGGCAGGGGTTGGGGCAGGCTGGCAGAGCCCCCCTGGGCCTCCCAAGCTGGACAAGGCAGGCTCGGAGTGCGGGCAAAGATGGCCTTTTGTTCAGGAGAACTTCCACTTCAGTCAAGGAAAGGAATCAGGAGCTCCAACCCACTGGAAAAGGTCTTGCTGCGGGAGTGGGCAGCTCTCCTGTGCTGGGGGGGTGGCTTCCTTGTCCGTAGGGTGCTGAGCCCATCCCAGCAGACCCCCCAACTGTCCCAATTGTCCGATGGACAATCCCAGCTAATCCTCTGCCACCCCACCTTTTCAGCTGCAAGGAAAGTGTCCCAGCTTCACTCTCCTCTTCCTCCCACTTTCTCCCTTTGTCCTTAGCGTATTTCAGTCACGGCAAACTGAGTTCAGAGTGCAAAAGCCTTTTGCATTCAGTGAACTCAGAAAAGGAAGGAGGAGAGGAGGGGGCTAGATCTTGTTCTTCCCAGGAGGCTCAGGCGAAAGGAAATTCCTCCAGCCTTTTCTAGCTTGTGTGTTCTTCCCCATTAACAAGTCTGGCCATTGTGCCCATGCTGTGCTTTTGCTTGGCTCTATGTGTCCCGCTTCTTGCCTGAGAAATGTTGGAGGAAATGTCCCAGGTTTCATTCTGGACTTTGAAAGAGCTCTGTCCAAGGTGCTGACCGTATTTCGGGCATACTTTGGACAACTCCTTCAAAGTTAAGACTGAAGCCCAGAGCAAATCCGCCGCCCCGGTGGCACAGAATCCAACAGCTGCCACTAGAAGTTACATAGGGATGGGAGACTCAGCATCCGCAGCATCTCCAGGGGCTTTTAAGCTCCCACAGGGCTTCCAGAGGGAAGTGTAAGGTCCTACACTTAGGTAGAAAGAATGGAATACAGAAATATAGGATGGGGGACACGTGGCTGGATAGCAGTACGTGTGAAAGGGATCTAGGAGTCTTCAAAGACCACAAGCTGAACATGAGTCAGCAGTGTGATGCGGCAGCCAAGAAAGCCAATGCGATTCTCGGTTGCATCAATAGGAGTTTGGTGTCTAGATCAAGGGAGGTACTGGTACCACTCGACTCTGCTTTGATTAGACCCCATCTTGAATACTGTGTCCAGTTCTGGGCACCCCAATTCAAGAAGGATATTGACAAGCTGGAGCAAGCTCAGAGGAGGGCGACCAAAATGGTGAGGGGCCTGGAAGCCATGAAGCCCTCTGAGGATAGACTTAGAGAGCTGGGGATGTTTAGTCTGCAGAAGAGGAGGTTAAGAGGGGACCTGAGAGCCATGTTTAAATATTTGAAGGGATGCCACGTAGAGGAAGGAGAGGGCTTGTTTTCTGCTGCTCCAGAGACCAGGACAAGGAGCAATGGATTCAAGCTGCAGGAAAGGAGATTCCACCTGAACCTCGGGAAGAACTTCCTGATGGTCAGGGCTGTCCGGCAGTGGAATCTGCTGCCTCGGAGTGTAGTGGAGTCTCCTTCCTTGGAGGTTTTTAAGCAGAGGCCGGATGGCCATCTGTCCAAGGGAGGACTTTGAGGGTGTTCCTGCATGGCAGGGGGTTGGACTGGATGGCCCCTGGGGTCTCTTCCAACTCTACATTTCTATGATTCTATGATTCCTCTTTGCCTGATGCCTTTTGAAATTGGGGTTGGGGAGGTGCCATGCCCCCCTCCTGCGTGGGGTGAGGGGTCGGAGGTGGGAGGCTCAGTGGTCACCAGCATCCATCGCCTTCATCTGTGGCCCTATTTTGGGAGCCTGTGGTGCAGCGCATAGCCACCAGGGGGCAGCACCATCAAGCCAGTGCTACGGCATCTCCGGCTGGACTAAAGTGGCCTTTTTTTAAAAAATGTAGCTCCAAAATGTGTCTGCATTTCTTGCACGTCCTTCATTTGGGGCCTCCACAGGCGTCTGGAAATTTATTTATTTATCTGAATATTTGTAATCCCACTGTCTATCCAAGGGTCTCAGTTTAAAATCCATTTAAATAATTTAAAACAACACAGATAATTTAAATAGACTAAGTGCATAGGACAGAATTTGAGAAACTTAAAAAAAAAGAAGAAGACCGTCTACAAGCTGTGAGATCTGGCTCAAGGTTTGGAGTCACAAAGGCAATTTTCCCAAATCGGTTGGCAGTGGTAACCTTTGCTTTTCACCTTAAACAAACAAACATATTCAAATCATTAGTTCTTGCAGAATAAACCAGCCGTTTTGAAAAGCGACAGGGTTCCAGGCTCTGCTGATTCAGGCTCCTTTCTTGGTGCTCAAATATTCTCTCTGCCGTCTTAAAGTAACAGAAATTGCAAATTAAGAAAAGTTTATGCCCAGGGTGGGAGAGCCAAGACCTTGATTAAGTGAGCACTTGGGTTATTTATGTATTAGAAATGTTAAAAACAAACAACAGAAGGGTAAAAATACAACAAATGTCTAGTACAGTACTGGATATTTATTTGTCTAGGTGATGGCACTGTTTCACTAAACAAAAATGAGGAAATAAAAAAGATAACAGGAAAAGAGCAATTAAAATACCACCATCCTGTAGAAATAGGCAGTGACGTTCAGGAGCAATTAAAGGATGCTATTCAAGAACCAATTAGCATCAGTCATCCCACCATCATGCTGGAGAGGAAGCTAAAAGTGCAGAAACATGCACAGGAAGTTGTTCATCAACTGTATAGTAAGCTCAGATGTCATAGGAGAGTTTTGCCAGACTATCCTGGTCTGGTGAGCTCTGCATTTTCATTTTTGAATTAAAAAGGGACTGCAAATCCGATTGGGCAGGGAAAACACGGCAAGATGGCAGTGGTGTCGGTATGGGGGAGGCGGGGGGAAGCTTCACCCCGGGCGGCAGTGTTTTGGGGACGTCCGGGCTCGTAGCCAGGACCCGGGTGGTTCGCCCTGAGGTGCCTGGAGGGGACACGACCTTGGGTTTGTCCCAAATTACCCAGGACCGTGGGTTGTGCCACACTCAGCAGGACTCTGGAGACTAGGGTCTGAATCTGCACTCTGCCATGAACACCCTCCGGGTGACCTTCGGCAAGTCACACTCTCTCAGCCTCAGAGGAAGTCGGTGCTGGCACACCTCCTCTGAATAGTAAATCTTGCCAATAGTAAGTCCCTAGGAAAGGGTGGCCATGAATGGAGGAATGGAGTGCAGTGGTTTTGGTGCTGGACTAGTAGCCTGAGAGAACAGGGTTCAAATCCTGCTCAGCTCTGGAAAGCTCCTGGGTGACACGGAGCCACTCTCTCTCTCCGTTCAGAGGAAGCGGTTAAACCTCCTCCGAAGAAAAGTTGCCAGGAAAATAGGGTTAGCATAAGTCAGAGTTGGCCTGAAGAGACATGACAAGAACAGCAGCAGCAGCTGAAAAGACAATCTGTATTTATTGAAGCTCACAGGAGTCCCGGAACAGCAAGGGAATCGCAGCATCTCAGAGTCCAGCTCCCTGTCATTCAGGGACACACAAGGAAAGCCTCCCTGATCCTTCTTGGCCTGAAGCCATCATGTTTTAATTTTTTTAAATTGGATTTTAAAAATTATGAGTACAGCCCTCCCTCCACATTTGCAGGTTTGACCTTCACAAATGTGATTACTCACAAGGAGCGTGGGCGCCTGCCCCCATTCTCCTCCTCCCATTCTCTTGCATTTCTCCAGGCGCTGAGAGGGGAGGCCAGTGCGCCCGGGAAAAAGGCAAGGGACGGGAGGGGGGCACGTGCACACCTTCCTTCTCCCCCCTGGGGCTCCCCCTCCCGATTCCTTGCCTCTGGCTCCGGGCTGAGGAGGAAGGCTCGTGTGCCAGGGCAAAAAGGCAAAGGAATGGGAGGGGGATCCCAGGGGGGATTATTCATTCCCCCCACTTTTATGAGGGTTCTGTGCCCCTAACCCTCACGAAAGTGGAGGGGCCACTGAACAAAGAAAAAAAAGGGAGGAAATACATAGCACATGAGCATGGGCTGGGCGACAAAAGCTGATCCTATTTCCAAAAACACGTTTCCTCGGAGCAAACGTCCATAGAAGGTACCTTCACACTGAGCTAAAGCAATGGGATCTTCTGAACTTTGAGGACAGGCAGTGAAGGCTGATTTTTCCAACCTTGCAGCATCAGTCTTGTAGCAACCGTAGGAGCTTGCAGGGCCTAACCGCATCCACCTTTGGTGAGCTTCCACGTTGCAGGAATAGCCAGGCCCCCTCATGACCCAAACGGAGGGCAGCCGACTGTATCCCGGCCCAGAAACTGGGACTCAGGTTTTGGGTGGTCCAGGACAGAAGCCTGCATGGAACTGAGGTAGGAGGAGGTTCTCAGCCCCGACAAGGGGGAGGGAAGAAGACCAGGTTTTGACCCCGTTCCAATCCATTCCTGGCCACACTGGCGTCTGCCGCTTTGCCCTTTCTGGATCTGGACATGGGGTGAATCAGCTGAGCTGGTGGGAAATTGAGAGGTCCCTGGGCAAAGGCGTCTCGTCCTTCGCTCACTGGAGGCACTTCTGCCGGCACTCTTTCCGTTTCTGGAAGTTATTTTTGTTCCCAAGGCACCCGCCATAGAGGAACCTCTTGCACGTTTTGGTGGTCCAGTCGTAATACCACTTCCGGATCTTGGCCGTGCAGGGACCTGTCTCAGGAGGCAGCCGGCAAAGATCTGGGCAAAAAGGAGGAGAGGAGAGGAATGGCTGAGAGCCAGCGCAGGCAAAGGGAGACCACCCCTGGACCTGGGGTGGGTGGTGGGTGGGATTTCCTTGGAGTTCTGCCCTGTGTGCCTTGGTGCCTCTGCACCTCCTGCTCCCTCTCCTCTGACCTCCCTGTGAAGGATGTCTGCCCTCTCCAGTCCCCACACACTCTTTCCCAACAGAGCACAGCTAGAGCTTGGAAAAAATTACATTTTTGCACAAGGGCTCCAGCATGCCTCAGCCAGGTGGGTGGCTTTCTCTGCTTCAGTGGGACCACGTTGTTCCAGCCAACGCTCGCTCTGGTGCCAACCCCTCTCTCTCTCTTTCATCCTCCCTGCCCCTCCCATATGTAGTAAATCGGGTGCCTGCCGCCTGGCAAAAGGGTTTTGGAGACCTTGTTACTGTCATGGCCAAACATTAACAGCTACCAAATGGCAAGAAAGAATTAATTTGTATTAGCCACCTTGATTGATTTTTGTTTTCCGCATTAGCTTGGCTCTTTGGGGTGAGGGAAAGAGAAGAAGGCTGAGAACAGGCTGGGGGAGTGAGTTTCCCCCTTTTGTGAACCTGCTCCACATTCCCCAGCAATAATGCTTAATGACGTTCCCCCAGGGGTCTGTGATCCCCCCACTCTCAGGCCTTGGCCCAGAAACCCCAGAGACGGGATGATCCTGAGCTGACAATGCTAACCCCACACGAACGGAACGGAGGGCAGGTCCCTCTGCATCCTTCACTGCCGGCCCCAGTTCTTCCCTGGAGGGGGCCTGTTTCTCCCCACTCCCAGCAGCGACATCTGGGTCTCACCTTTGACTGGGTCGGTGCAGCGCAAGGCACACCCGTAGGAGCAGCACTTCTGGTCGCCAGGGCAGCCGCCGTCATGGATGCAGCCGGTCAGGCACTCCGTCGTGAAGCTGGTGGGACTCGGAGGACAGAAGCCGGCCTTTTCTGCAAGAGAGGAGAACCCCACATTCAGGTGTTGGGGGGTGAGGTGGTTCTGGCTCTGGCAATTCCCAGGTGAATTCCCAGGGGCCAGAAAAAACCCTCAAGGGGACAAAAGCAGGTGTGTCTGCGGGTGTAGGAAGTGGGTGGACTCTCTGTTCCTGTCAGGGAGAGGAATGAGGAACGGTTTCATCTTGGGCTGAGATTGCACTCGTGAAGTGGATCATGAAGTTCTGTCAAGTGCACTGATGTCTCCTTCTGCCTCCCCACACACTCAGCCTGCCGTTTTCTGGCTGGGCTCCCCTCCCCAAGGCTGTTCAGCGGCAAGGGAGGATGCAGGGAGGCCAACCAGCCAGCCAGAGGAAGATGATGTCAGCCCCTGGGTCACTGGAGCATCTCCAAGAGGTCTCTTAGGAGGACAGACAGCCTGCTTCCCTCCTCCTGCCCCCATCCTCCCCTGGGCACTGAATGGCCATGGGGGGCATCTGGCTCGGGCAGGGAGTCCCAGCAGCTGGAGGTGCTGAATTCCTCCACCTGCCATGACCAAAAAAGTCAAACGTGCCCCTGTGTATTGCAGTGGAATCTGCTGCCTCGGAGTGTAGTGGAGTCTCCTTCCTTGGAGGTTTTTTAAGCAGAGGCTGGATGGCCATCTGTCAAAGGGAGTGCTTTGAGGGTGTTCCTTCCTGGCAGGGGGTTGGACTGGATGGCCCCGGGACCTCTTCCAACTCTACATTTCTAAGATTCTATCATTCTATGATTAACGGGACACCGGCAGGCGTGCATGGAGAAAATTGCTCACAGGAACCAAGCCAAAGGCCCAGACTGGTCCAGGTGGATACAGACCCTGTGGGAATCAGCCCACAAGTACGGACGTAAACCTTTTGCCTTGCTTGTTCGCACAACCACAGTGCACAATTCCCTCACCATTTGCTACACCGCAAAGGAGACATTTGCACTGCCTTTGGATGTCATTTGTGCTCACAAATAACCGTTTACACTGAAAATCAGTTTTCTGCATAGATAATGTCTTTCTGCACAAAATACCTTGGTCTCTATGCAGGGAAGATACCTATTTTGTACATGAAAAGCATTTCTCAAGTGCCAAGGAATTGCTGTCTCAACAGGAAAATGAGTAAAACATAAAATAATCTTTCCATCCCTCTGTAGGAGGAGGAGACAGGACAGGTAAAAGCTCTTTCTCAGCAAAAGGTACGAACGGGCATGTTGCCCAGGGTGTAGCTAGTGGGAGGGGCAGAATGAGGGCTATTTATTTATTTGTTAATTTATTTATCAAATGTATATCCTCCCTTTCTCCCAAGATGGTATTCAAGGCGACTTACAATAATGTAAAAAGATCAACCTAAAACATCGATTTGAAAAAGTTAAAAAAGAATTAAACAACAATATTATCAAAAAGCATGATTAAAAACAGTTAAAACACTTAAAACATATTTAAAATATAATTTCCAATAAAGATTAAAAAATATAGATTTGTAACTAATATTCAAAAGGTCCCCTTGAATAAAAAGGTCCTTTGCCTGCTGATGAAGAGAGAGCCAGGAGGGGACAAATGGAACTTTCTGCCCCCACAAAGGGAATTTCCCTTCAGTCCCACCATTTACGGCACTGGAGTAACTTCCTTCGTGCATTTAGAAACTGAGTTTAGTCATCCAAAGAAAAAGGGCAGGGGAAGCGATGCCATCAGAAATACAAACACAACAAACCGAGGAGTTCCAGCTGTGAAGGATTTTGGTTGCCTCCCTCTTTGCAACGCTAGAAATTTTGGGAATGAAGAAACATTTCATTGGGGGGAAGGATTCTTATTTGGAGGCGCAATGCCTTCATCCTCCTACTTAGCTAAAAACCTGAAGCTGCCTCTGATCCCACAGCCTTGACTTGTAGCCGTGAGTGGGCTCACTCTCCCTTGAATTTGCCTCCCTCTCCCTTGAAAGCTGCCCCCTTGGCATCCATGGATTTCTGGTCTCTGCAGATCTTCTCTTTCATGTTGCTGGAGGGGGGGATAGGACCATGACCCAAGAAGAAGGAAGGGTGTGTGTTGGCATTTCCACAGCATCCCACCCGCTCCGTGCCCATTCCCACCCACATCCGCCTCCCACTGCCTCCCCCCCCACTCACCGATCTTGGCACAGTGGCGCTGGCATTCTTCTATGGTGTGAAACCTGTTCATGTTCCAGGGGCAACCTCTGGAGAGGAAGGGCTCGCACGCCTTGGAGGAGGAGTTGTAGAAGAAGCGGCGCTTGGGTTCCCCACACTCGGGGGTCTCCTTGAGGAAGGGGCCACAGATGTCCCTGACTGGAGAGAACAGAGCGGGGAGGTTGAACCAGGGGGCAGAGGCGTCTCAGCCAGAGGGAGGATGATTGTCATGAGCCAGGCTGAGCATGCTGCCAATTCAGACGGGGACTCTGAGTTGGACGTGGGCTTCCAGCCAGGGGAGAAGCCCTTGGAGGGAGAGGGGGCTCCTGCAGAGTCAAGGGAGGGGCCTGATAGTGACTTCCCATCTGACCCAGGGCCGATACCTACAGCAGAGGAAGCCAATGCTTCTGGCTCGACAGAAGCTGCTGCTTCTGACTCCAGCCCGGAGTTTGCAGCTGACTCTCCCTCCACGTTCCTCCAGAGGCAGCTGGAGAAGGAGGCGGTTCGTAGATCAAAGCGCTTGCAAGAGAAGCGCCTGAGGTCTGATGGCCTCCAGCTGGAAGCCAGGCCAACGGACATCTGATCAGCTCCAGCTGGGTTGAAGACTATTTAAGGCAGACGCTGGGGTGAGTTCAGGTATGGGGCAACAACCGTCTCTCATCCGTGACTCTGCTACCTGTTCCATGGACTAGCTATTTCTGAGTTCCACTGCCTTTGTTCGTTTTGGGTGACATAACCCCTTAATTACTTTATGGCTTTATTTATTCCTGCTGTTTGTTTTGAGTGCTGGAACCCTCTGATTATTTTACTGCCTACTCACTAAAAAGCCACAACACTCCATTTGCCACCTCTGTGTTTGCTTGGCCTCCACCTGACATTGACAATGATGCCTGTCCAAGGAACCTTTTTACGCAGGAATAGTGGAAGCTCCCCTTCTACCAAGCCAGATCCCTGGTCCCTCTGATACAGCACCACGCATCCCCCCCATGATTGGCCTGGTTTAATTGGCACAGTATTATTTAATTGGCACTACTTTAATTGGCGTTGATATAAATGATACCTGAGGTGATGGAGAGATCACGCTGGATGAGGCAAATCACTGACTATAAACGTGGCAGAGCAAGGCAGGTCAGCTGCACCCACCTCTTAGGCAAGAGCCCAGTCATTTTCAGGATAATACTGCGGGCGCTCTGAAGACAATGGGCTTAAAACAACAAGCCAGACTCTCAGAGCTGAAATGAGGAAGTTCTCACCAAATTGTTTCCACCCTGGTCTTGTACACCTGGATGTCTCCCTATTGTTTCCTCACCTCTCCACAATACTTGGTTATTAGAACAACAATTATTCTTTTGTCACCTAAACACTAAGGCCATAAGCTCTGTCTGAACCTCATTGTTTATGTTGCAACTCCCATTGTCTGCTTAGCTGGCAGTGTGAGTCACAATCATACTTGCAGGATATTTTTTGGGTACAAATATCCCTGATTTCAGGCTACGCAGTGCGGTCTGCCACCATTCTGAACGTCACTCTGTCTGTCCAATTCCCAAACGAGAACTGTCCTTAAGTACCTACCTAAGCCACATTGCTGCTTCTCTCTCTGCTCTCTGCACTGGGAAATATCACCCAAATCCCCCAACATCCTCTATCCCACTTTCCTCCCTTGCCTTTGGTTAGTCCTTGTGTGAATGTGTGACTGTTTGAGCTTTTGTGTACCTGTGCGAATCTTGTTAATAAAACACATTTTTAGTTTATATTTTTGCTCTCCGGCTGGTTCTTTCCTGCACTAGCTCATAAACATTGGTAGAAAAGACCCCCTTCTTACTGGCCTCCCGCTTTTGAGCTAATTATTCTCCACTTTCAAATGGAGAATAATTTGTTTTGGAGTAACACCTCCACTCTTGTCTTGCCAACTCTGCCTTCCCTCTGGGGTTTCTGGTGGACTTCCTTCCCAGATGCGCTTGCATTTCCCTGGGATCTCTGTTACCCTAAAACGTAGGTGCCACAAGGGCCAGCCCACAATGCCTGTACCTCCTTGCAAAGGTGGGGAATTAATTAGCTCAAAATCAGGAGGCTTGCGAGAGGAGGGGCAACTTAGTGAGATCTTGCTACCAACATTTATGGGCTCACGCAGGGAAAGAACCAGCCAGAGGTTCAAAAGTAAGCTAAAACTATGTTTTATTGATGGGAATTCACTCATGCATGCACACAAGATACACACAATCACACATTCACACAAGAGCTAACTGAAGGAGAAAGGGAGGACAAATTATATGTATAGAGAGGCTGAGAGGTTTGGGGGGGGTTTACAGTTACCAGTCCAGAACAGTAGTGAAGAAGTTGAAATGTGGCTTAGACTGGTGTCCAAGGGCAGACCAGATCTGGATTCAGGGCAACATAGGGGGGTCCAGCATTTCATCTGACTGCATCTGACCTCTCAAAACCAAGGGCTTATATACTCTGTTTCCCTCCCTGAAGGGGTGTGAGTTGATTCCTCTCCCAGCCTAGTGGACAATGGGAGTTGCAGCCCAGACAATGGGGTCTGGAATGGACTGGTTGGTTTCAATGTCTTGGTTGAGGGAGGGGTTTCTGGGCCAGGCTGCAGGAGGATACGCACACAGCAGGGGTCCTGCCTCTGCATTCGGGTATCCTGTTGTGTTCTGAGTTCGGCAGTTGATAGGATTACTCAGAGCTATTACGTCAGGCTTTCTTGGCTAATTCCAGCAAACTTTTGACCTGGTCATGCTGAGGTCATCTCTGACCTACTCCTACCCTTCCTTTTCTCCCACATGGCCTTGCCAGCCATAAGTATAATTTACATTTTATGCCAATTAAATATATCTGTCAATAGAGGCCTGGAAACCATGCCCTATGAGGATAGACTTAGAGAGCTGGGGATGTTTAGTCTGCAGAAGAGGAGGTTAAGAGGGGACATGATAGCCATGTCTAAATATTTGAAGGGATGCCACGTAGAGGAAGGAGAGGGCTTGTTTTCTGCTGCTCCGGAGACCAGGACAAGGAGCAATGGATTCAAGCTGCAGGAAAGGAGATTCCACCTGAACCTCAGGAAGAACTTCCTGACAGTCAGGGCTGTCCGGCCGTGGAATCTGCTGCCTCCATGGAGTGTAGTGGAGTCCCCTTCCTTGCAGGTTTTTAAGCAGAGGCTGGATGGCCATCTGTCCAAGGGAGTGCTTTGAGGGTGTTCCTGCATGGCAGAAGGGGGTTGGACTGGATGGCCTGTGTGGTCTCTTCCAACTCTACATTTCTATGATTCTATGATTCTACCTGTATATCAAAATATGGAGGGGGGTATACAGCCTGGTAGGATCTCCCACTCTAGGTCTTAGAAAAGCCTTAGCCTGAGGGTTTTTTTAAAAAAAATAGCTGGAATAGATCTTTGCTTGCCTTCTCTTTGCCTTGGCTTTGGGACGTGTTTGCTTCAGCAAGATCAGACATGAGAATGTTGCTAAGCCAAGGCCGGCGAGTGGTTGAAAGCATCGTGCCATTGTGCTGATGCTGCTTGTCTCTGAGAAACTCTCTGACAGAGAAACCATTGTTTAGGTTGAGTGCCTTGCTATTTTTTGAACCTACGTAATCTGCAAGCCTGGCCCATCTGGCCTTCTTGAAGTGATGAAGTTAAGTCTTTCACTCCAGCTCTCAAGTCCAGTCTCAAGTCTCTACCTTCAAGTCTCAAGTCAAGTCTCAAGTCCTTGAAAGCCAAATTGGAAGCCAACTTTATACCCCAACCTGTATTCCAGAATTATTGGCGAGAGAGAAATAAATTCAGTTTTAACAATTAAACAGAGTCAGCTCTCCACATTTGCAATTTTGCCATCTGCAGCTTTGGAAGTGGGGACTATACTCCCCGTTGCTGAAGCTTCAAAAACTCTACAAAGAAGGATCCTAACACATTTGCTGTCCTCTCTTGAGAAATGCACCCTGCACTCTGGGGGTGAGTCTTGTCCTTTGCTCTTAGGAAACATTTTAGAAGGCTCCTCTGATATGCAGAGGGGACAGGCTGCTGAGCAGACCTCAGGCTCATTGCCTAACCTGTTTGCTGTTCCCCTTTGAGAAATGCACCCACACTTTGGGCTTGAGAGAGATTGTCCTGTGACCAGTAGGCAGAAAGAGATGGAAGCCTTGTTCAAAGTCTAAGGTTTCTGGATGGACGCGTTATGTCACTGAACCAAGGGCATCAAGTCAGTCCGTAAAAATATACGAGTCTCAAGTCGAGTCAAGGCGGTGCATCATTTATGGCTGAGTCAGGTCCAGGTAGAGTCACTGAAGTGACTTAAATCTGACTTGAGCCCGATCAACTTGAGTCTACATCACTCCATCATGCTTGCTGTGTGAGTGGCACTCAGGCATGGTGAGGGTGGTCCCTTTGATCAAAGTTTGTAGGGGGAGATTCCTTTCGGTTTAGGTTTAGGACTTAGCCTGCAGCTCTGTGCTCACATTTCGGTTTCTGCCCAACACCATCCAAGTAGCTGGAACAGAGGGGGCTGCTTTAGCTCTTCCAAAGGTCTTCCCCCCCCTTTTATTACAAAACAACTGGTGTGGTTTGCTGAGGTGATTCTATAGTTGGAAGGGCAACTCCTTCCTCCCTCCTTCCCTCCTTCCTTCCGTCTGTCTCTCCTTCCTTCCTTCCTTCCTTCCTTCCTTCCTTCCTTCCTTCCTTCCTTCCTTCCTTCCATCTCTCCTTCCTTCCTTCCTTCCTTCCTTCCTTCCTTCCTTCCTTCCTTCCTTCCTTCCTTCCTTCCTTCCTTCCTTCTGTCTCTCCTTCCTTCCTTCCTTCCTTCCTTCCTTCCTTCCTTCCTTCCTTCCTTCCTTCCTTCCTTCCTTCCTTCTTCAATATTACTTACTGTAAGTAGCCCTTATTGTGCTATAACTGGGACGTTTCAGCCGCAGCTCTTGCACTGAGCTCAGTGGCCACGATGCTCCTTCCAGCTCTATGATTCTATGGTTGACTAGTGCAAAATTGCTACTTCAAAGACACAAAGGCACACTGATATGTGACAGTGCATTATCTCTAAGAATTTTTTTTAAAGCAGGAGAGCAAAGAAGAAGAGTTCATTGTTTTGATATGTCCAGGAATTAAAAAGAAATCTTCTTGAGAGTAAGAATAAAATGTTGCAGTTGGTGCCCAGAACTGCCATAAAATATTCCAGGACAACAGAAATGACATTTGAGGATTTAAAAAAACAAAAACACAAGAAGCAGCAACAAATAGCACAACCTCCTGACACATTTTCCCAGCCTAGAAGGACCCTGAGCTACTTTTAAGTTTTTATGATGCAACCCTGCGGCTTACTGGCTCCATACTGAAAAACTTTTCTTTAGCTAGGGATTTGGTGTTCTCCTGAGGAGAGATTATTTTGGCTGTTCTTGCACGGCTGATGTGGAAAAACAAGAGGTTTTCCTTAAAAGGCAGATTTGCAGAGAAATGATGTGAAACAGGATGTTCCTGCACAGGTCCTTGCTGCTTCAGGTACAGAAGGAAAGACCCTGAAGTTGCAGGTGAGGATGCTGTGGAAAGGTTTTCTGAGTCAGCATGTAAATAAAATGCAGATCCCTTGCCTGGGCATTTAGGCTTGCTAAAACTTTCCTCCCCCCCCCATGCAATTAGCTGGAAAAAATCACGTCATTTGTGGTTCCAGCAGCCGTGCAGAGGAGAGGACAACTTCCACTTTTCCATCCGGCGACGGCTGCCCCGCCTCGGAGACAGAAGGACAGGCTGGTGGGGAGAGCCCAAGAATGCTTACTCAGAAGTAAGGCCCTGATAGTGCAACAAGGCGCACTAGCCTGTTATAGCACGATGATTCCGCTTTCAACCTCCTCTGGAATCCTGGGGTTTGCAGTTTCGAGAGGGGCCAGCAAACCCCAGGATTCCAGAGGATGTTGAAAGTGGAATCATTGCGCTATAACAGGCTAGTGTGGAAATGGCCAAAGACTCGAACTGGGGCAGGGGGCAGAGACTGAGCCCTGGCATGCAAATGATTCACTGGAGACTCCAGATGATATTTTTGTTGTTGCAGTTTCCAGCCCCCCCCCAAACTGCAAACCCCAGGATTCCAGAGGATGTTGAAAGTGGAATAATTGCGCTATAAGAGTGTAGTGCAGAAATGGCCTTGGAGGCTGCTCCCAGACTTTGGAGCTCCCTCTCTTGGGAGGCTGATTATGATACATTTGTATTTTTAACGGTTTTGTGTGTATTTACGGTATTTTAGTGTCTTTGTGTGTGTTTAGTGTATCTTAACCTACTACATGTTTTTAATTGTATTTTAATTTATGTTGTACCCTGCCTCAAGGCTGCTGGAGAGGTGGATAAGAAAATAATAATAATAATAATAATGATAAGTTGTGCAGGGCATGCATTTGTGTGTATGCGAATGTGAAACCACAACTCCAGAAGAGGGAAGGAGGAGGACGAGGAGGAGGTGGAAGCTGAGTCACTTGCCCTTTGGACGGGGCCAGGAGCCCTCTCCTTCTTGGCAGGAGTCACGTACCGAAATCCCCCTCCAGACTGCCTCGAGTCAGCAGAAACTCAACTTAGACCTAAGAATCGCTCTGGGCCCGAAGGCACTGATGTCACGAGTGACTCACGGCCGCTGCTGGGGCCACCACGCTCCCTGGGCCAGGAGCCTTAAGGCTGGGGCCTGGAGAGGAAGGGAGGAGCCCTCCCACACCTGCTTGCACACCCTTGCACAACGCGGCTGAGGTGTCCCTCTTGCACAATACGGGGGAGGCAGGAGGTGGAAAGGGGCTTCCCCCGACAGCTCAGAGTCAGTGACATCTTTTCCCCTGTCAAAATCCACCCCTTGGGTGCCGATCGTCTGCGTTCTGCTTCCAAGGGGACAGGGCTTGTCTCTCGGATTCTGGGGTCCCTTTTACACCACCCAACTGCAGCACTTTCAGCTGCCAAGGCTGCATCCTATGGAACCCTGGGGTTTGAAATTTGGTCAGACATTCAGAATTCTCCCCCAGGGAGCACCCAAACTGCAAATCCCGGGATTCTTTAGGATGCAGCCATGGCCCTTAATGTAGCATTGAAGCATCGTAACTGTGCAATGTGAAGGAGAGCCACAGTCTCCCCCCACCCTGCGTTTTTCCTCATTGCAACCGGAAGGGGGAGGGATTGTTCATGGTGGCAGCGGTTGTTCCCATGCACACGCTTATATCCACTTCCCAACTTCTCTCAGCCAAGAAGGCAGGAGAATCAGGTGCACATCTGTGACTGCACTAGCCATTTCCGCACTAACCTGTTATACTGGCTGGTCCCTCCCGAAACTGCAAACCCCAGGATTCCAGAGGATGTCGAAAGTGGAATCATCGCGCTGTAACAGGCTAGTGCGGAAATGGCCTGTGTGTGAGTACACAGTGATATGGCTGCTGAAGTCTAATTGTCAATGCAGGACCCCCTTTCACAGACAGGACTCTCTCTTCTGTGCCTGGGGCAGGGTGGAGCTCTCCTTGCGTCACGCTCAACACCCTGGCTGTGCCAGGAAAATCTTCCCTTGCCTGGAGCACCGTGGCAGCAGCTGTCTGCCTCTCCCCACCACACCCTCTTTCCCACTCTTTCCTCCCGGAGAGGTTTTGCGACTTCTGGTGGTGCCTAGATCCCCGCTGTCCGTCACCATCAGGATGGATTCCATGCAGTCATAGAATCCTAGAATGCTAGAGTTGGAAGAGAGCCTGAGGGCCATCCAGTCCAACCCTATTCTTCCACGCAGGAAGACATCATTCATGCTCTCCCTTTGACAGATGGCCATCCGGCCTCTCTTTAAAAATCACCAAAGAAGGAGGAGACTCCCCCCACTCCATGGAGGCAGCAGCGTATTCCAATGTTGAACTGCTCTCACCCTCATGAATTTCCTCCTAATGTTTAGATGGAATGTCTCCATGTCCTAGTCTCTGGAGCAGCAGAAAACAAGCTTGCTCCATCTTCCATATACCTCCCTTGAAATATTTAAACACAGATGTCAGATCTCCTCTTCATCTTTCTCTCCTCCAGGCTAAAGATTCCGATATGCATCTTTGCAATTCACTTACAGGGTTTCATTTTTGTTTCTGCGACTCAGTTGTGGATATGTGAAATTATGCATGGTTGACTGCAACGTAGCACCTTGGCCATACTTTTAAAAACTAGAACTCTAAGGCAGGTCCGGTCAGACCAGTGGGAGCTGGTGGATCCCCCATCAGAAGAGGCAGAGAGTTAGAGCTTTAACCGTGCTCTGCAAGGTGCTGAGTGCCTGTCTCCCACCAGAACAGGTCCAGCACTCTGGATTTCTCCTTTGAAGTTTGGAAGGAAACCTGGACTGGATTCCCTCTGGCATGGAGCTGCAAGCAAAGTCATGGCTGGCGGGGGGTGGGGTGGGGATGGAAAAGGTGCCTCTGACCATATGCTGAGGAGAGGAATGCGCTTACTGTCCCAGAACTGACCCTACTTGGTCCTTTCTAAACAAAATCCCACTCTTCTGTAACCATTCTCTTTTAAATCCAACCCCCTTCCCATAAGTGGGCAGAGTGAAGGAGGTGTTTTAAGAAAAATGCCCTTCCTATTCTCCTTTAAATATTTGGCACCAGCAACGCTGGCTGCCCACCCTTTCCATGTTCCCCAGGGATCTAACAGCGGCTCTCCATTTGCTTTCTCTGTCCAGCCTGAGAGCTGGATACCCCCCCCACTCCATTCTGGGGGTTCATGGAGGGCCAGGCTGAGGGAGGAAGGGGGTACAGCTGGAAATTCCCATTGCAGCCCCCTAAAACTATGAGAGCACCATATTCAAGCCCTCACCCCCACAGTCTTGTGCAACGGATGCCCACAAGCAAATTCCAAGGGTTAAAAGTTGCCAATTTAGATGAAATGAGGTTTTAAAAACAGAGTTTGGGTGCCCATCTCCCAGAGGTACTTTAGTGGTGGATTTCTTAGAATGACTAAAGGGGGTTGGACTAGATGGCCCTTGGGGTCCCACCCAACCATCTGTTTCTATAAGGTGGGGGGTTGCCTGTTTGGAGCTGGTTTCTAGGAAGCATCAGCTCCCTGTTTAAGGGAGAGGCAGCCCAAGGTGTTAAAAGCTGGCCTCTCTCATTCTATAGGCTACAAGGAATCCCCCCCCCCAGAACCTCTGTTGGGGGCCTGTGAGCTTCTAGCAGTGCAAAAACAGGAGAAACCTCTAGAATCTGTCAAGGGCTCTGTGGTGCATCTCTGATGGGGGGGGCAGAGGAGATCGGAGGGCTGGGAGGACTTCTCCCTTGAAATTCAGGCTCAAGGCTTGGCCAAGGGAGGTGGCTGGTGAGAGACCCCACCTCACTCTTCCCAAGCCACAGGCGGGGAGGCAGCTTCAGCTGGGACTGAGAGAAAATAAGAATTATGTCCCCTCCAAGTGGAATTACCCTTCAGTCCCCAAGTCTTTTGCACTGCAGTAAACTTAAAACTTCAGCCGAGCATTTAGAGAAAGAGTTTGGGCATCCCAAGAAAATGGGAAAGCAAAGTTCCCAAAGGGATAGGGACACAGCAAGGGTATAAGGGCCCAGGTGTGTGTGTGTGTGCGAACACTTTTCTACGTCTTACTCTCTGCAGTGCTAGAAATTTGGAGGGGGTATGCAATTTCATTGGGGGTGGGAGAAGCGTTCTCACTTGGAGGGGCCATTGTGCCCACCCCACCTCTGTAGCTTCAGAGGGCCACCCAGGGATCTTTTAAAGTAGATATTCCAGGTGAACAACACTTAAAATGACGGAGGAGGAGAAGATGAAGAGGAGGAGGAGGCCAGAGAGAAAGGCTGGTGCCAGGGCAGCTCTCCCTTCTCCTACCTGCAACCGGTTTCTGACTCTGCCTTCATCCATCAATGAGCAGGAACATCAGACGGCTCCTTCAACAAATGAGCACCTCCCCGGGTGCCACTTTTACACCCAGGAAAAGTCCTTGTGCCCCACCAAAACTGGTGCTGCCAAAAGTGGTCCCTCTCCAAAATGGACTTTTCTCCCTTTTGCAAGGGTGGCCTCAGAGATGCTGCCACCTGAGTTCCCGGCAGACACGTCATAAGTTCAGTCTCCCTCCCACCTTCCCAACTGCACAGGATCAGTTTCCAGACCGTTCAGTTTTCTCCCCAATCTGTGTTCCATCAGAAACTGCTGAAGCCGCCCCCCAGGCATGTTCCCAGCCCTCCGCCCTCAGTACCCCCCCGAGCCTGAGAGGCCCCCTACTCACATTGGGTGGAGGCAGAGGGCAGGTGGGTCCAGAGGGCTAGGAGCCCCAGGAAGAAGAGGAGGAAGCTGGACCTCATGCTGCTCCTGGGAGGCAGAGCTGAATGTTTGGGGCTGAGATGGGAAGCCTCTCTCCCTCCCCGCCTCCTCCTCCTCCTCCTCTTCCTCCTCCCATGGGGTGGGTGGGGTTGGGGTGAGAGAGGAGCCAAGCACAGCTCAGAGGGACCGCCTGGCTGCTGGCCTGGCTCCCAGTCCAGCGGGTTCTGCATGACACCCAAGTAGCAGCCAAGGGGCGAGAAAAGCTTGGGGGGTAAAAGAGTACCTGGGGGAAAGGTGAGCAGGGACATGGCTTGGCCCGCTCCCAGGTCAGGTGGGAAGAGGCTGTTCTAGGCACGGTGCGCCACTGTGTGTGTCTCACACATACACACTGGGGGGGGGCAACTGAAACATGCTTTTTCAAAGGTGCACTGGTGGCAACCTGTGTCCTTTGGCTCTGTGCCTGACCCAGACGCAGCCAGGGAACAACCACAATCCCTCCTGCTTGCAAAAACACCCTCACGGTCCAAAGAGTGCTCCTGGCAGGGCCCCCCGGACAATGAGCACTTCTGTCCTTCCCGGCTTTGGAGGAGAAGACGGAAAAACGGCCTCCCTGCCAGCAAGGCAGGCGAAGAACACTTGTGTTGCAATCCCCTCTCCTCTGGTTTTTGGACCTCACAGCTCCCAAGGTCCAGCCCAGGACTGCTTAGGTCAAATGACAAGAGCATCCACACTAGGCAATCACAGCAGTTTGGCACCATTTTAACTGTGATAGATCCTTCCTACGGAATCTTGGGGTTTGTTGTTTCGGACAGCCTTACCCTTCTCTGCTGGAGAGCTTTAGTCCACTCCCCCTAACAACAGGAAACTACACATTCCAGGATCCCAGTTAAAATGGTATGGGACAGTTGAGCCTCCCTTATGTCACAGGACAGAAACAGTTCTATATTTTGGATTTTTTTTTCTTTTAGATGTTGAAGTACATCATCTTTTGGGAATAATCTCAAGTCTCTGTTGCTTGCTACTGTTTTATGTATGAGAAGCCAGCCTGGAGAGAGACTGAGGGTCTGCGAAATGGTGGGGATTCCAGCAGCCTTGACTTCTGGTTAAGGGAGGCTTGATCTATACCAAACTGTTGCATATATAGGTTAGTGCAGGTAGACAGGGTGCAAAAGTGCCATTTCACCAATGCACTTCAGCCATTTCCTCACTAGACTGTTATAGCACCGTTATTCCGCTTTCAACACCCTATGGAATCCTGGGGTTTGCAGTTTAGGGAGGGACCTCAAAGGCCCCCTCCCCTCAAAGGCCCCTTCCTAAACTGCAAAGCCCAGGATTCCATAGGATTTTCAAAGTGGAATAATAGTGCTATAACAGTCTAGTGTGGAAATGGCCTTCAGTAATATAACTAAAAAAAAAAATTAAAAAAGAGGAGAAGGGAAAGATCCGTATTGTTCCGACAGGTCTCAGAATTAAGCTCACTTCATGCTGGGAATACAATGCTACAGCTGATCTGGTTTCTGTCAGACTTGGAATATGAGGACATTTGTGCCACAAGTGTCATTAGCCTATTGGGTACCTTCAGCCAGCTCTGGGTACCTTCAGCCCAATTTCAAGGCATAATGCCAAGCTGAATTTAAAAAGGAGAGATGACCAGCTTTGCTCAGTCTGCTCCTGGAGTTGGTAGTTCCCAATTCTCCTTTCCATGCCAGCCTGGAAACCATGAAGCCCTCTTAGGAGACGTTTAGGGAGCCGAGGATGGTCATTTCCACACGACACTCTTATAGCGCGATGATTCCACTTTCAACCTCCTATGGAATCCTGGGGTTTGCAGTTCCGGGAGGGGCCGGCCGGACCCTGCCAGAACTGCAAACCCCAGGATTCCATAGGAGGTTGAAAATGGAATCATCGCGCTATAAGGGTGTCATGTGGAAATGTTCGATGTTTAGCCTGGACAGAGAAGACTGACAAGATAGCTATGCTTGAGTATTCAAAGGGATGTCATGAGGAGGATGGAGCAAGCTTGTTTTCTGCTGCTCCAGAGACTAGGACACTGTGGAGTAATGGATTCTCCAAATTTCAGGAGAAGCGATTCCACCTAAGCCTTAGGAAGAACCTCCTTGTGGTAAGAGCAGTTGGAGAATGGAAAATGCTGCTGCCTCCAAGGAGTGTGGAGAAGTCTCCGTCTTTGGAGGTCTTTAAAGAAAGGCTGGATGGCCATTTGTTCAAGGGAGGGCTTGGATGATGTTTTCCTGCGTGGCAGAAGGGGGTTGGATTGGATTTGGCCCCAGGGGTCTCTTCCAATTCCAACTCTGGGATTCTGTAATTCCCTTCAGCTTCTCCAAGGTATGTCTCTTTTTTGGGGCAAAAAGTGGGCAACAGGCGATATTGCTGAATGGTGGGCAGCTGGGTTCTTTTTAGCCTGGGCACCCCACTTCTTGGAGGTCTGACTGGAACCAGTATGGGTTCCTTTTTGACAGTGGGTCAAGATGAAGCATTTTATTAAAGCCCTTGGGGCTACTTTCAAGCAAACCTATGGCCATTTCCGCACTAGCCTGTTATAGCGCGATGATTCCACTTTCAACATCCTCTAGAATGCTGGGGTTTGCAGTTTCGGAAGGGGTGATTCGGCCCCTCCCGAAACTGCAAACCCCAGGATTCCAGAGGATGTTGGAAGTGGAATCATCGCGCTATAACAGCCTAGTGCGGAAATGGCCTATGTTTGTTTCAAACCCTTCCAGCCTTTTAAAGCTGTTTGAACTTGTTTGGGTTGTTTAACATGTTTTTACCTTATTTAAATTATTCATTGATTGTAATCTGGGATTGTTCAGATTGTTTTATCAGTTTGCTGCTCTGAGATCCTACAATAAAAGAGTGGGATAAATGCAGCAATATATAAACTAAATAGAGAGCCAGTGTGGTGTAGCAGTTTGAGTCTTGGACTAGAACCCCAGGAGACCAAGGTTTGAATCCTTGCTTGGGCGTCCCCGGGTGACCTTGGGTGAGTCACACTCTCTCAGCCTCAGAGGAAGGCAAAGGGAAGCCCCCTCTGAAGAAATTGCCAAGAAAGCCCGAGATAGGTCTTCAGGTCAGCCTCAGAGGGAGGCACAGGGAAACCCCCTCTGAACAAATCTTTCCAAGAAAACCCCATGGCAGGTTTGCCTTTGGTTCGCCGTGAGTCGGAAATGACTTGCAGGCACTGAGCAGCAACAACAGCGACAAAACAAAAAAACCCTTTAGTTTAGTTTCACGCAAGATTTCCTGCCATCAAAGGATCAGAGGCTGAAGGCATCACCGTTCGGGCCCATGTTTTGGAGAGCGCAGCAACAGCATCGCCCTGGGTGGTTCCTTCCTCCCCTCTGCGCCAAGGCACTGAGTCACCCCATTTGCAATAAGACGAACTATTTGTTTTATTTGGCTGCAGATTGCAACTGTGAAGAGCAGCTGAGTAAGCGGCAGGAAATCATACTTCTTGTAAGCGGGAACGCGGTGTCCCCTTCTCTTCTCTCGCCTGCCCACATCACGAAGATTTCTGCTCAGTCTTCTTCTTCATTTTTTAATAGTTTTATTTCCACTGGAAACATCTTAAAAAGAGAATATCCAGAGTGGCAGCTGGTGGGTATGCAAAGGAAGTGGTTGACACGTAGGCCATTTCCGCACTAGCCCGTTATAGCGCGACGATTCCACTTTCAACCTCCTCTGGAATCCTGGGGTTTGCAGTTTCGGGAGGGGCCGGCTGGCCCCTCCCGAAACTGCAAACCCCAGGATTCCAGAGGAGGTTGAAAGTGGAATCGTCGCGCTATAACAGGCTAGTGCGGAAATGGCCGTAGACATTACAAAGGTCTTTTTAGTATTCTGCCAAAGTCGGGGATATCTTTAAAGTCTCCTTCATAGGTCTAATGTAATCAGTAAGTCTTTGGACAATTTCTGACAGCGGGGTTGTCCAAAGTCCATCCTTGTTGTTTAAATTTTTCAACAGACTTATTCTCACCGGTTTCTCCTTGCCGTACCTTATGTTCATGGCTAGTTTCTTATACAGACTCCAAAACTTCTTGAAACCATGTGTGACTGCTCAAATTGTCTAAATATTTCCAGTTTTGGGTGATTTGCTTACACGTAACAAACAGAAGCTGTGAAGTTAAGTATTTGCTATGTAGCAATACATAATTACGCAGAAAAAGAGGAAATAAGAGCAATTTACCTGTTTGTAAGAGGTTTTCTTTTGCAATATCTAACTTTAAGTACAGGGTCCGAGAGTCATAGAATCAAAGAAATTCAGAGTTGGAAGAGACCCCAGGGGCCATCCAGTCCAACCCCCTGCCATGCAGGAACACCCTCAAAGCCCTCCCTTAGACAGATGGCCATCCAGCCTTTGCTTAAAAACCTCCAAGGAAGGAGACTCCACTACACTCCGAGGCAGCAGATTCCACTGCCGGACAGCCCTGACTGTCAGGAAGTTCTTCCTGAGGTTCAGGTGGAATCTCCTTTCCTGCATCTTGAATCCATTGCTCCTTGTCCTGGTCTCTGGAGCAGCAGAAAACAAGCCCTCTCCTTCCTCTATATGGCATCCCTTCAAATATTTAAACATGGCTTCTCTCCAGGATGAAAAGCAGAATACCTTCACTTTTAATCTTCATGTTTCAGGAACTCAGAAGGACAGCACCCTACATGGTACGCATGATTTTATGTGCGTTCTCCTGTGTAGAATCATAGACCCGTAGAGCTGGAAGAGACCCCAAGGGACATCAAGTCCGACCCAGTTTTGTCATGTCATGCCGGAATCCACAACTGCAACAACTGGAAAGATGGACACCCAACCCCAGGCAAAGATTTCCAAAGAAGGAGAGTCCACCCCGCTCTATAAGGCAATATTTTTCACCCTCAAACAGTTCTTAAGTCTATTTTCTTGTCATTTGAATACATTGCTTCAGGCCTTTCTCTGTGAAGCAGTAGAAAACAAGCTTGTGTGGCAAACAGGTTCCCGTAGAATAGCAGTTCTCAACCTGTGGGTCGCGACTCCTTTGGGGGTTGAACGACCGTTTCACAGGGGTCGCCTAAGACCATCGGAAAATACATATTTCCGATGGTCTTAGACTCCATTCCGTCCTCGGTGGTGGTGTGCTAGTGCTCACCATGCGCTCGCGTCCTCCTGCCCCCTTTGGCAGGAGCACATGTGGATGCATGCACTCCTGCCAAAGGGGGCAGGAGGACACGAGTGCATGGCTCATGCTTGTGCACCACCATTCCTGAGCCTTTTCCGCACATTACCTTATCACGGAGGTAGGGGGTGCCGTTCGTGCAAGCAGGTTCTTGCGCGAGGCGCTCTCTTCGCTGCTCCTTCATCCCGCAGCTGGCTTCTTGATTGCGCGACCGCCCCGCCCCTTCCTTCCACAGTGCGGCCTGAGAGGAGGAGGAGACGCGCGGCTCCTCTTTCCCTCCCCGCCCACCCCCCCGTTCCTGGCTGCTCTACGGGCGGCCTTTGCCGGGCGGAGAGGCATTGTAAATAATAAATATATAATTTTATGTTTGGGGGGTCACCACAACATGAGGAACTGTATTAAAGGGTCGCGGCATTAGGAAGGTTGAGAACCACTGCCGTAGAGGAAACAGTTTCGTTATGGCCCCTGCACCCCCCAAGATCGATATGGTTTAGTTGTGAAATATTACCATTGGCAACTACATTAATTGGTATCCATATAAAGTGGAACGAGGTACCTGGAAGGTCAGACTGGAAAGAGGAAAATACCTGAGATGGCAAAGCAGGTCAGCCACCCCACCTCTTAGGTGAAGCCGAAGTCATTGTCAGGTAGATTGCAAGGCAACCCTGGAGACAATAGGCTTCTGCTAGAGCTGAACATCTCCGAGCAGAAAAGGGAAGTTCTCATCCAATTGTGATTGTTCTAGTCCTGCTCCTTCACACCTTCATGTTGCCCTGCTTTGGCTTCCCAACCTCTCCACAATACAGAGCTATTATGACACCCATTGCCCCTTTGTCACCTAAACACTGAGACCAATAGCTCTGCCTGGGCCTCATTGTTTGTGTTGCAGCTCCTGTTGTCCACTTGGCTGGGAGAGCAATTCACATCCATACCTGTAGGGTAGTTTTTGGGTATAAAAACCCTCAGAGGTTCAGCACAGTCTCTCGCAGTCTCTTGCTTTGCTGAATGCCACACTGTCACCTAGATTCCAGAACGAGAACTGTCCTCAGGTGCCCACCCAAACCACATTGCCACTTTTCCTTGCTTCTCTCCAGACTGGTAATTATCACCCAAATCCTAAAGGTCCTCTATCCACACTTTCCTCTCTTTACCTTTGGTTAGTCCTTGTGTGTGTATATGAGTGCTTGGATCTTTTACGTGTGTGTGCAAATTTCTCAATAAAATACATTTTCGTTTACATTTTGGATTCTTTGGCTGGTTCTTTCATGTGTGATCCTGTAAACATTGCTGGAAAGATCTCATTAAGTTACCCCCTCCCTCGTAGGCCTTCTAATTTTGAGCTCATTACTTCCCTCTGTCATGTGGAGGTACTGGCATCGCAAGTGGACCCCCGAGTTACCCACATTTTGGGGTAACACTTTCATCTGCACAAAACACAGCCTCTGTTTTCAGTGTGAAGCAAATAAGTTTGCAACACTGAAAACATATTTTCTGTGCAGAAATACTGCTTTCAGGTTGAGCCTCCCTTACCTGAAATGATTGGGACCAGAAGTGTTCTGCATTTTGTATTTTCAGATTTTGTAATGCAGGACCTTTTAAGGATTAGTCTTGTGACTTGTTCATCTGCTATGTTGCGTTGTGTGTGAAATGTGAGGCTGGAGAGAGACGGAGGATCTGTGGAATGGTAGGAACCCAGGCGCAGGGCTTGGTGTGGATCCATGCCTTCCACCAATCCACAGATCCTCAGTCTCTCTCTTTTGCCTCCAGCCACGCTCTTCTGCCTTCACTTCTCTTCTGCGGAACTCCTATCATTTCTTCTCTCGGATCCTCATGTTACCCTGTGTTTTGGGGGGTCCTGTGAGGGGTGCTCAGATTGCCAATTAAAATACCAGATTGGGGAATATTAGCTTGAACACTGCTTTGGCTAGCGAGAGGCAGGGTAACTTTGCAAGGATCTTAAAACCCAATGTCTACGGCTTCAGGTCAGGGAATAGGCACACAAGTTTTAAAGTAACCAAAAATAACAGTTTTATTGAACAGCAACAGAAAATAAATACACACACACGCACTAACTGGGAAACGGAATTGGAAAGCTTAAGGATAGGCAATATGACACCTGGTCTCGTTGTCCTGGAGAAACGGAGAGATAGGGTTCAGACGGAGAAAGCTCAGCATGGAGGGCTGAGGGGAGTTCCTTAGACAAACCAGCGGCAGGGCGGGATGGCAGTCCGAAGTGATCCAAGGAGTCCGAAGACCGTTAGCTAGTGAGGGGTTTTTATAGGGAAGTTCGTACCTCTTGGCTATGGCAAGCCAGGTGAGAACAAAAGGGAGTTTTGGCGCTGGACAAGGATTTAGAAAGGTCCAATTTAACTTGATGAGCTTAACTCTTGATGACATTGGTATAGCCAATATGTAAATAACTTGTTTACCGGGCTGGCTCTGCTGAGAGCCGTGCAGCTATTGTGAAGTTGCACGTGGAAAGTTCCCTGAAGCGGGGAGCAAAGTGTAGGTTGCTGGCCTCAAAAGAGATTGGAATATGAATCATAGAATCATAGAATCATAGAAATTCAGAGTTGGAAGAGACCACACAGGCCATCCAGTCCAACCCCCTGCCATGCAGGAACACACTCAAAGCCCTCCCTTGGACAGATGGCCATCCAGCCTCTGCTTAAAAACCTCCAAGGAAGGAGACTCCACTACACTCCATGGAGGCAGCAGATTCCACTGCCGGACAGCCCTGACTGTCAGGAAGTTCTTCCTGAGGTTCAGGTGGAATCTCCTTTCCTGCAGCTTGAATCCATTGCTCCTTGTCCTGGTCTCTGGAGCAGCAGAAAACAAGCCCCCTCCTTCCTCTACGTGGCATCCCTTCAAATATTTAAACATGGCTATCCTGTCCCCTCTTAACCTTCTCCTCTGCAGACTAAACACACCCAGCTCTCTAAGTCTATCCTCATAGGGCTTCATGGCTTCCAGGCCCCTCACCATTTTGGTCGCCCTCCTCTGGACTTGCTCCAGCTTGTCAATATCCTTCTTGAATTGGGGTGCCCAGAACGGGACACAGTATTCAAGATGGGGTCTAACCAAAGGAGAGTAGAGGGGTACCAGTACCTCCCTCGATCTAGACACCAGACTCCTCTTGATGCAGCCGAGAATTGCATTGAGAGCAATTAGCGGCCGCACTCATGTCCGTGTTTGTCCGGAGAACTCACAAACACGTGGAGTGAGGTAACTGAGAGCCAGTCCAGCTAAGGCCAAATTGAGTGATATCAAAGTGATATCTGGGAGCCCCCACCCGGGGAGCCATACCCGAGATTACACTCAGTCAGCAGCAAAAAGAGAGGCGGAGGATCTGAGAGCCAAATAAGCTGGAGTGCTGTAGCCACCACCTGAAAGGTGGAAGCAGCCATTTGGTGGCAAAAGTTTATGTTTTTGGAAGTTTCCAAATTTCAGGTTTCTGGACAGGGAAGGCTCACCCTATACACCCTAATAGGGCTTTCCAGGGACTGAAAAATGCTGTCTTGACAGGAAAACATGTAAAACTAGAATTTTATTTCCAATGTTGGTTTCATCCAAAGGGAGGAAGAAATGGAGGCCCCATGGAGGATGCTGAGGTTGGAGTCCAGAGCAGAGGGAAGGCCCAAGGAAATCGTCCTCTCTTTCTCAGTCCCAGGAAGAATTTATAACCTTCTGCTGTTTCCTAGTGAAAGAAGCTCCAGGACATGTTAGGGAGATGTTCAGTTTCCTCTGGGGTTTGGTCTGAACTTTAAAGAAACTACCCAAGGTGATGAACCTATATGGATGATAAGGCTCAGCACCATGGTTAGTTCATTTAAAGTTCAGACTGCAGTCCAGAAGAGATTTACTACACCTACTGGCATGACAGTCACCAGATAGAACTGGCAGTGCGATAGAATTGGAAAAGTGGGAAGATTCATGGAAAAAAACAAATTTATTTATGGTCTTGAAGTAGAAACCCCTTATATAGTTATAAAATATGGTTAAGTTTATAGAAGGTTTGGAGAAGATTCTCCTGAAAGTGTACCAAATCAATGAAGTAGCCTCTGGAGAGGGTCAGTCTAGCTTGCCTCGATATGCTCATAATTATAGCAGTGGATATGAGAAATCATCTGAAAGTGTGTCACAAGTCAAGGGATTTCCACATGCAAAGATAGTGCTGAGTTCTTGTTTATGGACGCAGAGTACGGTCACTATGCACTGAAATGTTCTGTAACACTCTGCCTGGAATGTAAATATCTGAGAAGTAAGGATATCAGATAATATTGCATGCATTGCAAAACCTCAGAGGGGTGGGCAAGAAGAAATGTCTTTGTACTATGTTCCTATAAAACAGTCTTGCAAACTGGTTTCTGGGCTCTTGGCTCTTGGGAAACTATTCCAGCCAAGTGCCTGTGCGCATAATTTAATAAATCTCTTTTTCCTTATCTTCTGGTCTCTGAGTCTCAAAATTCCTGCAACAGTCTCCCAAGATTTAAAAGAAAATAAACTCAAAATGTTCTATGTGTGGTATTTAACTCCGGTTAAACTGAATAAAATTTACAACATGGGTAATGATAAATGTTGGCAATTCCACCTAGAGAGGGGTACCTTCTTTCACATGTGGTGGTTATGTCCAAAAGTTAAAAATTTTTGGGAAGATGTACAAGCAACAGTATCAGAAATGTTTCAGACTACACTACCCTTAAAACCAGAATTATTCTTATTAAACATCACTAAATGTTTAGAGAAAACATTGATGAAGAAATATTGGAGAATTGTATTATACTTAGTTACAGCCACCAAAATGGCTCTAGCCAGGAGCTGGAAATGTCTAGATGTTCCAAACTTAGACACGTGGCTTTTAAAATTCTTTGATATGATGGAAGTTGATGTACTGTCATTATGAATTAAAGGGAAGAGAGACAGAGTACAAAAAGAGTGGCTACCAATTAAGAATTTTCTTAAACAGGTATGGTGTGATACTACATTACAATGAATGTATGTGATAATGCATAGAAATAGAATAGATTTAGAAAAATACCATTAATGAGTGAAAAAGTAGAATAACAGTAGGTAAGATTTTGCAGCAGGATCAAGTGGAATTTTGGATATTATAGGGTTTTGGATTAATAAAACAGAGAATAACTCTAATTAGGGATAGAGAGGAAGTCCCAATGCTAATTTTCTTTTGCAATCCATATCTTTTTTCTCCACCTTTTCTTCTTCTTTTATATACATACATATATATATATATATATATATACAAAATCCATATCTCTCTTCTCCATCTTTTCTTAGAATCATAGAATCATAGAAATCTAGAGTTGGAAGAGACCACAGGGGCCATCCAGTCCAACCCCCTTTTGCCATGCAGGAACACCCTCAAAGCACTCCCTTGGACAGATGGCCATCCAGCCTCTGCTTAAAAACCTCCAAAGAAGGAGGAGACTCCACCACACTCCATGGAGGCAGCCAGTTCCACTGCCAGACAGCCCTGACTGTCAGGAAGTTCTTCCTGAGGTTCAAGTGGAATCTCCTTTCCTGCACCTTGAATCCATTGCTCCTTGTCCTGGTCTCTGGAGCAGCAGAAAACAAGCCCCCTCCATCCTCTACGTGGCATCCCTTCAAATATTTAAACATGGCTATCATGTCCCCTCTTAACCTTCTCTTCTGCAGACTAAACATACCCAGCTCCCTCAGCCATTCCTCATAGGGCTTCATGGCTTCCAGGCCTCTCACCATTTTGGTCGCCCTCCTCTGGACTTGCTCCAGCTTGTCAATATCCTTCTTGAATTGCCCAGAACTGGACACAGTATTCAAGATGGGGTCTAACCAAAGCAGAGTAGAGGGGTACCAGTACCTCCCTCGATCTAGACACCATACTCCTATTGATGCAGCCAAGGATTGCATTGGCTTTCTTGGCTGCCGCATCACACTGCTGACTCATGTCCAGCTTGTGGTCTATGAAGACTCCTAGATCCCTTTCACACGTACTGCTATCCAGCCACGTATCTCCCATCCTATATTTCTGTATTCCATTCTTTCTACCTAAGTGTAGGACCTTACACTTCTCTCCTTTGAATTTCATTTTGTTCGCCCTGGCCCAGCTCTCCAACCTATCCAGGTCATTTTGAATTTTGATCCTGTCCTCTGGCGTATTAGCAATCCCTCCCAATTTGGTATCATCTGCAAATTTGATGAGCATGCCCTCTATTCCTTCATATATATATATATATATATATACACACACACACACACACACACACACACACACACACACTGCTTCTTTTTTCCCTTTTGTTATGTAAGATGCTGTTTCTTGTATGTCTCACTACGATATGTGACAAATAAATAAATTTAAAATAAACTTAAAAAAAGAAGAAGAACTGGGAGTGAGGAATTTTGTGCAGCAGACCTTCATCCCAATGGCTGCTGCTGTCTGCCATGTCAGCAGGGTGGTGAATCTGCTCTGGGCTTTTGTCTGAACTTCAAAGGAATGGTTCAAGCTGCTATGCAAGCCAGTGTGGTGTAGTGGTTAGAGTGCTGGACAAGGACTCCAGGAGTCATGGAAATCCCCAGAGGGACCTTGGGGGAAATCACGCTCTCTCTGCTTCTCAGCCTGCTCTCCATTTCAAATGGGGTTCCCAAATCTGAAGACACAGAAGTAAGAATTATCTGGTGTTGAAACAGTCCAGAGTCAGGAAAGCCATAAATTAGAGACAGGTTTCCAAGGAGTTGTGGTTCCCACGTCATTAAATAACTCAAGGGTCTTGGATCTGTTCGATTCACTTTGTCGAGAGGAAGGCAACTCCTTATATCGGCAGCACGTCCAGCCAAGGCCCGGATCCCAGGCAGTGTTAAGGGAGGGCGTTCCGCAGCAGTGGTCCTCCTGAAGGCTTGATGGCAGCCTTTCCCTCTGTTTGTGAGGGATTGTCCGGGCCACACGCCTGAGCCTCTGCCTTTCTCTGCGACTGGGGGGACCTCTTAGCCAGGGCCTCTTCCTGCTCAGGACACAACCTGGCCTGTTGAAATGAAGGAGAGCTTGGCTGCTGCCAAGGGTCTGCTGTGGTTCCTCCAAAGAGAAGTCTGTTTTTGATTCATCCTCTTGAAGAGGGCATCTTGAAGAGTGGTATAGCAATTTCAGTGCTGGAGGAGGAAGCAAATATAACCACCCCCACCATGGTGCTAATACGCTTTGCAGGAGAGGGTTCGCCAGCTTGGATGGCTACTTTAAATTTTGGATTAAATCCCAGAGTGGATTCCCTGCCCAGCTGATGCGGCTTCTCCCAGGTGGGACCATCCTATTATGGAGACTAGGAGCGTGGCGGATCTCCTCCAACCAGCTGACAACGCAAAGGTTGGCTTTGTGGGCCGGGACCGATGCCTTTAGCACTCCAGTTAATGAACAGTGGGGACCAAATGGGCCAGGTCTTGGATTCTACCTCGCCTGCCCTCTATTCTGTACCATGCTGCCCCACACTGTCTCTTCTGATTGTTAGCACAGTCCTGCAACTGATCCCCCACCCTCACCCCATTTCTTTCTCTCTCTCCCTCCCTTATATATGTATTCTGGAATGCATCACACACGGGTGATGTAGACTTGAGTCCATTGACTTGGACTCAAGTCAGACTTAAGTCACTTCACTGATTTGACTCAGACTCAACTCAGCAATAAACGATGCGCTGACTTGACTCCACTCAAGACTTGTATATTTCTAGTGACTGACTTGCTGCCCTCAGTTCAGTAACATAACACATCCATCCAGAAACCTTACAGCTTTGAGTGACACTTCCATCACTTCGTGCCTGCTGGTCATAGGGCAACCTGTCTCAAGCTCAAAGCGTGGGCCCATTTCTCAGAGGGGGACAGCAAACAGGTGGGGCAACAGGCTTGAGGGGGGCTTGAGGTCTGCTCAGCAGCCCATCCTGTTACTCCAGTTACGTTATGTCTGGTGAGAGCACTAGACATCATTTTGATATCAAACAATTCGGCCTATACTTGACCTTTCTCTGCCACTCTGCTCCACGTGTTTGCAGAGGTCCTCCGGACGAGCACGTAAGGGCGCAGCCGTTAATGGTTGTACATTCCAAAACCTCATTCAGGCAGGCAACTTAAGCCTCTCCGTTCCTTTAGGGAAAAACCTCCCTGCAAATTGGCTTTGCTCGGCGCATATCTACACAAAGCCGCACGGCCAAGAGCCGAGCCATTCCTTTATGTCGGGCCATCAGCATACTGGCCAAACTATTGTCATCAAGTGTTAAGCTCATCATGCAAAGTTGACCTTTTCCAACTCCTTTGTCCAGCTCCAAAATCCCTTTGTTCTGACCAAGCATGGCATAGCCTGTAGGCACTATCCACCCTATAAAAAGTCCCCACTTTTGGGACCTCTTTGGATCGCTCCTGAATTCCATCCAGCCTTGCTGCTGCTGTGTTTGGTGAGCTGTCCCCTCAGTTCTCAACAACTGAGTCTGCCTCCCTTCTTGGAGTACTTTGGATCACCCTGGACTTCCATCCCGCCTTGCTGCCGGTTTGTCTAAGGAGCTCCCCTCAGCCAGCCCTGCTGAGCTTTCTTCCCCGGAACCCCATCTTTCTCTCCAGGACTACGAGACCAGGTGTCGTATCACCCATTCCCTTGAATCTCTCTATTCCTATTTCCAAGTCAGCTAGTGTGTGTGTTGTCTTATTTCCTGTTTATCTTTCAATAAAACTGTTATTTTTGTTACTTTTAAACTTGCCTGCCTGCTCTCTGACCTGAAGCCGTAGACATAGGGTAGAAGATCCCTGCTAAAGTTACCCTGCCTCTTGTTTAGCCGAGAGACTGCTCGAGTTTAATTCCCCCAACTTGCGTTTTTATTTGGTTATTTGGGCGCCCCTCCCGGGACCCCCAGCATACAGGGTAACAGTCCCTCCTGCATATAGGAGGAGCCTTCTAAAAATTTTCCTAAGAGCAGAAGGCAAGACTCATCCCCAGAGTGCAGGGTGCATTTCTCAGAGGGGACTAGAAAATGGGATAGGCCACAGGCTTGAGGAGGAAGGATCCTTTCTTATAAAGTTTTTGGAGCTGCAGTAATGGGGGGTAAGAAGGGTCCTATTCCCCACTTCTGAAGCTGTAGACTCTTTTACGTCCATTGGCACAAAAGCCTCCAGCTTCAGGAAGGGGGAGTAAGAAGGATCCTGTTCTCCACTTCTGAAACTGCAGGCAGTAAAATTGCAAATGTGGAGGACCGACTCTGCTTAAATGGTTAAAACTGACTTTATTCAACTCTGTCCAGAAATTCTGGAATGTTGGTTGGGGTGTAAAGTGGGCTCCCAGACTTGAGACTTGACTTGAAAGGATCTTGCGAGGACTTGAGAGTCGACTTGAGACTTGAAGATGGAGACTTGAGACTTGACATGAGACTTGGGCCCTTTTCGCATTAAGGCTTCTAGCGTGAGTGGGGGAGGGCGGCTTGCGTGAGAAGGCTCCTCCGGGAGGCTGCCACTTCTCCGCTCGTTCCTTCCGCAGGCGAAGGAACGAGTGGGGAAGCGGCAGCCTCCTGGAGGTGGCGGCGGCTCGCGCGTCCGTCCCCCCCGCACGTGCGAGAAAGGAGCCTGTCGCGTCCATCCCCCCCACGCGCGTGAGAAATGAGCCTGTCGCATCCGTCCCCCCCGCGTGCGTGCGAAGCAGGAGGCTGTGCGTCCGTCCCCCCCGCGCGCTTGCGCGCGAAACAGGAGGTGTCGCGTCCATCGCGCTAGCGCCCCGCCCCTTCCTTCCGCAGGGGCGGAGGGAAGGAAGCGCGACCTGGCCGCCTCCCCGACGCTCCGCACAGGAGGTAAGTGCGCGCGGGCGCCAGGAGCGTTGCTCGAGCACGGGTGATTTTCGCTTCGAAGCAAAAATCAAAAAACCCGCGCTCGCGCCGCTTCAGCCCCGTGAGCCCGGCAGAAGTGGGAGTGCGTCGTGCAGAGCGACGCTCCCACTCCTGCGAGGCTCATGGGGCTGTCGCGCGACAGAAGGCCCGTGCGAAAAGGGCCTTGGAGTAAAAGACTTAAATACATCTCTGTGGTACACAATGCAGACGTGATCTTAGAGAGCCAGCATGGTGTAGTGATTTGTCTGTTGGTCTATGACCTTGGAGACCAGGGTTTGAATTGCTGCTTGGCCATGGAAACCCACTCAGTGACTTTGGGCAAGCCACATTCTCTCAGCTTCACAGCACGGCAAAGGCACCCGAACAAATCTTGCCAAGCGAACCCCATGATAGGTTTGCCTTAGGTGCCCCATAGGTCAGAAACGACTTGAAGGCATGCCAGAGCGACAACATGGTCTCAATCACAAGTGGCATTTTTTCTTGCGCTGCGTGCGTCAAAGGAGGGATGGAGGCTTCCTGGGTTCACAGTCACTGCTGTCGGCTCCCTGGCTCTCGGCTTGGTCAGGCTGAGTACCCAAAAGGGCTCTCTGAGCCTCAGGGCCTTTCTGAGAAGAAACCAAGCAGGTCGGGTGATTTTCTGCCAAGCCGTGTGAGTCAGGATGCTTGAAACCTCACAAGGGCACCGATACAAGGAAGGAAATGTTATTGCTAGTTGTGAAGCAGGGAGGGATCCGGAGGCCCAAACCTCAGCCCACTCACCTTTCCACATCCTGTTGCAACACGGAGCCCCTCTTTCCCTTTTCACACCCTCCTTCCCTCGAATCAAAGCACCTCTCCCTGTCTGTCTGGAGCCTGAGGTGTTAGCCTTGCAAGCAGTTAAAGGAGAGAGCAAGACCTGCTGCCGGGAAAACCGGGACTGAGGGGAGGAGGGTGAGCAGACCGAAAAGCTCCGTGAGGAAGAGGAAGGATGTGGTGGTGCCCCAGGGATGGGCCTCCCCCAGAGTTTCACAGGGAAGGCTCTGAGGGCTCAGCTTCACAAGCCTCAGTTCTCCGCAAGACCTTTGCTGGGAGCATCCTCTGTCACGGTCCCTCTACCCCTGTCTTAGACCCATTGACTTCTACTCCATTTACAGATAATCTTTGTACCTGATTCTGGATAAATATCTGAAGGGATCATAGAATCACAGAATCGCAGAGTTGGAAGAGACCCCAGGGGCCATCCAGTCCAACCCCCTGCCAGG
This sequence comes from Ctenosaura bakeri, assembly GCA_948474755.1. Classification (NCBI taxonomy): domain Eukaryota; kingdom Metazoa; phylum Chordata; class Lepidosauria; order Squamata; family Iguanidae; genus Ctenosaura; species Ctenosaura bakeri. The sequence continues at coordinate 106,225 of CAOLHI010001905.1, forward strand.
CAGGAACACACATCAAAGCCCTCCCTTTGACAGATGGGCATCCAGCCTCTGCTTAAAAACCTCCAAAGAAGGAGGAGACTCCACCACACTCCATGGAGGCAGCAGCAGATTCCACTGCCAGACAGCTCTGACCGTCAGGAAGTTCTTCCTGAGGTTCAGGTGGAATCTCCTTTCCTGCAGCTTGAATCCATGGCTCCTTGTCCTGGTCTCTGGAGCAGCAGAGAACAAACCCACTGCCTCCTCTACATGGCATCCCTTCAAATATTTAAACATGGCTCTCGTGTCCCCTCTTAACCTCCTCTTCTACAGATTAAACATCCCCAGCTCCCTAAGCCGCTCCTCACAGGGCTTCAGGGCTTCCAGACCCTCCACCATTTTGGTTGCTCTTCTCTGGACACGCTCCAGCTTGTCGATATCCTTCTTCAACTGAGGTGTCCAGAACTGGACAAAGTATTCCAAATGAGGTCTAACCAATGCAGAATAGAGTGGTACCATTACCTCCCTCGATCAAGACACCATATTCTATTGATGCAACCAAGAATTGCATTGGCTTTCTTGGCTGCCACATCGCACTGCTGACTCATGTTCAGCTTGTGATCTACCAAGACTTCTAGATCCCTTTCACATGTACTGCCATCCAGCCACATGTCCCCCATCCTATATTTGTGCTTTCCATTTTTTCTGCCTAAGTGCAGGACCTTAAATTTCTCTCTGTTGAAATTCATTTTGTTAGCTTTGGCCCAGCTCTGCAATCTGTCCAGGTCATTTTGAATTTGGATCCTGTCCTCTGGGGTATTAGCAACCCTCCCAATTTGGTGTCACCTGCAAATTTAATCAGCATGCCCTCTACTCGTTCATCCTGTAGAAGATGTCCTGTAGAAGATGAAGTGAGCCTGTTTTCTGCTTCCCCAGAGACTGCAGTGCAAACCAATGGATTCAAAATACAAGAAAAGTGATTTCACCTAAACATTAGGAAGAACCTCTTTATTGGAAGAGCTGTTCAGCAGTGGAACAGACTGCCTCAGAGGGTGAGGTGGGCTCTCCGTCTTTGGAAATCTTTAGACAAAGGTTGGATGTGTGTCTTGCAAGAGTGCTTTAGTTGCGTCTTCCTACATGGAAGAGGGTTGCTCTAGATGACCCCTGTGTTTCCTTCCAACTCTAGGGCCCTTTTTGCACACATTTGCCATGCAAAAGGGCCCCTGGAGCATCGCGTGATTGTGAGGAGCGGTCCACATGACGCACTTGCAATTTCGCAATGCTCCAGGGGCTGGCAGGCACAGATCGCGCACTATTTCATTTTTGGCTTTGAGCTGAAAATGGTGTGTGATTGTGCGTTGCTCCTGGGCGCCGCATGCATATACCGTGCTTGCGGAGCTCCGGAGTAGCGACGCTCATGCTTCCTGCCCCAGGGTAGCCTGGGAAAATCTCAAGGCATGCTGCAGAAGGAAGAGGAGGGGCTCTCACGCTACCTGCTCACGAGCAGGCAGCAGCTGCAGAGCTGAAGCAATGGGGACGCAAGAGCCTCTTGCAAGAGGCTGCTCACGTGATCCCTGCACCCCAGCTCTGCAAAAAGGTAAGCTGCGGAAAGGGCTTGAGACTCTATGACTCTATGATATCTCTAGATTACTTGACTTATTTGCTCTCTGACTGGACTCTGTTGGTTTGAACACTTTTGATGCTGCCTTTTGTCCATGTTTGCTTGACTTCCCTGTTCCCTGATTTGATTCTGCTAACTTGAACCTTCTGTCTCTTTCGACTGTATCTCTGGAACAGAGCTTGGAGAAGTTGAATCTTGTGGATTCTGGGATTTGTGATATAATTCCCCCCCGGCTCTGTTTTGGAGGAACTTTTCCTAAATTGCCACTCTTTGCTTTAACTGTGCGAGCTTAGATATTGCCCCTAGAATATGCAAAGCCTCGAGAAACATGGCATCAGATGGGAGGGGAAGAGGGAGAAGGGGACAAAAGCCAACCAAGCCCTGGAAAACATGGAGAGGAAGATCAGTGAGAAAGAAAAAAAACCCTCAACCTGTTGGGAGAGAGAGCAGTTGGAAAAAGAAAAGCCACCAGGATTGGGCAGGGGGAGGGTGGGTGGGAACCAAGAAATTTCCAACCCTTGCAGAGATGGGTACTTCTATCATCTGTCTATAAGAATGAAACAGAATGTGAGGGTGTATCTCTCCTTCCAGACTGTGAAATGTAGGTCAACAAAACCTGGATACTAAGCCAGCCCTAGGGAGGAGCATCTCAAGGTTATATATGACTTTTAAAAAGCATTCGTCAATTGGAACCAATTTATGACTTGGGCCACTTCCGCACTAGGCTGTTATAGGCTATGATTCCACTTTCAGTCTCCTATTGAATCCTGGGGTTTGCAGTGGCCCCTCCCAAAGCTGCAAACCCCAGGATTCCATAGGATGTTGAAAGTGGAATCATAGCGCTATAACAGCCTAGTGCGGAAGTGGCCTTGTTGTCTGCAGTCCCACTTTGGCCACTGGGTGGCAGAATCATCGGTTCAAATATGCCTGTGCTTAAGAGTGCCAGCAGAAGGGAGCAGCCTCTTTAAGATGTGCAGAGGACACCATTGCACTAGCAGGAAACAGCAGTGGCTTGGAACTATGACTGAAGAAAGTCAAGGCAAAAAGTGCAAAGGCAGGTTTACAGCTGAGCAGTAACAGTACAGAAATAATGACCACAGGTGATTTACCTAACCTCACAGCAGACGATGAAGGCGTGGGAACAGTTCAAGATTTTCCAGAACGGAGAGCCCTGGGTGCAGTGGGGAGGTCATGCCATTCACATCATGCAGGGAGAAACGGTGCCCCCTCCCCTCTGCTAATGTTTCCTCATTAACGCGCAAGTCTTAAAATGAGGCTCATGAAACTGGGAAGCTCAAGTAAGTTTTATTGGGGGAGTCTGTTCACTCCATTACTTCACATTGTTTACTGTGTTATAGCAAGGAGTATGCAACTCCCAAGGAAAGGCACTGCACGAGAGATCACCTCCTCCTGAGTCCAGTTAGCGAGACCCTAGGGCAGAAGACAAATCGTCGGTCAGTGGTTGGACAGTCACCCCTCAAGCTCACGCTGCCTTGAACATTGGCTCCATGACAGGACAATTACATTTCTCCTTCCCCCACCCATTGCCCTAAGACCTACAGTGATCTTGGCAGCGCAAGTCATTACATTAAATGCTACTACGGCGTGAGGACATTAAAGACACCCTTGTTCTTGTTGCAATAGGAAAGAGAACTCTGTTGCACAAATAAGGGAAACAGTGATGATTATTGTCAGAAGGGACTTTTCCAGCGGAGCATATGTTACATCCAAGCCCTGGATCCCTGACAGTTGCTGACCAGACCCTGGAAACCCACAAAAGGTGTTTGGAGGCGTAAGTGAGAGTCTTGTTGGTCTCAGCTTCTCTGCACGCAGCTCTGAGGTGTTGGAGCCACTGGTGGGAAGGGACTCAGAGGTTCTTTGCCAGCTGAGATGGGACATGTTCCCATTTAAGCCCCAGGGCCAGGTGACCCCGTCCCCCGGCAGCACTTCTTCCTTTGCATCCCTCACTGCTCCAGAGACCAGGACAAGGAGCAATGGATTCAAGCTGCAGGAAAGGAGATTCCACCTGAACCTCAGGAAGAACTTCCTGACAATCAGGGCTGTCCGGCAGTGGAGTGTAGCGGAGTCTCCTTCCCTGGAGGTTTTTAAGCAGAGGCTGGATGGCCATCCATCGGGATTGCTTTGAGGGTGTTCCTGCATGGCAGGGGGTTGGACTGGATGGCCCCTGGGGTCTCTTCCAACTCTACATTTCTATGATTCTATGATTCTATGACTGCACACAGAAGCCTATCCATGTGATCCAAGATGCGCTCACGGGCATCCAAATGCAGGACCTTCAGATAATTTTTGCATTGGGACAACAAAGCCTTCTGCTCCACTGCAGCTTCCCATGCTGAAAGGCATGCATGTTGCAGAAGGCACAGGGCTAGATTGTGACCTGGGCAAACTTCCTGAATGGCCTCAATTTCACATCTAGAAGAGGGGCCTAAGGATGCAAAATGCATGGATATAGAACGCTATGGTGCAAATGGGAGCAGGAGAGAAGGGAAGGGAAGCAATCTGAGGTATGTGTGTGTGTGCATGTGTGCTGAGGGATATAACCGTGCTCCTGGAAGGGGGCTCTTCTCCCAATACCCAAACCCTTCCTAGGGTCGATGACCTCTGGAGCCTGACGGACTCTGGGAAAGGCAAGGTCTAGGTTCTTGGTGGGTGGGGTGGGTGGATTCAGGACCCCTCCCCTCCCCAGGGAAATGCTTTCCTTCAAAGGCTTCTCTGGAGAACAAACAAACCTAATTCCTGGATCAGGTCCAGACCCATCCTGCTCTGTTTCCTGCACTGAGCTTCGCCTCCCTCACTCTTGACCCTGGCTTCAGGGGTGTAGTTTTGGGGAGGGGGGCAAAATGAGGCCATTGTTTTCTGTAATAAGAATCCTGCTCCCAGCTAATGAAATGCTCCTTCTCTTCTCAGATTTCTAGCACTGCAAATAGTTCATCTCTAGAACTTATCCACTTGCTGTGCTTGAGTTCCTCTGGTTCTGTTTTCTGGGATGCCTGAACTGTAGGTTTCCAAACACTTAACTGAGATTTCATGTTTCTGCAACGGAAAAACCTGGGAACTGAAAGAACATTTCATGGGGTGGGGGAAGAAGGATTCTTATTTTGTGGGACCATGCCCTCATTTTGCTCCTCCTATGGCAGCACCTCGCCTTTCTGCCTCCCCCGTTTCCCACAGAGGGAAAGATCCTATTGCATTTGTTTAGGTATTTATGTGGTTGACATCCTGCCTTTGTTCCAGGATTGGGAAGCAAGGGGGCTGACGACATAATTGAAAACTGTGCAATTAAGACAGAATAAATAAAATATATTAAAATATGAATTAAACATGTTGTATTATTAAAGCACCAATTAAAAGAATTTTAAAACATCAGGTAATAGCTTATATATCTTAAAGTATTAAAAAATTGCAGCCTATTTGTTTTAAAATGTGAGATTGTGGTCAGCAGGATGTTGCTGAAGGGCTGTAGTGGAGCTCACAAGCCAAGACCCCTCCTCCCAATTACTTCTGCTCCCAACATCACGAATGGGTATAAGGAAAATGTAAGTTTAGTCCCACAGGACTCCTCCTCCCCAAAACCATTAAGATCATTAATCTGACTTCCTTCCACACTGGTACAATCAGGGCCCTGATCAAAAGTAGGGCCTGGGAGCTCCCACTGGCTTCCCCAATCTCTAGTGGTGTGTTATTATCTCAATTAATACAAATAAGTCTGTGGCTTGCAGTTCCACCTTGAGCCACAGGGGGTCAGACTTTGGCTAACAAGGAAAGACAAAGCTGGCGGAGGCTCCCTGGTGCTTATCTCTCTGGGGCCTCCACTACTCTTGCCCCCAGGAGCATGAATGGGCAAAGGAAAATGGTGGCTCTGTCCTTAGCTCTGTTTCTACTCGTTGACCCAACATTCCCCCCATTGCCTTCAATGGAGGTCCAACTCAGAAGAACTCGGTAGCTCCCACGGGCTTCTCCTACCTCCAGTGACCTTCATACACTCGTGGCCACAGCCGTTGCTACAGCACTTCTCCCCTGGGCCGCAAGACTCATCACTTGTGCACTTCTCCACACAAGGCCCACCCTGGGGCTTGGGACATTCACCAACCGCTCTTGAGGGATGTCCTGAAAAGAACAGGGGTTGCATCCACATTAGGACAAGATTAATAGCGCCCTTCAGGGTCAGTCCAAGAGGAACAGCTCCCTGAGCCCCAAGGACCAGAGAAGAATATAAAAATGACCAGGACACAAACAGCAAACTAAACACACACACACACAAAGTCTGGAAAACGTGACCATAAAATAATTGATAAAGACAATCCCAAAATAACAGAAACACTGATATGCAACAAAATACACAGGCACTATAATAATCACAACAGGAATTCTTCTATTTAATGGCTCATTTCCATGTCTAGAAACTGAAAAGCGCTCATGTATTTCTTAGGAATGTGTGAAATAACAGAAATTTCTGTAGAGTAGGTGAAACAAGTCATCAAACAGCATATAGCAAAGCCCCACCATCGGATGGTTTTTCATTTTTTTATGGCAATTTTTCCAGTTTTCTTACTCCCAGGCTGACTAAACAGACTAATAATATTTTGGAAGGCCTAGATATCCTGTACTCCAGTTCATCTGCCAGAATCAGAGTGATTTCCAAACCTGGAATATTGTTCTTTCTCCTTGAACCAGGAGTTTAGTGCTATTTTAGGAAGTAGAGTAAATAATGCTGTCCCCAGTTATGTACACTTTAGCAGAACTCACTGATAATTGTGATTAAAAAAGGATACAGAAATGGAGACTTATCTGTGTGCAGATGATATGGCTCTATTTTTTTTATTTACCTCTGGTAAAGATTTGCAATCTCTATTTAAAGAAATGGGTTGCTTGAGCACATTAGGATAGCTGCAGTTTTGTCCTGGCTCTTTCAATATTGTTCCCTGAGTCCTCCTGTCCGATCTACTGCTTTCCAGATCTACTACGCCAGGCTGTGCAGATACGGCTCCCTCTCTCCCTCCCTCCCTCCGACTCCCTCCTTGGCACCAGAAGATGTTCTGCCCATGTCTCACCATGGTGGCCGCAGGCACGCTCACACTCCTCGAGAGTCTTGAAGTTGTTCTCGTTCCCTTGGCACCCTCCGTAGGTAAATTCTTCACACTTCTGGGATGCCCAGTTGAAGAACCAACGGCGGACGAGAGCCTTACAGGGTCCTACCACTTTAGGCAGGCGGCAAATATCTGGGAAGGACGGCAGAGAGTGGACAGGAGGGGTGGTCAGGAGAACCCACGTGAGGGCCATTTGACCCTTGGTTCACCAGGTTGCCCTTGGAAGGCAGCTGGGATGTAATGGAGTTGTGAGGAGGGGCAATCTTCTTTTTATAATTTGCTACCTGTGAAGGGGGGCGCCTTTCCTTCACTTAAGCATGGCCAGGAGGTTGCATGCATACTCCAGGGCAAACATGTGAAATGAGCAGAGTCAGAAAGAATTCATAGTTTTTGAACCAAGGGGGAAAATCTAGAATGGGAAGACCCTTGACTTGTGTGGCCTTGGTTGAGGGCTTGACCTCCCCAGTGCAACTCCCCCTCTGAAAAATTTGCACCACCAGAATGGGTGGATGGATTGCACTCCTTGCTTACCTCTCTTTCCAACTGCAGAGGGCAACTCGGACCAAACGGCCAGGAGCGCCACTAGGAAGAGGAGGACCCCTCTGCTGGCCTTCATGGTGCTCCTGCTGCTTCCAGAGGATGCTGAGTGATGAGGCTCTGTGGGGCCTGGATTTAAAGCCTCTTCGAGTGACGCTGAGCAGAGGGCCTGGTTGAGCAAGAGGATGCTGGAAGATCTGTTGGCTTGGTCCACCCAGAAGATGAATCAAAACTTGCTGGGCAGCCTTTCCTGTAAGGTGACCCGCGTTCTGCTGCCCCTCCCCACTTCCCGCATTGCACACATCCTGAAATTTCCTGATACCCAGTGACCCTGGCCCCAAGGGCTATTGCAAGAGAATTCCTTTAAGGCATACTCCCTTCTCATCCAAACAGAGGGCAATTCCCAGAAGAGGAAAGCAATGCAAGCAGGGACCTCATCCCAGTAAGGCCAAACCTCACCCCTGCCCTCAGATTAACAGGCATATCACATGTGGGGGGCACTGAGCCCCTCCAGGCTCCTGGCCCCTCACCACTGGCTTTGCTGGCTGGGACTGTTGGAAGCCGTGGTAGTCCAAGAACGCCTGGAGGGGCACAGCGGCTCCCCTTGCAGGCGGAGGGTTGCTGCTCAGTTGAGCTCCCAGGAAATCTTTCCAGAACTGAAAACTCTCAGATAAGGATTGCTAAATTGTCCCAGAGCTGAGCTACTAAAACTCCAGCAGGTCATATCAAGTGCAGCATCCCTTTGGCCTTGTGGTGAAAGTGGGCATCTACTTAGCTCCCCAAAATTATAAGTCGGAGGTGAAAGGTCATTTACTGGCCAGCCACAAGCTTACCCAAAGCCTCTGTTTTTACCTGTATAACTCTTAGGTGGTGGAAATGTAAATCTTCATTTGTTTCATTCTCATATGCAAGAACAAATAATTTTTAAACTTTTTAACTTTTTAAACTTTTTCAATTGAATTACAAGTGGAAAAAAAAATTAAAAAAGCAAATTACTTTGAAGGTATGCACAGTGCTTTTCCGATCTATTGTTTTCTTATTTGTGATTGTAAAAGTAGGTAGAATACTGGGCAAGACTAGAAAACATTTTGCACATCTTCTGATTAAAAATTCATACATTAACAGTCTTTTTTCTGCAAAAGTTCATTTGTGCAAAAAAACCCACCCTTGTTAATTTACAAAATGCAATATTTTTGTGCAGAAAATTGTTTTTTTGGGGAAAAAGATTTGTTTAGTCATTAGGGTGTCTTGACACAGAGAGACACCCTTTCTTGTTCAGAAGGAGAAAAATCTTTCCTTCCCTGCAATGCAGATCCCAAAGGGGTGGGGGAAGCCCTGTGGCCTCTCTTTGTCCCCGGCAAACCTCTCCTCGGACGTACAGTTGCTGGACTGGCCAGGGAGTTGGTGAAAAGATGAGATTTTAAAATTGTCTAATGCTCTTTGAATTCTTATAGTAAAGCAGAGGTGGGGATAGTGTGGCCCTCCAGATGTTGAACTATATCTCCCAGCGTTAGCTCTGCCAATGTGGCCCACTGGGAGTTGCAGCTCAACAACACCCGGAGGCTACATAATCCTCACACTTATTCTTAAGCTGTTTATATTGTACCCTGTCCCAAGATGTTGAGATACATGCTGGGACAGCAATGTTTTAATCCAGTAAGTCTTCACCTGGCCTGTGCTCTGGGGGTTCTTCCCTTGCCCAGCTCTGGCCCTCCGCCTGGGTATGGTAGCCGCAAACAGGAGCAGGTAAAGAGCCTCCTCTGTGATGGAGACCACACCCTATGGGGAAAGTCCTTGGACAATTTTGACCTTATTTTGCCCAAAACCGAATGACCCAAGATTGTTCCGAGGCCACGTTCAACTAACTGCCTCTTCAAAATATTCCCCTGCAGTACAGGTTGGTCCAGCCCAGTCCAGTCCAGATTCTCTTCCTTCCTTCCCTTCCATAAGGGCTGCGGGCAATAGTTGCTCCACCTTGTGACCTTCAAAAACCATTTAAATAAAAAACAACTAACACAAATGTCACACGGGAAGGGCCCTTTGGATGCAACTCTGGCCTGCAGAAGGTCTGCTTGTTGGGCCTGTGGGCAAATGGCTTTCTCTTTACTTGTTCCCATATTCTATAAGGTGCTCCCCTCACCCACTGTGTGCTCAAAGGCTCTCCAGATGCATCATTTCAAGTTGGCTTTTAGGATGTTTGTTTTTTTAAAAAACATGTGTCTTCCACTGTTCTTCTCTTTTCATCTGGGTGCAGGTGTCCCCTGCTTTTCATTGACTTGTTTTTGGAAGTTCTACTCTTTATACAGTTCAAAATTGCAGGCATGTTCCATTATGTGGATGATGGTCTGCTCTTTAGCCGTTCTTCTCACCTTCTGGCCTGCAGAGGCTTGCTTGGGACCTCTCTCATGTGCACGTATGTAGGGTTGCTCAGTCCCAGGCAAGCTTCCATAATTCCCTGATGTCACGAACTGAATTCACACACACAAAAGTAACAGTGTTAATACACTATTTATTAGGAGTGTGATGCATTGTTCAGGACTTCAGTGAGTGAACTGAAAGCCATTAGCAAAATCCAAACATTAGAAGGAAATAGTTTCCCCATCCACTAGCAAGAGACCTTGAAGTGCCGGCTTGGCTGGGCAGTGCTTATCAGTGCTGCATTCCTAGCTCTGCTTACCTAATGGTATCTGGTTCCCATACCTTGTTACAAGGAAGCAGTTAATTAACTCCTACTACATGTCTCATAACGGAAATATGGAGGGCTACCCGACATCCTCCCCGTCCCGAAAAAAAAATCAGATGGCATAGTATGAATGATAGGGAAAAGGGAGAGGTTGGAAAAGAAAGGGGAAAATGGGGACATAATTGAAAATGCAAATTGAAGTAGGTTATTTGTGTATTGTAGAATTCCGGGAGTCAGGAACAGCAGATCAAGTAGGATGTTTAATTTGCAAAGAGGAACTGGAAGGAGGTGGTTTCAGGAAGCTGGAATGAAAAACAGGGCGAACAAGTTTGTAAGTGTCAGATAAAGAAAGTTCAAAAATAGCATCATTAACGGCACATTTGATTGGGAAAGGTCCAAGGTATTTGGGAGAAAGTTTTTTGGAGAGCCTAGTGGAGGAAATGTTCTTGGAGGAAAGACAAACAAGATTCCCGGGTTGTAGGCAGGGTTGGGTTGTCACTTTCGGTCATCAAAGTGTTTGTGTGATGCTTTTGAGGATTTGAGGGATTCCTGTACAGAGGTCCAAATAGAAGACATTTTTGTAATCCAAGATTTAAGTGAAGCAGGCTGAGTGCTGGGGGTGGTGGCAGGCAATGAAGGAAAAGGTTTTGGGGTGGTACCCAAGACAGCTTCAAATGGAGTTTTGCCAGTAGAAGAATGCAATGCAGAGTTGTAAGCAAATTCAGCACAGGGGAGGAGAAGAACCCAATCATTTTCGTTGGAATTTATGAAGCAGCGTAAATATTGTTCAAGGGTTTGGTTGGTGCATTCAGTTTGGCCATCAGTTTGTGGATGATAGGAGCTGCTGAGTTTTTGAGAAATGCCCAGAGTTTTTAGGAGTGATGTCCAGAATTTGGAAGTGAAGATAGCCTCTCTGTCAGAAATGATTGTGGAGGGAAGACCATGAAGTCTCCAGATGTTGGTGATGAAGAGGTCAGCTAATGTTTCAGTGGTTGGTATTTTCTTCAGGGGAATGAAGTGAGATTGTTTGGAAAAATGATCAGTGACAACCCAAATAGCATGGAAACTGCGTGAGTTTGTTAGGCTTACAATAAAGTCCCATGAAATAACATCCCAAGGTGAGGATGGCACAGGAAGTGGTTGTAGTAGTCCATGTGGTTTAGAAGGGCCGGGAGCGTTGTGTGATTGTGAGCAGCGATCTGCAAGACGCACTCACAATTGCATGATGCTCCAGAGGCCGGCAGGTGTCAATCACATATCTTTTCATTTTTGGCTAATGGTGCATGATCGTGCATTGCTTCCCGGCCCTGCATGCACTTACCTGGCATGGGGAGCATCCAGAGCCATGCCGGTCACGCTTCCTGCCCCAGCGCAGCCTGGGAAACTCCCAGGCTGCACTGCAGAAGGAAGAGGGGCCTCTTGCACAAGCAGGTAGCTCATGTGGAGCCAAAGGACCCCGGACGTGAGAACCTCTTGCTGGAGGCTGCTCGCGCAATCCCCGCACCCCAGTGCCGGAAGAAGGTAAGGTGCAGAAAGGGCCTATGTGCTTACAGACTGTCTGTTTAATTATCTGCTCTAGGATCTTTCTGGGTATTGATATCAGGTTGACTGGATGGTACTTGTTTGGGTTCTCTTTTTTCCCTTTTTGAAGATGGGGACAACATTTGCCCTCCTCCATTCTGCTGGGACTTCTCATGTTCTCCAGGAATTCTCAAAGATTATTGCCAGGGGTTCTGACATTACTTCTGCCAGTTCTGTTGATGCCTTGGATGTGGTTCATCTGGTCCTGGAGACTTGTATTCATTTAGAGTAGCCATACGACCTCTTTACCTGTGCTGTGTTGCACTTCCCCTACCACATCATCTGGTTCATTTTCCCCAGGTTATGCACTTGTGTCATTTCCTCCCCCTTGTTCAACTTTGTGTTCAGCTGAAGAATCCCAAATATTGTAACCTTTCTTCATAGGGGAGTTGATCTTGTAATTCTTTTCTGCATTATTTTCTTCAAGTACATAACCTTTTTCAGGAGCCATTGTGGTATCATGCTCTGTGTGTTGGGCATGGATACCAGGAGACCAGGGTTCAGATTCCCCTCTCAACCATGGAACCTCCTGGGTGACCTTGGGCCAGTCACACTCTCTCAGCCTCGGTGGCAAAACCTCTTCTGAAGAAATCTTGTGAACAAAACAGATTCTATGTGGTGTTGTGGTTTGAATGGTGGACTATGGAGACCAGGGTCTGAATCCCTGCTCAGCTGTCAAAAAACACTGGGTGACCTTGGGTAAGTGACACTCTCTCAGCCTCACAGAAAGACAAATGCAAACCCCCTCTGAACAAATCTTGGCATAAAAACCCTGTGATAGGGTTGCTGTAGGTTGGAGATGACTTGAAGCTACACAATATATATCTTTTGTAGGTGCTGTGAATGGGACTGTTGCATTTTCCCAATACATTTTCAATTTGGAATTGACCAAAGTAATGAATTTCATTGTTTTCTACCCTACACCTGTCACTTGTTCACCTATTTATTTATTTATTATTTATTTGTATCCCGCCTCTCCACACGGATCGAGGCGGCGAACAACCCACAAATAGCATGTATTTCGAAAGATTTCTATACACCTATTTCTTTCATTTTGTTGTAACTGTGCACAAAATGTTGTGCGGAGAAGGCCTTGTGTTGTTCCTAGGCAGGAGGCAAAAATGCTTTCTCCGCAGCATAGAATGAAGTCCTCCCAGCTGAAAACAAAATGAGGACTTATGGCCTACAACACTATCTGCTGTGTTGCGCAGCCCAGCTGGGAGAAAAATGGCCAGACAACAGGATTTGGGGGAGGAACATCTCCCTGCCTCCTGCTGTTGCTCCTTGCATTTAACCCTTCCCCATTTTATGACCCTCATTGGAACATTTTTCTCTTCTCTCGTCATCCATGCTTTATTAATAATGCTCATAGCTGTCTGTGTGTGTGTGTGTGTGTGTGTGTGCACTCCTTGCTGTAGCCTTTCAAGTCTTTTCAGGTGTTCTGTGTCTTCTAAATGAAAAACAAGACAATTGCCTCTATCTAACAAGGTCAGACCTATTTTTGAGACTCTCTCCATGATATTACACTGGTCATATTTTGTCCTTGGCTGCAGAAGAAGTAGTGATGACATTTTAAAAGGTTGTGCAAACATGTGCCCTGCAATTTTGAAACCTGTTGCCGTAGTACATACAGCATAAATCTTTCTCTGCCAGTGTTGCTCCTTGCTTGTACTGTATTTGCATGTGGGTGCCTTCAGAGGATGCAAAACGTTGGAATGTGGCTTCCCTTGACTTTGAGATGCTCCCAATGAAATTTGAAAGACTCCTCCTTATTTGCTTTGCTTAACTCAGCCATTCAATCTGCAAGAGCGACCCCAGAAGTCTCTTAACTGGAGACCGTGAGATGGATCTCCATCTTGCCATCCTGCCATCTTGCCATTCCACCAACCTTCATGCTTCCTCATTAACCTGCAGGCTCAGACTGAGGGAAGCTGGGAAGCTCTATAAGCTTTATTGAACCCCCCTTCCCTCCAAGAGTGTGTTTGCAGCAGAGTGTTGTACAGCTAACAAGAAAGCAAGCTGAGAAGTGGGGTGAGAAATCTTGTAAAGGAGTTCATCTTCTCTGTAGTCAAACCAGCGAGACCCTGGGACAGAAGAGAGGGCAGCCGTCAGCTAGGTACTCATCCCAGATTCCTGCAGAAGCTGGACTGTAACTCCATGATGAAAACTCATTCCCTGGAATGGAATATGTTGCTCATTCTCTAGCCCTCCCCAGTCATTACAGTTATTGTGGCTGAACTTGACAACGTAAGGGGTTATTAAGGCATTAACATCAACGTTAACCATGTCACAGGAACCCCTGTCCTTGTTATGGCAGGACAGGGAACTCTCTTGCAAAAGCAAAGGTGTAAAGGAATTATGGCTACAGATCTGCAATTGCCATCTATCCAGTAAGACTACATAGTTTTCCTGTAAGGGTACATACATACCACCCCAGCCCACCTTAAGAGCTAGCAGCCAGATCAGGAGAAGGAAGTTTGTTCATCTTCTGACTCCGGGGCAAAAGGAGGCTAACATGTCCATCCTCCTTTCAAGAGAGGGTGTTACAATCAGAAGCAGGACCCCTGTTGGGGTGTGTGTGGGGGTCCTCCTTCTGATTGTCACAGAGGTGGAAGGGGGTGGAAACATCCTCCTCTTTCAATTGCAATTATAGCTGAAAGGACCTCCTTTGCACCTGCTGGCCTTTAAGATGGGTGGGTGGGTGGGTGGCATCAGGCCAGAAGACATTACTTAGTTACTGACAGATAACGAAGTAGCTGATGCATAATATTGGCAAGTGTTTCTTCATCGCTGTTATCAGCACAAAGATTTTTTTTTTTGGTGTAATATGTTAGATTTTAACATGTTGCATCCAGCTCTGGATTCGTGGCATTTGCTAACCAGGCAGCATAACCTTCAAGACACAGGCTGTTTCTGCACTAGACAGCTATAATGCTATGATTCCACTTTCAACATCCTATGGAATCCTGGGATTTGCAGTTTTGGGAGGGGCCGGCCTTTACATTGTTCCACTTATACCCTGACAAGGGAGGAGTATGTCACCGAGGCTTCTGAGCATGTATTGGGAAGTTACTTTTCTGCCTGATTTCCCAAATGGTAGTGGTTTCCCAGGTCAGGTCTTCCTGCCACACAGGAGCAAGTTTTCCTTTGTACTCCCAACTGCATGCATAATCCCACCTGAGACCAAGGGTGTGTACATGTGGATCTGAACATAGCATGCCATCAGGAGATTCTCTCATGACCACAGTGATTGAAATGCTAAAATGCACATGTGTTGCGGAAGGCACAAACCTGGATTATGACATGGTGGCTCCATGGCCTCCTCAGTGGCCCTATCATGGGGCAATTTGCACACATAAACTCCAACACCCCTGGATCCAGAGCACTCTGGTGCATGTAGAAGGAGCAGAGGATGGAAGGGATGGGCTCAGACTGGCTTCCTTCCTCTTCAGGGACCTCTTTTCTCCTGCATTCTCCTGAGAGCAAACAAGTGTCCATCCAGGGTCTGATCTTTTCTCTCTTACCTGCACCTGGGCAGCCTTCAGCAGCATGGCTAACCCTGGGGGGGGGATCAGCTCCTCCTGCTGTATCCAGGCCCCTCCCCTCCTTGTTTCCCACCCTGAAATCTGCACTACCGAGCTTAGAGGCTCTCCTGCTATTCCTGCTTCCAATGGTAGGGATGTGCCCATGGAAAACTGAGGGTTAGTCCCATAGGGCTGCTCCTCCTCAAGCTCATGAAACCCTTTCATCAGCTTGCCCTCCCACATTAGCTCTGGGGGGCCCTGGTCTGCAATGATACTTTGACACCTCCCTGGGTTTCTCCTGCCTCCTTTGACCTTGATGCACTTGTGGTCACAGCTGTTGTGGCAGCATTTCTCCCCTGGGCCATTTTATGATGCTCTCAATAAGATGCATAGTTAGAAATTTGAAATACCCTTCCTTATATTCTTTGATAAACACAGCCCTTGGGCCTGCGTGAGTGACCCCAGAAATCTTTTAACTGGACACCACAAGGTGGATCTCCATCTTGCATCCCCTTCCCCCATCACATCAGTCTTCATGCTTCCCCATTAACCTGTGGGCTCAGACTGAGGACCAGGATGCTCGGGAGTTCTAATAAGTTTTATTGGATGACCCCGTTCCCCTTGAGAGTGCATTTGCAGCAGAGCAGTGTGCAGCTTCTGAGAAAGCAAGTTGAGAAGAGGGGTGGGAAATCTTGTAGGGTAGGTCATCTTCTCTGGAGTCAAATCAGCGAGACCCTAAAGCAGAAGAGAAGGTAATCATAACCAAGGTACACACCCCAGATTCCTGCAGAAGCCAGGCTGTAACTCCATGATGGGAACACGTTTCCTAGAACAGCATATGTTGCTCCTTCCCCAACCCACACCCTGGTCATTACCATTATTTTTGCTGTAAGTCATTACCTCAGGGATTATTAATGCATTATAATTGATGTCAACCATGTCACAGGAAGCCCTGTGCTTGTTATGGAAGGAAGGAAAGCTCTTGCAAAAACAAGGAGGAAAGGAGCTATGGTTGGCATTCAGCATGAAACTGATAGATTCATAACCTAGAGTTATGGATCCATAATTGCTCTGTATTCAGTAGACTATATACTGTTAAGAGGACACCAGTGCCAGCCCTCCCTCCCTCCCTCCCTCTCATGGATGTTCCCTTCTGGGCCCAGGGGGTCTTTGCCCAAATCTCACCATAATGTCCACAGTCACGTTCGCACTCTTCAAGAGTCTTGAAGTTGTTCTCATTTCCTCCGCAGCTTCCATAGATAAATTCTTCACATTTCTGAGTCTTCCAATTGTAGAACCAGCGCGGAACTACAGCGTCACAGGGGCCGGCATCTGGAGGCAGCTGGCAGGTATCTGAGAGGCAGAACGGGGAAAGCAGAGAAGGAGCATCAGATGTGCCACCACGCTAGAGCTGAGTATCCCAAATTTTCAGGCCCGTTTCCAAAGTGGGGTGCCATGTACCGTATTTGGGGTAGGAGGAAGGAGCTGCTCACTGCCTGTCTTTGTCCCCGGTAAAGGGGGTCTTCCCCTTCTCTTAACCATGGCCAGAGGAGGTGTGCAACCACGTGCACACACACCACACACACACAGACATACAGAGATCTGGACTGGGAAAGAGAGACTCTCTAGTGCAAACAGACAGTGAACAAGCAACAAGTCAGGAGTCATCCCTACTGTTGGGAGTAGAGTTTCCCAGGGTGTTAGCCCTTTCAAGGAAATTCTATGAAAGCCAAAACTGTTAGGAATCAGCCTTTGTTTAGCAGAGTAGCAGAAAAAACACGTCCCAATCTCTGTGTGGCTTCCCTGAACTGAGACTGACTTGGAAAGCAAAACAAGGCAGGCAGTTTCTGGTTATAAACTTAGGAAAACTTTATTAATGAATTTTGTAAGTACACATGCATTGCAGAAACTAGATCCTAACTAGCTAACAAAAAGATTAGGTAAGATAGAGCTTCATTCTTAACTTACCATCTTCTTGGTGAAGAGGCGAGGCATGGTCAAAGAGAAGGAAGTGGAAGCAAAACGGCAAAAAGGGCAAAGGGAAAGAAGCATGGTCTTTTATGCAAGGCTAATGACCCCAGGGTCTATTTTGGGTCACATAGTTTGTTCAACCGGATACTGTAGCCATGCATTTAGATAATAAAAAAAGCGAGATTGAGGTTTTTGGTGGGAAGGCAAAAAGGCTTTGACATGCTAAGGGGGGAAAAATCCCCTTAAGCTAGTTAAGTCTCATAAGCCCTAGAATAAGAGGGAGAGGGAGGAGAGGGAATGCCAGAATTTTCCAACACATACTTTTTTAAACAAGTGAGGACTGGGAAAATGTGAGTTTCGGGAAGCCTTTGACTTGGGTAGCTGAGCTTCAGTGCTTCCCCTCAACCCTGACAATCATCCCTGCAGAGGCATATCTAGGGTGGGGCAAGCTGGGTACATACCGTGGGTGCCAGAAGGGCACAAAATAGCCATGCTGGAAGATTTGGTGGTGGAGGTGGTGGAGGAGGAAGCAGCCGCAGAGGTTGGGGTGCAACTTCTATGCTTGTCCAAGGAGCTGTTTATGCTTCTTTATCCTTGGGTGGCTGCAGCCTCAGTGGGAACGGAAGTGTTGGTCACCCTGTCCTTTTTTCCTTACCTGTTTGCCCCATGGCAGACGGCAAAGCAGCCCAGATAGCGACGAGTCCCAGCAGTGAGAAGAGGAGAACCTGGCTGGCCTTCATGGTGCCCCAGCTGCTTCTGGCAAAAGACACCAAGGCTCTTTGGGGCCTGGATTTAAAGCTTGAGCAGTAAGACCCTGGAATGGGCCCTGTGGGCTTTCCCCCACTCTGGGGCTGCAACAAAACCTGCTTGGCAGCTCTTTTGTAGAGCAAAGTGATGACCCCTGTGATCAAGTTACTTCCCCATACTCCCCATAGCACACATTCTCAGTGTCCTGACCCTGCAGCTTGGAGAAGCCCCTAATGCTGGTCACACAAAATATCAATTAGAATGAGGATTCAGCAGAGGTCAGCAAGGCAAAGGCCATCTCTATCCAGAGGAGGGTGGCCAAATGCTCCAAGGCCTGGCCTGGCTACCATGAAGCTCTCTGAGGAGCAGCTGAGGGAACTGGGGATGGTTAGCCTGGAGAAGAGAAGGTTGAGAGATGACATGAAACCCACGTTGAAGGGATGTCCTATGGAGGATGGGGCAAACCTGTTTTCTGTTGCTCTGGAGACTAAGACACACAAAACAATGGCTTCAAACCTCAGGAAAAGAGATTCTATCTAAACATGAGAAAGAAATTCCTGATGTAAGACCTGTCTGACAGGTGAAATTCACTGCTGCTGCAGAGGAGTGTGATGCTCTCCTCCTTCTTTGGAGGTTTTTAAAGAGAGACTTGATGACCATTGGTGAGCACCCTTTGGGTTCGTTTGGTCAACCAATTACCAATCCACCTAACAGCTGCCCTGTCCAGCCGGCATTTTACTAGTTTCTTTGTAAGAATGTCATGAGGTCAAGATATGCTACGTCTACAGCATTCTCTTCATCTATCAAGCTTGTAACCCTGTCATGAAAAGAGATAAGATTAGTCTGGCATGACTTGTTTTTGAGAAATCCATGTTGACCTTTAGTGATCACAGCATTGCTTTCTAAGTAATTACAAACTGACTGTTTAATGATCTCCTCTGTATAGTTCTATAACTCTAATGGGTTTAAGTTCATGAGTGCAGAACAAGGGAGCCGGTCACTCATTCCGGACAGGCAGAAATCATTCACCCTACAGTCTGAGATGCTCACCTCACTCTTCCTACACACACACACACACACACACACACACACACACAGAGTTTGACACACCCCTCCACTTTCCATGGGTCTAGCCATCCATCTCAAGGTCAGTCTCTCCACCTCTGCCCTTGTTCTAAGGAAAACCCAAGACAAGAAGCTCCAAGATCCCTGTTGTTGTTTTTTCCCAACAGCAAGTCTAGGAAGGAAGCTCCGTGCGTGTTGTTCAACTCTTTTGGACAGGCCTTGCCATCAAACCCACTCCTTCCTCCAGAAGCCGTCTCTCTCTTTCTCCCAGCTTTCTGTTGCCCACAAGAAGAAAGAGACCCAAGCAGGCCCTGCTTTTCCTTGCCCCCAACCACAATGGAAGAGCAGGCTCATCAGATGCTCTCTCTTGGTTAATGCCCAGAAAAGAAAACCCCTCAGAAATTCTTGGTTAGCCCTGCAGTATTGGGGAGTGGGGATTTGAACCCCGCTCTGTAGAGTTGAGTCAAACAACTGAACCATGCCGGCTCTTCAATACTCCATAGCAGAGAATAAAACAATAATGCCAAAGACAGCAACCCCACATCTGTACCCCTCATCTTGCGCCACTCCTTAAAACCCAACTGCTGACCCTCTTTCCGTCTTGCTGAGCCTGCCCAGGCTGGGAGCTTGGAAGTCGCAAGAGGTGAGAAAGGGCATTCGTCCCTCAGGGAAGCACCGGTCAAGTCTTTTCTCCAGCCCTCGATCACCCATCCGGTTTGTCAGGCAAAAGGGCAGCATGAGGCCCAGGCCTTCTGCAACCTGTTGGTTTCCCCTTGTGCCCGTAGAGTTGCTCAGTTCTTTAGGAATGCAGTCAACAAGCTGTAACTCAAGGCCAGAGTTAATTAACGTGCTGATCTGTATGCGAACGTAACCACTACTCGTATTGTGTGGACCCAGGGTAGCCCTTGTTTTGGGATCCTTTCTGTGCTAAGAGGTTTAGCACATACTTTGCCTTTGCTTGTGGAAGATGGTGTGATTAATATTCAAAAATGTTAGTGTGCAAAATCAGATGTAATGTGCAAGTACATACACTACGGGTTTCCAGGTTGCAACCATCTCTGTCAAGGGCCTATGTATAAATCCCTCCATTGCCTCTCCCCAGTTCTGATGGCCACTGGTGCTCCTTGATTATACTGAACATGTACACACACACACACACACACACACACACACGCACATGCACATGGATGTAGATGCAAGAGCAGGGTTTCCTTTCCATTGTCCTCATGTCTAGATAGTTGAGGTTATGAATGGCTCTTTGATGCTGCTAACAGGACATTTTGCCAGATGTTTGAAACAGTCTTTATTCTTTTCTTTTACTTTGCTCGGCACTTTGATCAGCATTCAGAACACCAGAATTCTTTTTGCCAGAGGTCATGAGGCTGTGCCTTTTACTTCAGGCTAGTCCCAGATCACAAGGAGTGACCTGCTCCACCACCAATCTTTATGTTTCCCACCAACGTGAAGACTCAGACTGAGGCTCAAGATATTGGGAAGTTCAGATAAGCTTTATTGGAGGAGCTTCATCAGAGCGTTTGTTGCATTACAGCATGGGGCGAACTAAGGTGAGGCCCACGGTGGGAAGTCCTGCAGAACGTTTCTCCTTCTCTGGAGCACAATTAGTGGGTCCCTGGGAGAGAAGAGAAACCATTGGTCAGCTGCTGGATATTCATCCTAGTACCTGGCAGTGCCTGGAACCTTATTCCTTGACCGGAACAATAACGTAACGTTACTCATTCCCTGGCCACCCCCCGAGTCACTGTAGTTCTCACGGCTGGCCTTGTCAGTAGTTGTTTTTGTGGTTGCTCCTGTGTGCCTTCAAGTCAATTCTGATTTAGGGCAACCCTAAGGTCAACCCATCATGGGGTTTGAGCCTTGACTATATAGTATCAAAAATCCTATCGAATACATGAGGATGTTTCATTGCCTACCCTTGGAAATTGGTTCGTTTGAAAGGTTGGGAAGTGAAAGGTCCCCAAATATTTCATTTCAAAGTGTACACACTTGCAGCTCCGTCCTGTTCTTTTTAGTATTGTCCTGGAGCATCCTTCTCCTTCCTGCTGCCTTCCAACTGTGGTAACTCCAGCTTCCATAACTCCCCATCTCTGACCAATGAGTGCCCAGTCCTATGACATGCTAAGCAGGGGTGGGCTCTTCCCTCCCTCCCTCCCCCCAATAAGTTCCCTTCTGTCCCCAGGAGGTCTTCTGCTCAAATCTCACCATTGTGGCTGCATTTACGTTCACACTCTTCACGAGTCTCAAAGTTATTTGCATTTCCGTCGCACCCTCCATAAAAAAATTCTTCACATTTCTGGGTCTCCCAGTTGTAGAACCAGCGAGGAATCCTCCCATAACAGGTCCCTACCTCTTTGGGGAGGCGACAGATATCTGAGAAGCAGAAGAGAGGATGGAGAGAAAGGGCAGTTAGGTAGACCTGCCTGTCCCTTGGTCCTCCAGAGCTTGAGTTGAGCTTGGGGGGCAGGTGGGAGGCCCAGGGCCTGGGGTGGTGGGGAGCTACTCACTGCCCTCCTTTGTCTCCAGGAAAGGGGATCGCTTTCTTCTCTTACACATGGCTAGGGGCTGCAGACGACTCTGGACGGAGAAGGTGAGATTCCCCAGGGCAAATGGATAGTAGGCAAGGAAATGGTAGAGTTGGAATAAATCCGTAGCTAGTCAAGAATGATATGGACAAGCTGGAAGGTGTCCAGAGGGGGGTGACCAAGATGGTAAGAAGGGCCTGGAAACCACCAAGCTTTATGATAAACATCTTAGGGAGCTGGGTGTGTTTAGCCTCAAGAAGAGAAAGCGGAGAGGCAATCTGTGATAGCCATCTTTAAATATCTGAAGGGATATTTCGAAGACATAGAAGACAGAGCCAGCTTGTTTTCTGTTGCCCCAGAGGGTGGGACCTGACCCACAATGGATTCAAATGACAAGAAAAAAGACTCCACCTAAACATTAGGAAGAACTTCCTGATGGTATGAGTGGCTCCCCAGTGGAACAGATGGCTTCAGAAGGTAGTGGAGTCTCTTTCTTTAGAGGTTGGATGGGCAGTGCTTTAGCTGTGTATTCCTGCGTGGCAGAATGGGATTGGAATAGATGGACCTTGGAGTCTATGAAGCAAGGGAGGGGTATGGAAAATGTGAACTTGAGAAAACCCTTGGCTTGTAGCCCACCCCCATAGAAACCTCCCTAAGAAGAGAAAGGACCACTGGCAGGCTTGAAAGCATTGCTCATCTTGTCCTTCCTTGCTTGCTTACCTGTCTGCCCAACTGCAGTGGGCAACTCGGACCAAATGGCCAGAAGCGCCACTAGGAAAAGGAGGACACCCCGGCTGGCCTTCATGGTGCTCCTGCTGCTTCCAGAGGATACAGAGTGATGAGGCTCTGCGGGGCCTGGATTTAAAGCCTCTTCGAGTGATGCTGAGCAGAGGGCCTGGTTGAGCAAGAGCACGCTGGAATGTCCCCAGTGGGCAGAGCCCTTGCTTTTCCCCTCTGAGAGGGAAACTAAACCTGTTTGGCAGCTCCCTCAGTTGGGAGCTGGTGAGCCCTGTTCTAATGGTTGTTGCTGCCTTCCCTGTGGCACAGTCCTCCTCAGACCCGGCCTTACAGCAGAGGCCCCATCCTGGGGGTGGTTGCTGGCGCTCCTGCAAGTTCATTGCAAAGACTGCTGTGGAGACACATTCTCTTCTCAGAGGAATGGAAGTGAGGATCTCATACCCTTCAGCTGTCCTGATTCGGCAGGAAAAGTCCTGAATAATACCATTACTCCACTTTTTCCAGCTGTTTTTCAAGCGTCCTGGGCCATTTCTTCATGGTGTGGCTGTCCTGCAGTGGGGATGCGTTGGCAGCAGTCTGCAAGGTGTGCTACCACACAATGTTGTGGTGGTCCCCCTGCCAACGCATCCCCATTCGTTGTCATCATGGGATATACCATTACCAGAAAAGAAATCTGTTAATGGCCTGCGGTCATGTGACGGTCCCATCACCATTGACCATGCGGAACGGGAGGAAGCACAATCAAATACGCTTCCTTCCCCGTGCACCACGGGAAAGAGGCCGGCAGCACTACAGAAGGAAGGTGTCTTGTGATTAAGACTTCCGCTCTTCAGCCACTGCGTTCCCCACTTTCATTTCTCACTTGTGTCTGAAATTCACCATGATTTCTCACAACTGTTGGCTCCCTCATTCAAGGAGGAGAAATGCTCGGAGCCTTCAGATGGATGGCCTAACTTCCTTGATTCCGTTTTCCCACTTCAGCTGTAAAGGATCCCGTTCTTAAAACCTACGTCCTCATCTGCTGCTCTCATTGCCCGGTCTGCCGCTTTGCCACTCTCCTTGCCACTGGTCTCTGGCTCAGGGTCCATCTCCGAATTCTGCCACTGGGCTCTTTCCTTCTGCAGGGGCTGATGATTTCTCAGTGTACCGGTTTGTTTCTGAATTTTGTTGGCAGACTATTTTGCCAACCTCCAGCTATAGATAACACTATCAAATTTTGTAGGTTTTTTTTTTTTAAACCTCCTTAGGGCTTGCAGGGCCAGAAAAATGGTTCGGGGCTGAATGTGGCTTGTGAACCACACTTTCACCACACCTGCTAAAAATGCTGCACAAAGTTGTTTTGTTGGTTTCCCAGGAGAATTCGCAAAGGATATAAGGACCGCTGGATATTTCCAGAGCTGTGTGATTAAAACATGGCAGAATGGGGTTGGACTGGGTGGCCCTTGGGGTCTCTTCCAACTCTATCATTGTATGAGCTTTCCCCAAACCCCAGATTTTATCTGTACAACTTCTGTGTAGTCCCCACTGAAGGTGGTCCTCTGATTTCCTCTTGCCCTTGACTAATTGAAGCTATCCTACTTTGGTCCTATCATGAGATGATGTGTCTCACTGGAAAAGACGATAATGCTCAGCAAAGTGGAAGTCAGTAGGAACGGAGACCAGCACTACAATGGGATAGACCCACCAAGGAAGCCATAGATTGAACCACCAGATTTTGGTAGGGTTGGATGGTTGCCCTAAATTTGAGAGTCCTGAGTAAGGCTTTAGATGACCAGGGGGCTCTTGGGAGTCCCTCATTTTCAGGAGGGTTTCCATAACTCAGGTTTGATTTGATGGCACATAAGAACAACCAACCAACCTATCCTAGTAAACACACCTGTTGGGCTTTCTCTGCATGTAAGGAGGGGGGAGATGAACTTTTACTTAAAACTTTTGAAAGTGTATTAGATCCATCTACAGATATTTCACTGACTGTGTTCTTGCCCGGAGATCTTTAGACGTACCGCTAGTGGGGGAGAAAGGTCAGATCTCTATAATAACAAAACAGAGCCATGTCTGTGTTCATATCTATCTGTTTGTGGCAGTCATGATCCATCAGAAAATGGTGCCAGGCTCCTCACACTTGACAGAAGACTTTTGGCTCTTATCTAGTGGCCATGCAGAGCTTCAGATTGAAATTCCAAAGTGGCGATGATGGTATTGGGTTTGGGAGAAGCATCAAAACTGACTTATCCACAACTCACCAGAAATTCGAGGTAGACGCTTCTCAAAACTTGATATTTTTTTGGTGGTCAGT
Organism: Ctenosaura bakeri; assembly: GCA_948474755.1. Taxonomy (NCBI): domain Eukaryota; kingdom Metazoa; phylum Chordata; class Lepidosauria; order Squamata; family Iguanidae; genus Ctenosaura; species Ctenosaura bakeri. The sequence continues at coordinate 130,612 of CAOLHI010001905.1, forward strand.
AAAATAGCAGCACACAGTTTCAAGTCAAAAAGTCAGCACTCCAAAGGGGAGGCTTTCTCGAACCAAGAAAGAGGGGCTTGCCATGTTTCCTCAGGAATTCGACGGAGGGTTTTTGATCGTTTCCCAAGTTGCAATGGCCAGTGACCACCCATAACTCATGTTCCAAAGGGCTAGAAGACAGGGCATGGCTCTCTGAGGCTCTGCTGCCAAAGGCAGGGAAGAGGATAATGTTTCAGATTGGAAGATGGAGCCATAAGACAAATGAAATTTGGCTCCTTTTGTCTCCAAAAGCACCACATATAACGCACATGAAGTAATACCACAAAGAGACAGCAGTTGAGACATTTTTTTAAAAAGTTCATGCCTGGCATTAATTTATTATTCTGTTATTTAATTTACTAAACTTTGCTATTCTCTCGCTGGAACCCACACACACCTAGGGACATCTGGTTTTTCTGTGGTTGCAGTGGGAGCAGAGGGGACGGTTGAGTTTTGTTGTTTCCTTCCTCACAAGGACTGGGAACTGTGGTCTCGTTCTTTGCTGGGGATTGGGACCCCCCTCAGTCCTCCCCCCACCTGCAAAGATGTAAAGAACAACTGCAAACTTTCTGATTCTCAGCAAAGAAGAGTGTCTTGACACGTTGTGATGCTTTGTCAGCAAAATTATTAACCACCGTGAATTTTTTTGCAATTTGGGAATGTTCCACAAACATTTCATTTGTGAAAAAGGCTAATTTCTTGAGCTAAAAGAATGTTTTGTGTAGAAAACGGTGTATTAACCACACAAAACGTCTCTTCTGTGCATAAATTCTGGAGAATTTATGCACCGGGGGGGGTGTTTGTAAAGTTTTCACAAATGAATTTTTTGCAAAACGTTTTTCAAAATGAGAAAATAAATGACAAATGAGCAAAACCTTTCATGGCCTCAGCATTTGAAACTGATGGTCTTATGTTCAAGAACAAAATATTGAGGATTTATCTCTCTATCCAAAGCCCCCCCCATCTACATCTGTGGGCATGTAGCTGGCATGTGAGAAGAAGAGGCAGACCTCAGCAGTCAGCACTTGCTTAAAGTAAGTCTGGAACAGAAAAAGCAGGGAGAAAAAAGTGTGTGTGTGTGAGTGTGTTTGTGTGTGTGTGTGTTGGGATCTGTCCTACAAGAGGCCACAAGGGGGCAGCAGAAGGTAGACGAGGAACCCACAATGGGACAGAAATGTGCCCAGTGGGTCCCCCCACTCCCCCAGTTCTTTGTGGGTGACACCCCTTGACCTCAGTGCCCCACCCCAGAGCCCCTCCTGCAGAGCGGCCTGGACACACTAACTTCCAGATGGTGGGCCTCCAAGTCCATGGCCAGACCCAACGGAGTCCTTCATTTATAGGTCACTGTCTTTAGGGAATCCTGGAAGAGAAAAACAAGCATTTGATTGGGGATGTGTACATCTCCCCATTGCCCATTTTCTGCACAGAAAAACCCACAAGGAACACAAGAATGCAGAATTAAGTCCCAGTTATGCAATGTTTCTTCTCTAGCCAATGTTCCCTTCACCCATTTCAGCATTTTTGACTATCTTTTCTATCCCTGTTAGGCATGCAAGGAAATTATGTTCCACACATACTACCTAGAATCCTAACTTTTTTTCTTCCTCTCCTTCCGTTGCTACATAATCCACTACAGAAGCCCCCAAGCCTTATATTGCCCCTTCCTGCTCTCCCACTTTTTTTTTTTACAAACACAACTCTCCTTCATCATCTTTCTCTGTTGCTGTTACCGGAAATATTTTGGCAGTTCAGTGCTAGGACGCTGGCAACCTACTGTATTTTTCTTTTCTGTTTGAAAACATTTATGCTGCAATAAACTGCTGTTATGTCCCATATAATCCCTGCATTTCTCTGTTCATAAGCACTCCATGTATTCTACGTGTGGGAGTGTGCATGTATGTACAAGGACAGGGATGCTCTGGAAACCCTCCGGCCTGATACCTCGCTGGACGTCAACGCAGTTCATGGAGCAGCCTGTGAAGCAACACTTTGCCTGTCCGGGACATTGCTGGTCTTGGAGGCAAGTGTCGTAGCAGGGCCTGTCTGATGGATTCTCCAGCCGCCGCTGTCTGGGGCATTTGCCGGGTTTCTCTAGAAGTCAGAAAGCATAGGAAGTAGAAACACACCAAGCGAATGAGAAAGCACTGAATGCTAATCACTGGGTGACATCTACAGTGGTTGGACATGGGGAATCTTCTGGCCAGATCTGTGGGCCTGGAGAAGCACCAGGAGTTTCAGGAAGGAATAATTGGAATGGGAACATCCCCCCCCAGAGTGCTGTCATTGTTAGGCACATCATTCATGTGGCGTAGGTGCACATCTCAGTGATAGCCATGTTTAATTATTTGACGGGCTCTCCTATGGCAGATGAGTCAAGCTTGTTGTTTGCTCCTCCAGAGACTAGAGCCATTTCCGCCCTAGACTGTTGTAGCACTATTATTCCACTTGCAACATCCTATGGAATCCTGGGGTTTGCAGTTTAGGGAGGGGCCAGCTAGCCCCTCCTGAAACGGCAAACCCCAGGATTCCATAGGATGTTGACAGTGGAATCATAGCGCTATAATAGTCTAGTGTGGAAACGGCCCAGGATACTGTGGAGCAAGGAAAAGAGATTCCACCTTAACCTCAGGAGGAACTTTCTGAAGGTGAGAGCAGTTTGACAGTGGAATAATGTGCTGCTTCTTCAATGGAGTGGGGTGGAGTCTCCTCCTTCTTTGGAGGTTTTGAGACGGAGGTTGGATGGCAGTCTGTCAAAGGGAGGGCTTGGATTGTGCATTCCTGCATGGCAGAAGGGGGTGGGACAGGAGGGATCTTGGGGTCTCTTCCAGCTCTAGGATTCTATGATAGTCTCTCTTTCCCATCTCCTACAGCTCTGTCTCTCTGCCCCCCCCATCTCTTTGTCTGTCTGCCAGTTTCTTCTGCATGCAGCATGTTTCCCAAGGGCAAATGAGGACAGAAATGTCTCTGCATCATCTGTGTCTGCAGCAGAGCCATTGCTAGTGTTGCCATATTGCCCAAATGGCTGGGTTTTACTCAAATTCTGTTCATGCCACTTGGAGCCCATATGGACTATTACCTGATCATAGAATCCTGGAGCTGGAAGAGATCTTTAGGGCAGAGATATGCCCAGCCTTCCTGGGCAAATGGATGTGGCATCTGATGACCTTTCACCCCTCCCAATGAACCATCATCTTGCTCCTCTCCCAAAGCAGAGCCAGTCTCTCTGTTACCTTCCAGGGGCAGCCTGCAGATGTGGCCACAGTTGGTCTCACAACATTTCTCCATCCCTGGACAGTCCTTGTCCTCGGCACACACAACGTCACACGGAGTGGGTCCGTTGAGCTTCTTCATCAGTGGGGGTGGGCACTGCCCGGACTTCTCTGGATCCGGAAAGCAGAAACCAGAAGGGGTCCTTTCATTAGGTGTGGGAGGGTGAGGTAATAGTCCAGGCCGAGGGCAACCTGGCCTGGCTGCTCCAAAGTAGAGGAGGGTCTGCTGGGAAGGAGACAGACCACCTGCCCTGGCCTTCTCCCCCCTTCGCTACTGCCGTTGTTATTATTATTCATGCTCCATTGGCAAGAATGAAAACAAATTCAGATAAAAGACATAGGTAAAAATGTACCTATGTAAATGTTATTGTTTAAATGTAATTTCTGTTAAACAGACAAATAAGAGGGGCCAACAAGACAGCCCACTGTTAAAAGCTTGCACAGTGCAGACAGAAAGAATATTTGACAATGTTTGGAAAAGGGTTGAAAAACAGGTTTCTCAAGTGTAGGAAAGTTGCAGTGAAGAGGATCTTAGGTGATGGAGAATGTTTGCGGTCTAGGACTTATTCTGTGTGAGAAATGCACGTGGCTTCCTTGGGCCCAGAAAATGGCATTTTCTGCATAGAAAACAGCCTTCCTGTGTAGGAAGTTGTCTGTGCAGAAAATGCATTCTGCACAGAAAACAACATTTCTTCGGAGAAACTGGGTAAAAAAGAAGCAGACATTAGGGAAACTGCAGACAAAAATATACAGATAAAGGTCCAAGCAGAAAGAAAGAAAAAGATCCTTCAGTGTGATGTCAATGTGAATAGAATTACAGAACTGCAGAATTGGAAGGGACCCCACAATCCAATCAGTTCAATGCCCCCCCCATCTAATAATCTCTAGGCTGAAGCATCACTGACAGGTTATCCATCCAACCATGGTTCAAAAAGGAGAGCTTTGGATGGAACAAAAATGTGGGTGGGACTCTGAGGATGGCAACCCAAATGAAAAGGATCCCAATCAAGGGGGTGGAAGAGCATCCTCCGGCTCATGTATCTCCAAAAACTTTGTCCCTGAGCTGCATCTTTGGGGTTTAGGGAGACCCAGCTGAAATGAAGGCTCACTTTTCCTCCTCATCGGACTGAGCAGTTGTTTTTAAAAAAAGAACTCACAAGTCTCAGCAATCTGGTCCAGTGGTGCACCTGCCTTGAGAGAGTGCTCAGTTCCCTCTTTGATGCCCCACCTGGGTGCCTGGAGTAGAGTTCCACCAAGCAGCTCCAGCCTGTGCAGGCCCTGGCATGATGGAGAGCTCAGTGCTATCAGCTGGGGTTTGGCAGGGAGACATTCTTCTCCTCAGCTCTCTCTAGAAGTAGCCCCCAGCTCCCTTGGCCACCCTCTGAGATCAGAGGAGGTGCCAAAGAACCATCAGCTCCATTCCTCCCCTGGCATCTTCCCCCCTTACCCCCTGGCATTGCCCTGGCAAGAGAGCACAGCTACCTCTGCGGGGCGGCATGCACTTGTAGTTGCAGGCGTATTCACAGCATTTCTCTTCTCCCGGGCACTCGGTGTCTCCTTCGCAGGCCACTTTGCATGGGGGATCATACAGCCCATTGGGAGAGGTGACACAGAACCCAGCCTTCCCTGCAAAGCAAGACAAAAGGGTACAGGAGGTGAGACAGACACACAGGAGGCCAGGACTGGTGCAAGATCTCTCTTGTGGCCTTGGCAGGAGGCCCCCTCTAGGGCTGCCCGGTCAGGATTGTCCCAGGCTCAGAGACTTATGGATGGCCCCTTGTGATGTCACCTGCTGAGGTCACTAAGCATGACACCAGGCAAGGTCCTGGTGAGGTCACCAACCACATCATGTTAATTATCAGTCACATGGCATTCAGCTCCAAAATGCCATCTAACAAAAGAAGAATCATACAATCATAAGATCATGGGGGTGGAAGAAACCACAAGGGCCATCTAGCCCAGCTCCCTTCTGTCATGCAGGAAGAAACAATCCAAGCCCTGGTGGTGCAGTGGTTAAATGCCGGTACTGCAGCCACAAGGTCATGAGTTTGATCCTGCTGAGCTCAGGTTGACTCAGCCTTCCATCCTTCCGCAGGTCGGTAAAATGAGTACCCAGCTTGTTGGGGGTAATTAGCTAAAACACATTGTAAACCACTTAGAGGGCACTTAGCTTATAAATATAGAAATACACATGCTATTGCTATTGCTAAACACTCACTATTGCTAAACAGCCATCCAGCCTCTGTTTAAAAGCATTCAAAGAAGGAGACGACACCACCACACTCCACTGAGGCAGTGTCAGGAACAGATTCACTCTTACACGGATCAACAAACTTAATAGAAGATTTATTGTAACATAGTAAGGGATGCTGTCTTCAGACGTTAAAGCTCGAGAATGGAACGTTTTCCCCCACCTTACACTTTAACAGACAGTTTCTCCTAAGATAGTTGTAAAAGAACGAACGTCATCATGCCAAATGGTTCCTTTGAAATTCCAGCCAGAAGGAATGGTTGGCGCCTGGGAATAGCTAACAGCCTACTATCACTATTTCCTCAGTCTACTGCTATCCTAAAACAATAAAACATGGAGGACTCCCGACATCCTGCCCCACTTTTTTAAAAAAATATATACATAAAGATACACAAAATATAGAAAATATCACGGAACAGTAGAAAGACAAGAAAACTAAATAGTAATATGAATGCAGTAGCAAGTCAGTCGGGGCGTTGAGGAACATCAGCCGGCGAAGAAGTCAGCGAAGGTGCCCTCTTCAGCAAACTGGAATGAAAAACAGGATGAATAGCCTTGAGGGAAGAAGGGAGATCTAGTTCAAAAGAGACATCATTAATAGCCCTTTTCACAGGAAAAGGTCCGAGAAAACGAGGGGAAAGTTTTTTAGACGGAGAAGGAGAGGAAATGTTCTTAGAAGAAAGGAAAACCAAATCCCCGGGCTGGTAAAGGGGATTAGGCTGCCGTTTACGGTCAGCGAAACGTTTGTGGGAAGCTTTAGCGGATGCTATAGCATCTGAGACGGATTGCCAAATGCCAGAAAATTTAGAGACCCAAGCAGAAACAGAAGGAGGAGCGGAGGAAGAGAGGGAGAGGGGGGGGAAAGGAGAAGGAAGGAAGCCGTAAACTATTTCAAAGGGGGGTTTCCCAGTAGAGGTATGAACCGCAGAATTGATGGCAAACTCAGCGAACGGAAGGAGCGGAGCCCAATCATTCTGGTTCTCAGAAACAAAACACCTAAGACATTGTTCAAGAGATTTGTTAACACGCTCAGATTGGCCATCTGTTTGAGGGTGATAAGCACTGCTGAGTTTCTGAGTGACTCCCAGGGTTTTCAGTAGACAAGTCCAAAACTTGGAAGTGAAAATTGGATCCCTGTCCGAAATGATCACCGAAGGTAGTCCGTGAAGTTTCCATACATGATTAACGAACAGGTCAGCCAGCTGGTCAGCACGGGGTAGTTTCTTTAGAGGCACAAAATGACATTGCTTGGAAAAGTGATCAGTAACAACCCAAATAACATGAAAGCCGTGTGAAGAGGGAAGAGACACGATAAAATCCCATGCGATGACCGACCAGGGGCTAGCAGGCGCAGGCAGAGGTTGCAGGAGCCCTTGAGGTTTAGATGTGGGCGACTTAGAAACGTTGCAAGTGGCACACTGCTTAATGTAAGTTTGCACGGAGGGGTTTAATCCAGGCCACCAAAAAAGGCGGCGAATCGCATGCAATGTCTTCAAAAACCCAAAATGTCCAGCGGGTTTGGAATCATGATAACGATGAAGTACCTGCTCGCGGGCAGCAGGGGGAACGTAGACCTTGGTGCCATAAAAGGGGAGATTGTCAACCCATTCTATTTTATCCTTGTTTGCCGGTAGCCAGGAGTCTGCATGCGCTGCATGAATGATAGCATCGCGGAGAGCGGAGTCACAAAGAGAGGAGGCAGAAAGCCTTGTCTTTGCTAATGCACGAGTAGTCACTTGAGAAGCCAGAGAGGAGGCAGGAAACAAGGTATTGGAGTGGGAGGACGTAGCAGGGGATTCCGCAAAACAGGGAAGTCGAGAGAGAGGGTCCGCCAGTTGGTTAGTTCGGCCAGGTTTGAAAACAATTTTAAATCGGAATCTCTGGAAAAATTCAGCCCATCTCGCCTGCTTAGGGGAGAGTTTCTTAGCAGACTGTAAGGCTTGCAAATTCCTATGATCAGTCCAAACTTCAAAGGGGAGTCGAGCCCCTTCAAGCAAATGACGCCAAGAGGACAGCGCAAAATGGATAGCCTTGGCTTCTTTCTCCCAAATAGGCCAATTAGCTTGTTGAGGGGAAAATTTCTTTGAAATGAAAGCACAAGGCCTGAGTGCTCCTGTGGTGTCATGTTGTAAAAGAACGGCTGCCATGGCAAAGTCCGAAGCATCCGTTTGCACAATGAATTGCTTCGTACTGTCGGGAAAAAGGAGTAAGGGCTCAGACGTAAATTTAGATTTCAAATGGTCAAACGCCGATTGACACTCAGGCGACCAACAAAGTCTATGCGCCTTGCCCGCAGTGGATCCTTTAGGTTTCCGTAGAAGGTTGGTGAGTGGAAGCGTTATGGCAGCAAAATCCTCAATAAAGTTCCGGTAGAAGTTCGCAAAACCAAGAAATTGCTGCAGTTGCTTCACAGTTTTAGGGACGGGCCATTGCAAAATGGAGTTAATCTTCGAAGGGTCCATTTTAAGTGAACAATCTTGAATCCTATATCCCAAGTAATCAAAAGTTTGGGTGTCAAATTGGCATTTAGATAGATTAACCACGAGGTTGTTATCTATAAGCCTTCGTAACACTTCACGAACCAATGACACATGAGATTCCATGGAATCTGCGTAAATTAAAATGTCATCCAGATAAATCAGAACCCCCTGATACAACAAGTCATGGAAAATGGTGTTCAAAAACATTTGGAACACAGATGGCCCCGATTGTAAGCCAAAGGGAAGAACCGTCCATTTAAAGTTACCTAGAGGAGTTGCAAAGGTGGTGAGCCACTCAGAGTCCGGGTCCATTCTAATCCTATGAAAAGCCTCTTTAAGATCAAGTTTGGTGAAATATTTTCCTTGAACAAGATGGTCCAAAACAGTCCGTATCAGAGGTATGGGATAACAATTGGAGGAAATAACCTGGTTAATAGCAGAGTAGTTAACTATCAGTCTCGGATCCGCGCTGGGATCTTTTCTCTTCGGAAGAAGACAGGACTCGCCGTGGGGGCTGTAGAGGGCTTGATAAAGCCGCGAGCCAAGTTTTTATTTAGGAACTTCTTGAGAGCAAGGAGTTCTTTTTGGCTCATGGGATAAATTTTCGGTTTAGGCAGGGTGGCCCCGTCAACTAATTCCAGTTTACAGTCAAAGTCCGTGTGGGGAGGCAATTTGTCAGCCTCCCTTTCGTGGAAAGCCTTTTGGAAGTCTCGGTAGTGTGAAGGAATTTGTTGCAATTCTTCATGGGGAATAGAAAAGTTTTCATCTGAAGAGGACATAGTGCCAGCAGTCCAGTTTATCTGGGGGTTATATTCACGAAGCCAATCGATTCCCAAGACCAATTTGAACTGCATCGCCTTGGGAACTAGAAATCGCATGCTGTAATTGTTTTTGTCCATTTGAAATGAGATGGGCTTAGTGATTTTACTAATTACTCCCCAGTCATTGAGGTCCCATCCATTTGCGTTAATTTGATGGGGCATTCCAAGGGCTCATAAAGAGTTTTCAATTGTTTGGCCAATTTGGGGTGTAACAAACTTCTGGAGCAGCCAGAGTCAATTAATGCCCTATGTACATGCAAAGTCCCATCGCTGCCACTAATCGCAACCGTGGCGTAGAAATGGGGAATTTTAGGAGTACTTACAGATGTTCCCGCCGCTTGCCAGTCATCGCAGTCAGGTTTAGAATCTCCATCTATGTCAGATGAGGACGAAGAGGTGGTTTCATCATCGGGATCGGAGTCTCCTGTCGCCGCTGCAGGGTCCTTAGAAGTGCGTCTAAGTGGTTGTTTGGCGGCCGCTGTCTGATGTGTGAATTCTATATCCTTTGGGTCTGCTCGTGCTCCCTTAGTCCCAGTCGGAGCTTGGTTTCCGCGGCAGGTGTTGGCGAGGTGGCCCGGTTTTCCACAGTTAAAGCACATGCCCAAACGGAGACGTTTGTTCCGTTCCTCAGCATTGAGGACGGTGGGACCGCGAGGTTGTCGTTTTGGCACGTCTTGTCTTTGTCGGTTCAGCTGAACAGTCTGGGTTATGCCTTCCATTTCAGTAGCTAGTCTGACCCAACCTAGCAGGGTCTGTGGATTGGCCTGCATTAAGCACCCGTGTAGAATATCAGGATTTAGTCCATCTTTGTATAACTCAATTAGAATTTCATCACTCCACGGGACTTTGGTGGCCAGGTTTCTAAATTCACGGGAATACGTCCCCACATCGTTCCTGCCTTGTTTCATTCGTTTCAGTTGATATTTGGTGTTTTCCAATAAATGGGGGTCTTCAAAGCGTTCCCGCAGATGGTTCATGAAGAGCTGCAGATTTTCAGTTTCGGGGGCGCGGGAGTCATATAGGTTCGCTACCCAGTCTGCTGCCAGTCCTTTCATCCTCTGGCTTAGGTATCGAATTCGGGCCGCATCATCCCGAAATAGATGGCCGTGATCAATCATGAAATTGTTTGCCATAGTCAAAAAAAAGGAGAGTTTCTCCCCCTTCCCGTTGAAGGTCGCTTTCAGGTCTCCCACATTTCTGAGTAACAGTGGCGCTGGCGTGTGCCCTGTTGGTTGCTGGGGCGGACCAGGGGTGCCTGCCGCCGAGACAGCCGCTCGTGGTTCTCCTCCTGGTGATCTCCCTGTCTGCGAGGGACGGATGCGCATCTCGCGTAGCATGGTCTTGAGTTCGAGTATCTCCTCATCTTTTCTTTCCAGTTCGGTTTCCATTTGCTTTATCTCCTCCAAAAGGGATAGGTCTTTTGCTGATGTATCCCATCTAGCAGCCCTTCTGCGTTGTCTCAACGACGTATGTGGCTTTTCTCCCCAGACCCAGGTTTGGCCGCTTGTGGGGGTTTCCATAGCCTCGGTCAGGCGCAATTTTGTCTTGGTATCCAGGGGCACTTCAGTTTCTGTAGCTCCATCAGATTCTGCAGATCCTTGCTCTTCTTCAGTAATCGACTGGTCCATCAATTGGTGCATTTTTTGAAAGGATTCTCGAGCTTTCTGTCAGGAACAGATTCACTCTTACACGGATCAACAAACTTAATAGAAGATTTATTGTAACATAGTAAGGGATGCTGTCTTCAGACGTTAAAGCTCGAGAATGGAACGTTTTCCCCCACCTTACACTTTAACAGACAGTTTCTCCTAAGATAGTTGTAAAAGAACGAACGTCATCATGCCAAATGGTTCCTTTGAAATTCCAGCCAGAAGGAATGGTTGGCGCCTGGGAATAGCTAACAGCCTACTATCACTATTTCCTCAGTCTACTGCTATCCTAAAACAATAAAACATGGAGGACTCCCGACAGGCAGTGTGATAGATGATGGCTCTGAGGTTGAGGGGCCACTGATTGTGGTAAGAACAGAGCCAGTGATTGACCAAACCAGCTTGCAAACATCCCCATCAGTTGAAAGACAAGCGGAGGAGGAGTTGCCCCAGCCAGCTTCAGAGGGAGAGGGAACCAGCAGTGATTTGGAGGAATTACCTGTGTCCCTGAGCCCCCAATCACAGAGGAGCCTGAAACGGACAGCTCAGGGGGAAGCTGCGTTGGCTAGATTGAGGAAGCAATGACAAGGAACACCTGTCCTCAACGGCTATTTAAGTCTGCCAGCACGGCTTGCCCTTTGCTTGTAGCAAATTACTTTGCAAGCTTTTTCGACCCTCCTGTCCTGGCTCCCTTGACCCCTCCAGATGGACCTCTGCTTTCTGGACCTTTGGGTTGGACCTTGACCTGGCTTGGCTCTGCAGCTCCCCTAGTAGTTGTTTGTATTGGGCATTCCTCCACTGCCTCCTCCTCTTCCTCGCAGCAAGTACTCTCGCCTCCTCCCCCTTGCTGGCAGTGAGGCTCAGGCAGGGAGTTGGACTCTGACAGGTAGCAGTGGCTTCTGTTGCTGAACTGCTCTTACCATCTGGAAGTTCTTGCTAATGTTTAGGTGGAATCACTTTCTCTGAAGTTGGAAACCATTCCTTCGTAGTGTCCTAGCATCTGGAGCAACAGAAAACAGCCTGGCTCCATCCTCTATAGGACATCCTTTCAAATATTTAAACATGGCTATCATGTCCCCTCCTAACCTCTTCACCTCCAAGCTAAACATTTCCAGTTCCCTAAGCCACTCCCTGAGAGGGCTTCATGATTCCCAGGCTTTCTACCATTTGAGCTCCCTCCTCTGGACATGTTCCAGCTTGTCATTATACTTCTTGAATTGTGATACACACACACACACACACACACACTTTTCAAGGTAGTGCTCTTGCCCTGAGATTCCTTCCCAATGCACCAAGGACCAGAGAAAAGGGGCCAGGCCCTGAGATCTGGCAGCCCTGAGATCTCTTCTGCCATGCCATAATTCTGCCTTCACAGGGTGCCGGCCCGAACCTTCCCTCTGTGCTGACAGGGCAGAGGGCAGAATAGTCTCCGTCATTATCTGCAGCTGTCCTACCCCAGGGTGACCTTCTGGCTGCCTCCTTCCATTGAGTTATGGGCCAGAAATGCAACCAATGCTCTCCGGTCTGTATGCAAGCCCTGTAGTACATCCCAAGGGGTCTGCAGCCCTGCTTCTCCCAGGCAGTGTGGCTCAGTGGGGAGAAAATTAGGAAAGCAGGTACCCTGAGGCCCACGGGCTAGTGACGGTTGTGGCAGGTCGCTCTCCCTCTTGATCTGTGGGGCTTCACTCGCCACCTGGGTCACAAAGGTGACTGACACATTTGTGGAAGGGAGGAGGGAAGCCGTGCCACTCTCTTGCTTTTCCCTGGGACTCAGTTCCTGTCTTTCTGCCGCTGCCTCCTTGCCGTGCCCCATTGCGACACCGTGCCATCCAAACAGCCTTTTTAAAAACGGAGACTATTGTGTTGTGAAGCTGCTCCTCCCCTCCTTTCCCAGCCTGAGCTTTAATGAGTCGTTCTGAAGCAACTTGCCCTGGCGACAACCAGGTAAAGGAAGAGGCAGCAAGTAGGACGATGGGCCAGAAAGCCCCTTCCTCCGGGCCAAATACACATGCGGGGCCCCAATCTGGCTCTTGCCCCTGATGGCCCCCACAGTGCCTTCCTGATCTCCTTCTTTCCCTCCAGTATCAGACCTCACAGACCTGGAGGGGACCCTGGGGGCCATCCAGTCCAACCCCCTTCCGCCGGTGCAGACCTCTTGGCTGCTCGGTGGCCAGCCCTCCCCAACCAGACACTCACCTTTCTTTTCCTCCCCATAGTCTGAGGCCCGAGCCCCCTCTCTGAGCATGAGGAGCCCCACAAGGAGCCAGAGGATCTCTGGCTTCATGATGCTCCTGGAATCCAGCCTGCAAAAGCCAGAGCTGAACCACGTGAAGAAGCTTTAAATTCCTCCCTGGGTGGGGCCGACACAACCTACCTGGTGGCTGTTCCGCTCCTCCTTCCCCAGCTGGCAGATGTGGCACAGCTGTCAGGACTGGGGACAAAGGGAGAAGCGGGAAGGAAGGTCTCATGGAGGCCTCCTGGGGCCACAGAGATCTCTTCGGTCCTCCTCCTGGGTCTGTTCTGCATCCCTGCTGCTCAGCTGCCTCTGCAATGCTCTCTCGCTGCCTCTTCCTCCTCTGGGGAAGGTGTGATTTCTAGGAATGGAGCGGACGGCCCCTCCTGGCCCTGGGCCAACGGCAGCTCCTGCTCTTCTTTGCCTTTGCCCAGAAGGAAAGGATTCCCCACTCAGGTTCAGACTTGCTGGAGCTCCAGAGAAGGAGAGGGCGGCTGCAGATGGGGCAGAAGAAAGAGGGAGACAGTCACATTCTCCATCTCTCTCGTTCTCATTCTCTCTCTCTCTCTCTCTCTCTTACACACACACACACACACAGAGCACACAGCTGTCTTTCCACCCACCCCGGGACTGCCTTTTGAGGACTTGCAAAGCACAACTTAAGGTGGCTACCGCTAGGTACAGACAGAATATTTGCAATTATTTATTCCCAGGTTTAGAAAAGGGGTGGTGCCTGGCAGGTAGAAACTTATTTTATGAAGAAAAAAGCCCAGCAAGAATTTGAAGAATTTTCTCCTCTTAGTCAATGTCCCAAAGAGTCAGAATCATAGAATCGTAGAGCTGGAAGGTAGCACAAAGGCTACCCAGTCCAGCCCCCTTCTTCCATGCAGGACTACACAAGGAGGGAACTCCTGAGAGAGAAGAATATGTGACGTAATGGGTTCCCTGTGCAGAAAACAGCTCTAATTAGTTGTCCTCCAACATGCAAGGATAAAAGAGTCAAAGATTTAAAGCTACAGCTTAGGGGGGCTGCAGGTATTCCTCTTGTTCTAGTGTTACCCTCTGGCATACCCTATCCTGGGGACTATAAATTTCATATCAAATATGCCCGCCATGCCAGAGAGGTTGCCCGGATCAGTACGTAGACAAGGAGGTTGAACGACCAAAAATAGGTCAGGCCAGGAAAATCCCCAGTCACGTTCCCCTAGGAGACCTCAGGCTAAGCATATCCGCACAGACGAAAGGTCTTCAGCCAAGGAATAGCTAACTTGAAGGGAATATTGGGTTTTCCCCAGGGTGAGCAATTCCGACATTAGTAAACCCTACACTGCAAGGTCCACCTGCATAAACCAATCATGCAAACTACCCATTTGCTCTTGTGCAGCATTTTTCCTTCTATTTTGGCCATTGTTCTCCCCGCAAGAGGGCCTGCCCTCGAGGTACGTTCTGTCCTATAAGTAGTCCCAATTTTTGAGGGTCTCTTTGGAGAAATCCCTGCCATGCTAGCAGACCGGCACTCTGTTAGTCGAGTGATCCCCTCAGCCGCTTCTCTTTGCTGAGCTCCATTCTTCTCGCCTCTTCCCAGACTGAAGATTTCAGGAGAGGTGCAGTATCATCGCCTTTACACTCTCTCTGCTGATCCCCCTATTGATTTTCACCTCTTTCCTTTCTCCATAGGCCTTGTGTACGTGAGTGAGTGAGTGCGTTGGTGCAATAGAATACATTTGTTAATAAAATCCAGTTAGTGGCACGATTGTCTGGCTTTTTGCTTGGTTTGACCCCGTAAAAATTGGGTAAAATATCCTGCTGGGTTACCCTGCCCCTTGTTTTGCAACAGTCAGTGTTACGCTAATTTCCCCAATCTTTGCATTTTTGGAGTGAATCACAGTGTCCCTCAAGGGACCCCCAGAAATCAGGGTAACACTAGAAGAGGTGGTGCAGAAATTAAATCACAAATGGGAGTTTTCTCACCCCTGGTATGGCTCATGCCAATGGCTGGGACAGTTCTGACTGTTCCTCTGGGGTTGGGCTTCTATGTCAGCCTGTTTCCTCCAGGCAGACATCCATATCTTTGCAAGCTCCAGAGCAGAGAGCGATGCACCAGGTGAAGTCTCCTCTGGCTTGGGGCTGGGGTTGTTGGTGTGGACCCCTGTCTAAGGTGCAGGAGCCCCATGAGAGAGGCCCTTTTCGCATGGGCCTTTTCTCGCGCGACAGCTCCGTGAGCCTCGCGGGAGTGGGAGCGTCGCTCCGCAGGACGCCCTCCCACTTCCGCCGGGCTCACGGGGCTGAAGCGGCGTGAGCGCGGGTTTTTTGATTTTCGCGTCAAAGCGAAAATCACCCCGCGCTCGCACAACGCTCCTGGCGCCCACCCGCACTTACCTTTCGTGCGGAGCCTCCGGGAGCCGGCCGGGTCGCGCTTCCTTCCCTCCGCCCCTGCGGAAGGAAGGGGCAGGGTGGGGAGCTAGCGCGACGGACGTGACGCCAGCTTCACGTGCGCGCGCGCGGGGGGACGCGACGCTGCCCGCTTTGCGTGCGCGGGGGGGGGAATCCGGCATGACGCTTCCCGCTCCGCACGGGGGGGGAGGCAGCTTGCGCGGCAAGCCTCCTCCGGTGCTACTTCCCCGCTCGTTCCTTCGCCTGCGGAAGGAAGGAGGGGGGAAGTGGCAGCCTCCCGGAACAGCCTTCTTGCGCTTGCCGGCCTCCCCCGCTTGCGCTAGAAGCCTCAGTGCGAAAAGGGCCGGAGACTGCTGGCCCCTTTCCCAGGCCCACCCTTTTCCACAGCATCTGCTCCACGCCGCACACTGAGCAATCAGTGCTGTAGCATTGTTGCATGTTGTCATGTTTGTTATCTTTTGGGTGTGGTAGGTGGGATCTCTGTCTTGCATCCGGGGTGAGTCTGGGATTCAGTTGGCCACAGAGTGGGTCTCTCTGAAGGGGCAGCTGCAGCGTATGGGCCTCTGCTGGCATCTGAGTCCTTGAGAGCCTCTTGACCAAATGTTAGCAGCTGTCCAGAGTAATTAGATAGCCGCAGGGGGGTCCCTGCTGGCTCTATGGCTCTGGGAGGTGCTCTGATGTCACATTTCCAGGCTGACAGCTGGTTGATTCCATTTGTAGCCAAAGCAATATGGCTGCCTGGGGTGGCATTATATAACCATTTTGACACATCTGGGGCATTCTGAAAAAACCACAACAACACCGGAACCCACAGCCTTGTCATTAGCAGCAGTAATAATGCTTCATTATTGGTAGATAATGAAAGGCCTAGCAATAGTTGGAGGCATGAGGATAATGCAGAAGTGGGAATGTGTCCTTCTGGAGTCCTCCTCAATTTGGGACATCTGAGAAGGATCTCTGGGGTGGAATAGCAGAGGCCTATGCCAGGACTGCTGGTTCAGGATCCTACCAGGCCCTAAGGCTTCTGGACCAGAATCTGAGACCAGGGGACAATGGCCCCTGTGATGTCAGGTAACACTACAGCTTTTCATTCAAAGAGAGAGAGAGAGAGAACACACAAATTATCCTGGAACTGGAACTGGAGACAAATCGTAGCAAATGGGGCTGTTCTTAGATCAAAGTGAAATGAGAGATTCTTCCTTCTTGCTTACTTACACAGATTGGATGAGGAACCTTTAATCTAGTCTACTTGCTTCTAACCAGAAGGTGGATGCAGGGCAGAGCAGGAGAGAAGGAAGAAGCTGACCAAGTTAAATATGCACAGATTCCCAGTAGAGCTGTTGCAAGCTGTAGCAACCAGCAATCAGGTGAACCTTAGAAACTGCAGTGTGCTGGTGCTCTACCAGTTTGGAGACTGGCACCCAGCCCTTCCTTCTTGCCTGGAGCTCAGCCCTGCAAAACTGGAAACTTTGCACGCTTCAGATGACCCACAAAAAGTGGAGAGTCTGAGTCAGGCTCTGAGATTTGGCAACCTTACCCTGTCCTGTCCTGATTTCTCAGAGATGATCCTGATTAATCTTGTCACACAAGGCAAGTAAGCCACAATTACAGTTGGATATCAGCATCTTTGTCTGGGATTTATCACGTTGTGTCATTCCTCTTCTGTTGTTCTCCCAGTGGGAGACCATTTGGAAAGTGTTTCTTTTACAAAGGACACCATTAATTCATTTTTTTTGTGTGTAAATGAAAGAAACACTTTTCAAATTGTCTCCTGATGGAAGAACAGCAGAAGAGATCATGTGACAAGTCTCAGCCAAAGATGCTATTGTCCTGCTGGAACTGCCGGTTACTTGCCTCGTAGGATACAGCCTGTAATCTCATTTTTCCAGGCACTTTTAAAATGGCGTGATTTCTCTCTCTCCTCCTCCCTTTATTCCCAGCTTCCTTCCATAGCTGCAAACTGAGTATAAAAGTAATTTGCACTCCGTTCACTCAATTAAGGGCCATTTCCGCACGAGTGTTATAGCGCGATGATTCCACTTTCAACCTCCTATGGAATCCTGGGGTTTGCAGTTTCGGGAGGGGCCGGCCGGCAAAATGGCCAAGGACAGAGACGAGAGGAGGGGGAGAAACCTTGTTCTATACAGTAGCTCAGGCCAAAGCAAACTGCTGCAGCCTCTCCTAGCTTGCTTGTTCTTCCTGATGAATGAGGTTTGCCATCTTGACCACACTCTGATGGTGCTTGGCTAGTACTGCAACCACAAGGTTGTGAGTTCGATCCTGCTGGGCTCCAAGGTTGACTCAGCCTTCCATCCTTCCGTAGGTCGGTAAAATGAGTACCCAGCTTGTTGGGGGCAATTAGCTAAAACACATTGTAAACCGCTTAGATAACACTCAGTTGATAAGCGGTATAGAAATAAATGCTATTGCTATTGGCTACATGTTTCCTGGTTTCCCTCTGAGAAATGGCAGAGGGTGAGAAATAAGGAGGAAAGAGGGAGGAGGGGGAAGAGACGGAATGTGTCGCTGCTGCTGCTGCTGGAAGAAACTCCTAGCGTTCAGTTGCGTATCTAGTGTGAACAGCACCTGGGGCAAGAGTGGAAATTGCATCCCTGCCTCTGGGGCCACTGCCACCGCCTCCTCTGCTAAATTTTCCAGCACGGCTTCTTTGTGCCCCCTGGCGTTGGTGGCCAGGGCATGTACCCTACTTGCCCCCTCCCCCCAGATACGCCTCTGCTAGCACGACCAGCCCAACCGAAGTCTCCTTTCTTCAGCCTGTAGAGAGCAGCACTGTTCTGTATGGGGTGGCCAGCCCTTGGACTAGAGCGCGTACTCATTTCCTCCGGTGTGTCTCAGCCTCGCCCTGCAGTTCCAGCCTTTGGAATCCTTCTGCTCACCCTGCCCTTGTTCCCCCACCGAATCTGTTTTGGGGCTGGGCTTCTGGACCTCAGGGTGACTCCTTAAACAGGGACTTGTGGTTGTATCATGGCGTGGTTTCTTTATGGCAGGTGCAGCTGACTCCTTATCAGACTCGAGAGAGGTAGTCAGAGACAGTTTTTTAAAAGAGTAACACATGTAGGCTTATTGAAGCTCAGTAATATAACACATTAGCTCATGAATGATATGTTATGACTTGGCTCCCCAGAGCAGAATCAGTTCTCCTTTCTGACTAACTATCCAGTCTCTGAGAAATCCACATCTTATCCCTGTTGATGGTCTCCTTCTCTGTCACGTCCATTCCCCCTCCCTATCGACTCCAAATCCTCTCTGCATTCCCAGAGATAGCCTCTGGTTTTTGAAATATTCTTTTTACCCACAGACTCCCTTCCCAGCCCTCCCTGAACTGTGCTTGGCTGCCCTCAGCCAGATACACCCAGTGCCTTCTTCCCATTGTGGTCTTATGGGGCAGAACCAAACGATGGAAACTGAACTGCGCAGGCGTGACCCATCTCCCGTGCAGAGAGCTATGAGGAAGGTACAAACACATGGTTCCAAGGCATCCATCGGTCATTTCTCAGAAACCTCTACGTCCTTGAATGGCCAGGCTAAAGTGCAGCTCCCTAGCAGGCCCTACCAAAGACAGGATGGCACTCCTTAAGCCAGTGGACTACTGTTAATGTTTGGCCACAGTGCTGATAAGGGCTCTAGAATCCATCTGCCCAGCACCAGGGCCAACGCTCCCCCACCCCAGTCCCCAGAGCAGACAAAACTGTCTGGAAAGAGAGGAGACATTGCTTCAGAGAAGGTCTATGTGTAAGTGGGACAGCAAGCCCCAGAAAGAGCAGGAAGGAGGTATGTGGGGATGTTGGACTCTGCAGTGCAGAGACAGAGAGAGAATGGGATGACCAGACCAGAACAGCAAATTCTACAGGACAAAGCTCAGTGGCATGGAGGAGTTCTTTGGAAAGGAAAGATCATCACAGAGATGTGCAAGGTGGTACGTTGAAACCTCCAAGGAGCTTGGGTGAAGTGGAGGTGGTCAGAGAAGAGTAAAGATGGCTGGTCATAAAAGACTAGGAAGAAGTTTGAGATGGAACCAGGAAAGAAGAGTATGACAACAACAGGGAAATATTTCCACAGAAATGAATTTCAATAGAAAATTAAAAACTGTGGAATGAGGTGGAGGGCTGGCAAGGGGCAGAGTTGGCAGGGTGGCGTATTCTGCCAAGATACCCCTTACTGGCTCCTTTTTTGATGCACTGGGGGTACCTTTCTCCCTTTCATCTCTGACACATCTCCCCATCCAGCCAAGCATTTGCACAAGGAATCCACGCATGAAAAGGTGGGATTTAATCTCTAACCAGAATCCTGTGGGAATCTTATGCATGTGTAAGTTTTGGTGGGCAAGGGGTTGGACATTTTTGCTTTCTGATGTGGAATGTCCTTCTTCAGTCCAGGGCTGTGGCATGTGATGCGCATGGCTGAATATGCATTCAGTCAACTTGAATATCATTATTACAGAAAAGATGGGCATTTAATAATAATAATAATAATAATAATAATAATAATAATAATAATAATAATAATAATAATAATGACAGTTACTCACTGTAGGATCTTGGCCATTGTCTTCTGCACCATACCTGATGAATGATGTGGAAAATCCCAGGGAGAACAGAAGAATGGAGGAGCAAACAATTGGGAAGTCATGAAAATCAAGAGGCTGAGATGAAGGAAGCAGAGACGGAATCTGCTGCTTTTGAGTCACAGCATTGCGGCATTAGCTGAGGGTGCAACTGTTCTGAATTTAGAAGAGACAAAGCCCGGCCTCTTCCTCTTCAGGGCGGCATGGTTTCTTGGACTGTGTTGTGCACCTGGCTCTACTTTTACTTCTCCTTATTCCTTGCAACTGCTTTCACAACCTGAGTAAACTGTCTTTGAGTGCTGACAGTTGGAAAGCGCTCGTGTGTAATTTCCTAGTGAGAAGAAATAGGAAGGTGGTTGGTTGCCAGGGGAAGTCTACTCAGTATTAAGGGAAACCACATCTCCCCCCTGCCCCCTCCACCGATACCTTCTTCGAAGAAAAGCAGAAGGCCTCTGGCTTGGCAAAGGAGGGGCGGACCCTGAAGTCTCTCCAGGAATTAGAGAGCAGACTGGTAAAATCTTGACAGGACTTTGTTGGTGCAACTGGGTTTAGTGGTGGTGAGTGCTTGTGCCAGTTGAGGGAACACTGGGGCTCACCTGCATTTGCGGGGCAGGAGGTTCTTCTGTATGCCGGCAGGACATGAGTTATGGAGCTCACATGGATATTTGCTGAAGTGAGAGACTATGAGAAAGGGGGACGTGCCTTTTCCAAGTCTAGGTCTTCTCCACGCTCCCAGTTGCACATGTGGGTGGGTGCCTGACTACCTGCTTCATTGGGGCAATGGGCTGATCCCAGCATCATGTACCATCCAAAGAGCCCTGGGGCTGGAGTAGAGCAGAGGCCTTGCAAGGCCAGACTTCTCCTCACGCAGTGACCCTTGAAAGGAAGACCATAGACCTGAGTGGACTGTGCTATCCATTCCATCTTCCCTGACAACTGGTACGTATGCAAAGGCAGGCTTCCTTTGGGCGTGGAAGTGACATGTAGCTACTAGTAGCCCCTGACGGCCCTGTCCTCATGAATTTGGGGCCTGTCTGTGATATAGGCTGGCCCCTGCCTCTCCAGAGGTCGTGTGTGCACATATGTGCCTCCAACTTGCCTGTCGACTTATGGCAACCATGTGGATTTTTTCATACAGTTTTCTCAGGCAAGGACTCCTCTGAGGTGGTTTTCCCAGTTCTTCCTCTGAAACACAGCTTACAGCACCTGCGATTCCTTGGTGGTCTTCCATCCAAGTACTAACCAGGGCTGACTCTGTTACTCCAGTTGTGATATGTCTGGTGGGAGCACTGGATATCCTTTTGATGTCAAGTAATTTGGCCTTTGCTTGACCTTTCCCTGCCACCCCTCTCCACGTGTTTGCAGAGGTCCACCAGACAAGCACGAGTTGGGTGCGGCTGTTAATGGTTGTACATTCCAGGGCCTCATTCAGGCAGGCAACTTGAGCCTCTCCGATGCTTTAGGGGAAAACCTCCCTGCAAACCGGCTCTGCTTGGCACATATCCACACAAAGCCACTCAGCCAAGAGCCAAGCCATTCCTTTATGTTGGGCCATCAACGTACTGGCCACACTATTGTCATAAGAGCTAAATCCATCATGCAAAACTTGACCTTTTCCAAATCCTTTGTCCAGCTCCAAATTTCCTTTGTTCTCACTGAGCATAGCATAGCCTGTAGGCACGATCCACCCTATAAAAAGTCCCCACTTTTGGGACCACCTCGGACTACTTTGGACTTCCATCCTGTCTTGCTGCTGGTAGTCTGAAGGAACTCCCCTCAGTGAACTCCATTGAGCTTTCTCTCCTGGAACCCCGTCTTTCTCTCCAGGACTACGAGACCAGGTGTTGTATTACCCACTCCCTTGAAACTCTCCATTTCCATTTCTAAGTTAGCTAGTATTTGTCATGTCTTTCGTGTTGCTTGTTCTTAATAAAATATTATTTGTTACTTTTAAAACCTTGTCTAGCTGCTCTCTGACCTGACGCTGTATACATTGGGTTAAAGATCTCAGCTGCCATTACCCTGCCTCTCGTTAGCTTAAGAGAGTCTCGAGCTCAATTTCCCCAACTTGTGCTTTTATTTGGTTATTTGGACACCCCTCCCGGGACCCCCAACTTACAGGGTAACAACTCTGCTTAGCCTCCAAGATCAGATGGGATCTGCTACCTTTGGGATATTGAAACCCTCTCGAGAGGGTAGATGCTGGGAATCCTGCCCCAAGGGAAGAGCTTCCATGCAAGCCATGGGGAGTTGTTTGTCCGTAAGAGTGTCTGCACCAAAACGTGCCCATGTTGCTATTGGATGCCTCCTGCTCTTTTGGCCTGTTGCCACAGCAGGGAATGGGGTCTTCCTTGAGAAAGGGCGTTTAAAACAGCCCTTGTCCCTGGCTCCAAGCAAAGGCCGGCATGGCTGTCTTTTCAGCTTGGTCACCAGACCAGTTAAACCAGAGTTTTTGGCTTGATGAATTGATCAGAATAATTTGTAGGACTCATGGGTCTAAACTGGGCTCTTGTTCTACTAGGTTATTTATCTATTTTTAAAAACATTCTTATCCCAACCTTTACCATGAAATCTCAGGGTGGCATATATATTTATGAATTCCACATTAAAATCAATGAATATATATTTTTTTCATATTTACTGGTCTTTGTACAAACAAATTCACAACAATAGAAAGAAAAAAGGAAAAAGAAAAGAAATTATACACAAACAATATAAGTGGGTAACTAAAATTAAGGCCTTTTCCGCACTACACTCTTATAGCACAATGATTCCACTTTCAACCTCCTCTGGAATCCTGGGGTTTGCAGTTTCAGGAGGGGCTGGCTTCCTTCATCTCAGCCCCTCCTGAAACTGCAAACCCCAGGATTCCAGAGGAGGTTGAAAGTGGAATCATCGAGCTATAACAGGCTAGTGCAGAAATGGCTATTGTTATGGTGCTCTTATTCCACTTTCAACGTCTTGTGGAATTCTGGGGTTTGTAGTTCCTGAGGCCTAAGAGCTCTCTGGCTGAGAATTAAAGGCCCCTCCCCAAGCTGCAAATCCCAGGATTCCATGAGGTGTTAAAGGTGGAATAATAGCACTACAACAGTGTAGTGTGGAAATGGTCCTTGAGTGCAAATGACTTTTGCTCTTTGAACTCTGTTTGCAGCCATTGCAATAAGGGGAAGACAAAGGGGGAAAGTGGGAGGAAGAGAGAGAAACTGGGATCTTTGAAAAACAGCTGGAAAAAAACCCCAGTGGAATGACAGAAGATTAATCTGAATTCTCCCTACCAAATCAGGGCCGATGGAGGGCATGTTTTGCAGTGTGGCATGGGAAGCTTATCTTAACTTTCCCCCTTCCCCTGGGACTCTTTCTGCTCCAGTTCCCCATGGCTCGTGATCTTCTCTTTCCCCTTTCCTCCCTCATTTCCTGAGGCCATCCCAGTTCCACACCAGTTCCACAGATGCTGCCCAGCCCCATAAGCCATGGTCTGATGCACATTTTTGGGGCTCTGGTGACACTCCCACTTTGGTTCCCCATGCTGTGTGAGTCAGCCTTTGACTCAGTGCTCTGGGAGCAAGGATGTGGCAGACAGTCATTGCTGCGACTGCTCTGCCAAGGGTCCCTTCCCATCCAAACAGCCCTGGGGAACTGGGCAGTGCGGATGAGCCTCTCCCTCTCATCTCGGGGGAGGATGCAAGTGTTTGGCAAGTGCTCCTGGGGAGCAGGTCTGGCACAGGCCCCCTTCTCATCACCCTCAGAGGCGAGGATGGCACCAGCCCTGCGCCCTGCTCCATGGGAGACCTATTTGCCACATCTGTACTGCCGTTTCATTGTGCCGCCTCCTCCTTGGCTCCTTTTCCTCATTTCTCTGGGATGATGCTCTTGCTCAGGTGCTATTTCCTTTTGACTCTTGCTTAGGGCCATTCCAGAGACATCAGGCAAGAGGAAGAGGTGGCTCCACAGCATTTTTCCCTGCCTAAGGAATCCTGACAGTGACGCACTGCACCCTTTGGCAGACTGAGCCACCAAACAGGAATCCGTCTCCAGGGCAGCTTCTGCCAAAACTTGCTTGGTGACTAAGTTGAGCCATAGACACACACACACACAGGCAGGTGCCCATCTAGAATAGAGGGATCATGATAGAAGCATTGGTCCGCCTTGCCTGGCTGTTGCAAAGATTACAAGAAGACTGTGTCTCCAAAGCATCACAAACAGTAAAGGTTTTTACTCTGTTCAGTAGGAGGCCCCTTGCCCAGGCCTGATGCTGAGATGCCCCTCCACAATAAAAATCCAGGTTGTAGCAACACAGATCCTTCTCTTTTAAGCCAGGGGCAAGAGGAGAGTTGCAGCAAAGAGCAACAGGCTAAGAATGCACTATTGTTACCACAGTTTCTAGCCCGGACTTGAGGGATATTGGATATCGTTTTGATATCAATAATTTGGCTTTCTTTACCCCTTCCTCTCCACGTGCTGCGAGGTCCCTGGACAAGCTCGCATACAGGCATTGCCGCTAATCACTGAAATATTCCAAACAAATACAGGCAGGCCAGAAATAGCCGACCCGCCACTTCAGGAGACCTCAAGGCAAGTACCATATTATGTATGCACGCTACTTACAAAGGACTCCCTGCCCCGAGCAGGCAGCTTGACGAGCCGAATCCTCATTTGTCAAGGACTCTGTGTTTGCATACTGGCTACTCTAATGACAATTTGGAGTTAACTCAATCATGCAGAATTCTGACCTTTTGGAGGCTTTGGCCCTTTTCGCACGCAAGTTTTTTTGCGCAAGTGCCCCTTGAGCATGGTGTAAATGGGAGCGTTGGTCCGTACGACGCACTCCAACTCACACGACGCTCAGAAGCCAAAAGCGGGGCACGTGGGCATTTTCTTATTTTCGGCTCTAAGCTGAAAATACTGCGTGCTCGCACAATGTCCGTGGCACGAGCCAGGGTGGTTGCGCTTCCTTCCCCAGCGCAGCCTACAGCTCCCAGACTGCGCTGCGGGAGGAAGGAGCAGGGAAGCGGCAGCGTTTCAGATGAGGCTTCTCGTGCAAGACGCCGCCCCCCCAGCAGCACAAACGGGTAACATGTGAAAAGGGCCTTTGTCTCCAGCCCAAAACTCATTGTTTTCCCCAAGTACGGACTAGCCTACGGCCACATTTTCCCATATAAAAACCCCTGACTTTGAGCGCTTCCTCGGATCGCTCTTGGCTTCCATCCCGCCTTGCTGCCGCTTTGTTCGGTGAGCCTTCCCCCCCGCTCCACATGCTGAGAAACTCCATTTCCACGAACAACTTCTTCAGACTACCTGGGCTTCAGGAAAGGTGTAGTATTACCCATACCAAAAACCTCCTCTAAAAATCCTTCTATCCAACTCCAACCTTTATTTCTATAGTTCTCTGTGTGAGTGTGTTGCATACACTTGTTTGGCTGTATTTTAATAAAAAAACAACAATTATTATTTTACTTATGTTTGCTCCTTGACTTGGCCTGACCCTGTAGACATTTGGTAAAAGATCTCGCTCCCTTGCCCTGCCTCTCGTACTGCTAGCTTTTGCTCTTTTGACTAATTTCCAACTTGTAATTTGGAGCGCACTTAGGTGTCCCTCATGGGACCCCCCGAAATCAGGGTAACACTATGGAGTAAGACCAGGGCTCTGAAGAACTAATGGAGTAGGAGAGAGTTCATAGAATCCCCCTCCCACCAGCGTGGCCCTTGCTGGAGAGCTGCGCTGCCCTGTTGAACGTCTGCAGCGGCTTGTGGGTTGCAGGGTCTGAGAGCAGGAGCAAAGGAGGAGAGGGTTCGGATGGGACTGTGTTTTAATTATGTGCATTGTTTACTTGGATTTTAAAAAGAAGATAGGCTATGTTTTTACTTCTCTTTTTGTAAATGTTCTTAACTGCATTTGCTTCAATTTTCTTAAGCCTCTTTGGTGCCAGTGTTGGGGAAAAGGGAGGATATCAGTGAATTAGCAATGATAATAATGGGAGTACAATATTAACAACTGCTCCAGGGAGCTGCAGGGAGCACACGGCCCCCTCTGGGCAACAGCTTCCGGGGCTGCTGGTCTGTTTCCAGGCATCACTCAAAGTGCTGGTTTTGACCCATAAAGCCCCCCATGGCCTGGGCCCAGGCTATCTACAGGACTGCCTGTGTTTTGGGATATGCTGGGGGCCCCTTCTCTCTGTCCCACCACCCTCACAGGGGCAAGCATTGAAGTTACGCCCATAGGTACCCCCCACTGGGCCAGGAAGGACCCCGGTGGCGGTGGGATAGCAGGGGGCAGGGGCAGGGGGAGCGGTGGATGATGGGTGGGGGGGGGGGGAAAGGGAGTGGCTGTGGGCAGGGGTGGGGTAGGCAGTGGCAGGGAGGCAGGCAGGGGTTCCTCTTTTTTGTCCTCCCTGGCATTGATTCCCCGGGGCACGCGCCCCAGTTGCCCCACCCTAGATAGCCCTCTGCTCCTAGGTACCCCTCCTGGGAACACGGGAGAGGTGAGGCCTTCTCAGCAGCTGCTCGCAAGCTCTTTGGAACTCCCTTCCCAGATAGGCTGAACTGGCACCTTCATTGCTCTTTCCACAAGCAGAAAAAAAAAAAGTTTTTATTCTGGCAGGCCTTTGAAAACCGAGTTTTCAGAGCCAAACAGACCTTGCACAATGTGATGAATTTTTTAAAATTTGCTTTTAGTCGTTTATGCTTTTAAATTGTTTTTAATCATTTGTTAGTTGAATTACTATTAATTTTTGTATGTATGAATTTTTACTCACATTTGTTTCAAATTGTTACAAAAAGGGAAAAAGGTAGGTTATAAATAAATATTACAGCCACATCGACAACCTCTTTACTTCTGCCATCTTGAACTGAGTGCAGACATTCGGCAGCGGATGAAAATTTCCAACTGTTTCTGGAGGTGAATGTACGCATGCATAAGAAACCACCATGGGATTTTTCCAATGGGCTCCCCCACAGTGTGCAGGTAGCGTGCATGATGCTATGGGGCTTGTGGTGGTGGGGAATTGTTTGCCTTATAAAAGTTTTAGCCTAAGTTTTTAGCTATAATAAAAGCTATTTCCGCACTAGGCTGTTATAGCGCTATGATTCCACTTGCAACATCCTATGGAATCCTGGAGATTGCAGTTTTGGGAGGGGCCAATTGGCCCCTCTGGAAACTGCAATCTCCAGGATTCCATAGGATTTTGAAAGTGGAATCATAGCGCTATAACAGCCTAGTGTGGAAATGGCCAAAGCCATGTTTCTCTCTCTCTCTCTCTCTTATTCTCTCTGTGCTTTGGCTTTGGAATGCACTAAGCAAGGTAAAAGAAGCCAGGGTTGGTGGGAACACTGTGACACTGTACTTCTGCTGATAAGATTTATGTTAGCCCATGGATTTAGACTGGTTGTCTCTGGGAATTTCCTACGGGAACTTCTGATGAAGAAACAAGTGTTTTCAAATCAGCACGTGCATAAGAATGCCTGTTTTGTATTTTTTGAACCTATAAAGTCTGCAAGCAGCCAATAAAGTTGACTCATCTTCCTTTTTTCTTATACAAATGTCTCTGAAGGGTGTGTGTCCTCCCTTTATTTTGCGGTGTGTCCTCCCTTTATTTTGTGGTGGGTTCCTTTGTGATTGATTTAGGACTTGCCTGCAGCTCTGTGTCTGTTCAGGGTCATTGCAGAGCTGGCTTTTCAGTTTGTGCCCAGCAGTGGCTCATCAGAGTCTAGGAATAAGCACATCTGATCTCCCACCATAGGAATAAGCACATCTGATCTCCCACCATAAAGCTTTCATTCATCTTTGAGGTGCCACAGAACACTTTTTTCTTGACCGCAAGAAGAAGGGTGGCTCCTTCTCTGAAAGACGCTGCCACTCTGCGTGCAAGCAGAAAAGATACTAAAATATGTGGCTTATCCACAAAGACAGCATCCACATTGCACAGTGACAGCAGTTTGGATCCTGCTTTAGTGGGCATGTTGTTACCCTGATCTCTGGAGGTCCCAGGAGGGACTCCTAAATAACCAAGCAACAACACAACTTTGGGTCCCAGGAGGGACTCCTAAATAACCAAGCAACAACACAACTTTGGGTCCCAGGAGGGACTCCTAAATAACCAAGCAACAACACAACTTTGGGGAAAATTAGCTGGAGCACTCACTAAAGCTAGCGAGAGGCAGGGTAACTTATAGCAGGATCTTGCAACCCAGCGTCTACAGGGTCAGGTCAGTCGAGCAGTCAGACGGTTTAAAATAGCAAAAATGGTGTTTTGTTAAGTACAGACAAATATCGAAGACACCACAGTCACACAGCTGACTAAGGAATCAGAGATTGACTTGGAGTAGGGATTTTTAGAGGGAAATGGGTGATACAACACCTGTTTCGTAGTCCTGGAGAGGTTTGGAGATTGAGTTCGTTGGTATGGGGTCTCAGCTAGTGGGACTGAGGGGACGGCTCACCAAGCAAAGCGGCAGCAAGGTGGGATGGAAGTCCGGAGCGATCCAAGCGGCCCGAGGAAGGTCTCGGAATTAGGGGATTTTATAGGGTGAATTGTGACTGCAGGCCATACCTTACCCAGTGAGAACAATATGTTTTAGGAGCAGGACAAAGCCTTGGAAAGGTCAGGTTTTAGCATGATTGACTTAGAGCCAAATTAACAATAGTATAGCCAGTATGCAAATGCAGAGCACTTAGTACAGCTTTGTCAGGTTGCCTGGTCGGGGCAAGGAGCCTTTGTTAGTATCGCGTGTTTGCCGGAGAGGTCCCTGAAGCGACAAACCGGCTCTGTTTGGCCTGCCTGGGTGGAGAATGGAATGTCCAGCAATTATCGGCCGCGCCTGTTTACGTGCTCGTCCAGAGGCCTTACAAACACGTGGAGTGGGGTGGCAGAGGAAAGCCAAATTGTTTGATATCAAAGTGATATCGAGTGCTATCTCTGGGTAGGCCTGGACCGCAGTAACAATCTCTCCATTCTATAGGATCCTGGGGTTTGCAGTTTGGTGAGTTTTTCTTAAAAAACCCTTTATACAAATCTGTTAGAAGACAAAAGATAAAATTCAACAAAAAGCTGGTTCTGGAGTTGTATATGTGACACCCTTGGGGATGGATATGAACTGCACATTTGGGTCTGCATTTAGTTGCATCTTGTTGGCACTCAATAAAAGGATTGTGTAGCACAGTCAGTGAATAACTCCACCTCTGGAGATTGACGATGTACAACTCCCGTGTAGGATCTCAACCAACGTGTTGGGAATTGGGATTCCCGTCTTTCACCGCAGAACCTTGCAGGCTCATCTCGGTGAAGATTTATTTATTTACTTAACGTCTGTTCTGCCATCTCCCCAAGGAATCTTGTTACGACCCCGTGCACCCCTCAGAATTGATATGGTTGAATTGGCAAATATTATTTAATTGGCAACTGCATTAATTGGCATTGATATAAAATAGAACCTGATGTGACTGGAAGGTCAAGCTGGACAGAGGAAAATTACTGCCTGTAAACCTGAGATGGCCAGGCAGGCCAGCCAACACCCCCTCTAGGCGCAGCTGAAATCATTGTCAGGGAGATTACACTGCAACTCCGGAGATAATACGCTTAAGTGGAAGCCGGATATCTAATCTCTTAGCATACAATGGTCAAAAGGGAAGTTCCCACCACAACATTGATCATTTCAATCCTGGTCTCTCACACCTGGATGTCTCCCTACCTTATTCCTCTTTCCTCTCCACATTACAACAGCCATTAATTCTTTGTAACCTAAGCACCGTGAACATTAACGCCATTGGGACCCCACTGTCTATGTTGCAACTCCCTTTGTCCACTCGGCCGGGAGAGCCATCCTTGCTCAGACCTGCAGGGTAGTTTTTGGGCATAAAACCCCTCACTTTTGAGTGATTCAGTGTGGTCTCTCGCCTTGCTGAACGCCACGCTGTCGCACAGATTTCCAAGCGAGAACTGTCCTTAGGTCCGGACCTAAGCCACATCGCCACTTTTCTTCACTTCTCTCTGGACCGGTAATTATCACCCAACCCTAAAATTCCTCTGTCCGTAATTTCTTCCCTTTATCCTTCGGTTAGCTCTTGTGTGAATGTGTGACTGTTTGTATCTTGTGTGTATGCGTGAGTGAATTTTTCTCAATAAAACACAGTTTTAGTTTACTTTTTAATCTCTGGCTGGTTCTTTCCTGCATTACTCCATAAACATAGGTGGTAGATCTCATTAAGTTACCCCTCTCACAGGCCTCTTAATTTTGAGCTACTTAATTCCCCTCTGTTATGTGGAGGTACCGGCATTGTAGGTGGGCTCCTGAGTCACCCACATTTTAGGATAACAATCTTGCACATTATTAAAGCAAATACAGACTTTTAACCAAGTCCAGCTCCTTTAGGTGATGCTTCCTGAGCTGGTGCTACCAACACCGTGGGTGGATGAGAGCATATATATTTCAGGGAACGATGTTTTGCTGCTTCCTTGGCTTGGAAGCTTGGAATTTCCCATGCAAAATCATTTCATGGCACTGGAACTTCCTCCAAGTGCCACTGGGATTTTTAGGTTGCATTTCTTCTGTTGCTCAAGAAAGTAACACTTTTGGACTACAACTCCCCAGGATTTCCTAGCCAGCATGGCCACAGCTGTAGCCTCCTAAGATGACATTTCCACCCTCTGATTTCTTTGCCCAGTAGCCTTCACTGCACAAGACACCCCCGCCCCCGGGTTAACTGAGAAGCTCACAGAAGAATCGGATGTAAGACGTCCAGGGAGATCCGAGGTGCAGTGAAATCCCACTCTGATGGCCAGAAGGTGGATGCAGTCTGAGCACACCCGTAAAGCCAAGCCGTCTCACCCCTTATGGAGCCCTCCTTTGCTGAGGGGATCCCAGAGATAACAACACACAGAGATCAAAGGGATTTGTTGGGATTAAAGGAGGCTGTGAGAACCAGATGGAAGAGGGCTTAAGGGATCAGACCACAGGAACAGTTGGGCTGCAAGTATTTCTCTGCCGGGGAAATAACGACCTTTTATTGCAAAGTAAGAGAGGCTCTTTTGCTCTGTGTGCTTGTGGTGGAAGGGTGGCACTTGCAGCTGAAATCAGGATCCCATCATGGCCACATAAAAAGGAGCCCAAATGTTCAGAAGGCTGATTCCATTGCCCTCAGCACCAGGCCTAGATTTGCTAATTTATCCAACCCTGAGAGTAACGGAGAGGACCACAAGGGCCATCTAGTCTAACCCATGCTTCCACACAGGAAGGCAAAGCTGAGGCACTCACAAAAGAGTGGCTTCAGCACCTAAAGAAGGAGATTCTGCCACCCCCTGAGGCAGTGCATCACACTGTTGAACAGTTCTTAGGATCAGGAAATTCCCTGTAATTCGCAGGTGGAGTCTCTTTTCCTGAAATTTGAATCCATCGGTTTGTATCCTGACCCTCTGGAGCAGTGGAAAACATACCTGCTCCATCTCAAGAGAAGGTTGAGAGGGGACATGATAGCCATGTTTAAATATTTGAAGAGATGCCATGTAGAGGAAGGAGAGGGCTTGTTTTCTGCTGCTCCAGAGACCAGGACAAGGAGCAATGGATTCAAGCTGCGGGAGAGGAGATTCCACCTGAACCTCAGGAAGAACTTCCTGATGGTCAGAGCTGTCCGGCAGTGGAATCTGCTGCTGGAGCAGAGGCTGGATGGCCATCTGTTAGGGGGTGCTTTCAGTGTTTGTTCTTGCATGGCAGGGGGTTGGACTGGATGGCCCCTGGGGTCTCTTCCAACTCTACATTTCTATGATTCTATGATTCTATCTTCTGCCTGCTCCTTCTGTTGCTTCCCCTCTTTCATGGGGAAGGTGGGGGAGAGTTGCCTTGCAGCCCACCTTCCCCTCCGCCCCCCCAAAAAAGGACTGTGGAAGGGAAAGAACCTGAGCTGCCCCCCACTGAGAGAAGGGAGACCTCCCAAGACGCCCTGTGTGCTCGAGGGAATTTCCCCACGCTCTCTCTCTCCCTCCCTCCCTCCCTCCCTCCCTCTTGCCCCAGGCCTGGCCCCACCCAGTCTCTCAGCCTCCCAGAGGGGAAGGAGGCTGCATTGTGCAGTTCTGGACAAATCCACGCTGGCTCACTTGTGCAACAACCAGGGTCTGGTGGACTCTTGCAGGTGGTTGCCCTTTCCCCTCCCTGCTGCCTTCCTTCTTCCTTCCCTCCCTCTGTCCCTCCCTTGCCTCCTTGGGAGGTGGCTGAGAGTTTAAAGCCTGCTTCTGAGTCCCTGCTGAGTGAGCACTAGCCCCTGGCGCCATGATGCCCTCCGTCGGCCTCTCCCTCTTCCTTGGCATCCTGGCTCTCTCTGCTGAGCTCCCGGGCACAAAGGCCAAGGGTAAGTCCTGCCAGCAGCACCTGGTGCTGGTGGGGTTCTGAGTGGGAGGGAAATGGGATCTCTCTGGCTTTCTCCTGCCCACCCATGGAGAAGAGGTGAGCGGGGCCAGGCTCCATCTTCCTGAGAAGAGGACAGAGAAGGGCCCAGATGTTCAGAATGGGGGAGGCTGCCTTCTTTTCAGGTCCCATTCAGGAGGTAAAGAGGGAGGCAGCTGAGCTGACACTTCCTGGCTGGGCATGCCATCCCTCTGCGGCATGGAAGAGGCACAGAACGGAAAGGGGTCCCACGGGAGCCACCTGTTCAAACCCCCTGGGATGTGGGAATCCACACCTGGGAGGTGAAGGTCTCACCTTTGCTTAAGGTCTCCCAGGGAGGAACGTCTGCCAGCCCCCAAGGGAGTCCTTTCTGCTGCTGGACCCTTCTCGCTGTCAGGAAGTCCATCCAAATATTTAGCCAAAATCTCTTTTCTTGTAATTTTGGATCCATGGGTTCACATCTTACCTTCTGGAGTGCCAAAAAACAAGTCTGCTCCATCTTCTACATGACCGCCCTTCAAAAATTTAAAGAAAAGTGACATGTCAGCCCATCATCTTGAGTCTCATGACTGGAAGGTAGCAACAGGGGGATATAGCCCGTTTCAGAGAATTAGGTAGACCAAGCAGGAAGGTAGGAGGAGTAGCACTATATATCAGGTACATTTACACCTGTGAAGAGATCCATGGAAGGCAGGTTGAGAGCATCTGGGTAAAAATTAAGGGGGAGACAAACAACAGTGTTGCCATTGTGGGGGTCTACTGCAGACCCCCAAACCAGACTGAGGACTTGGGTGATGCCTTCCTGGAACAGATGACCAAACATGGGGAAAGGAGAGATATAGTTGTAATGGGAGATTGCAACTACCCTGATGTTTGTTGGAAGTCGAAGTCTGCCAAGAGTATCAGATCCAACACATTTTTCACTTGCCTTGCAGACAGTTTCATAGTCCAGAAAGGGGAGGAGGGAACGAGGGGAACAGCTATTTTTGAGCTGATTCTAACCAACAGCGATGACCTGGTTAATGGGGTGGAGGTGGTGGGATCTTTAGGTGGAAGTGACCATGTTCTCCTGCCGTTTATTGTATATGGGAAGGGGAAGCTGAGTGTCGTCAGACATGCATCCTAGACTTTTGAAAGCTGATTTCAGTAAACCTCGGGAAAACCTGGGAGTGATCCTGTGGTCAGGAATATTAAAAGAGAAGAGAGTTAATGATGGATGGTCTCTTCCATCTCTATGATTTTATGAGGCTGATGTGTTACCTGCCTGTGTGGGATAGGGTTCCTTAACACTTGACTTTTGCTTGGACTGAAATTCTACCTTAATAACACAATGTTAAGCTCCACCGCATGGAGCGCAGGTCTCAGTAGGTTCTGGAATTTGCTGATAAGGTCCTCAGGTTTTTTTTTTAAGGAAAAATATTCAAATGATGTTTCTGTTGCTGTTCTGGACTATTTTCAGACAATTCCTGGCACCAGCAACAACATTTTATTCCCATCCTGGAGTGAATTTCCCACAGCACCTCTTTGGGGAAATGTTGCCATGTTAGTGACCTTCTCTGTACCACTTGGGGGCCAGTAAAGGCCATTTTTTTCAATGGGAAGTAAACCAGAAAAAGGTCTCTCCTGCTGCTAAAGGGGTCTAGGGGGTCCCCAAAATGTACCAAAATTCTCCCTTCTCCATAGTCTCTGGAATGTAGCAACATTTGGAAAAAAAATTAGAGGAGGTCTTGGGGGCCACATTTGGCCTGTGGGCCACACGTTCCCTAACCTGGCCTTGGGATGGAGTGGGGCTTTGCTTGCCAAACTGGGACAGTTGAGGGCATGTCTTACCTACTTTTCCCCCTTTCTCTTTTTCTCTCGCTCTCTCTCAATCTCTGTCACCCTCCAGAGCGGCCTGGCTATTGCATGGAATTGCCCGTGCCGTCCACAGGTCCTTCAGCCACGAGCAGCTGCAGAGAGTGTCAGGTGGACGCCGACTGTCCACCCCGGAAGAAGTGTTGTGGTTCACCCTGTGGCAACACCTGCCAGACACCAGAGCCAAGTAAGAACCTCTTCAGTTTGGGGTTATCAGCGCAACTTATCACACAAGAAAAAGGAAAAAAAGGAGGAGGTGTGACCTCAAAATGTGGGTGATTCAGGGGTCCACCCACAATGCCAGTATCTCCACATGATGGTGGGGAATTAATTAGTTCAAAATTAGGAGGCCTGTGAGAGAGGGACATCTTCCACCAGTGTTTATGTGGTCCTAGCATGAAAGAACGAGTCAGAGATTCAAAAGTAAACTAAAAATGTGTTTTATTGAGGAAGAATCAGTCACACACACACACAAGATTCAATAGTCATGCACTCGCACAAGGTTAACCAAAGGAAAAGGGAGGAAAGATTGATAGTGAAGTTTCAGGGAGTGGGCAATGTTTACCGTTCCAGAAGAGCAGCGAAGAAGCAGTGTTGTGGCTTAGATTTGTGTCTAAGGGCAGTACACAACTGGGAATCAGAGTGACAGCATGACTACCAGCAAGCAAAGTACTGTGTCTGACTGCTAGAAAAGGAGGGTTTTTATACTCTATTTCCTTCCCTGAAGGGGTGGGAGTTGGTTGCCTTCTGGAAGCGTAAACAAAAGGCGTCTGGAATGGACTGATTGCCTCAATGCCTCAGTCGGGTAATGTGACTGGGGAAGGTTTTGGCAGGAAATGTGTGTACAGCAGGGGTGCTTGCCTGCTGCACCTGGGCAGCTTCTTTGACTATTGCTTTCTGAGGTTGGGCAGTTGAGAGGATTAGCCTAGAGGCATTAATTCAGGCTTTCTGAGCTAATCCACTGCGAACTTATGACTTGGCCATACTGAGGTCATCTCTGACCTACTCTTGCACTTCTTCCTGCAGCCAGCGTCCCTTCTCCATTTGGCCTTTCAGCCATAAGTGTATATAACCTAATTTCATGCCAATTTACCAATTAGACCAACTAAAAACATGGAGGTGTACAGCTGCTAACAGAGGCAGGTTTGTAGAGAAGGCATTTCCTTACCCTCAACAGACACTGATGGGCCCCAACCTATTCCTGCAGAGTATAGGAATCTCAGGGTGGTTTTTTTGGGGGGGAGTCTTGTGATGGTGCACCCTGAGGATTGACCAGGGCCCAATGCAGGGTCTGCAGCCTGTGCAGAGCTGGTTTTCTGTCAAGAACCCCAACCTGGGGGAAGTGTGGGTGATTTAGGGAGACGAGATCCTCAAGGCCCCTGGAGAGCCCCCAGATGTGAGGCACAGGGCTAAATTAGGCACCGGGGGTGGCATTTCTTGAGGACCAAACTAAACACTGGAGCAGTGAGAGGTCAGACTCTGGCCTGTGAGCAAATGTGGCCCGCGGAAAGGGGAGGTAGTAGTTGCCATCTGGTCCCTGACTTGCTCCTGCCCTTGTTTATGACCAGCAACCCCAGGAAGCTTTTGAACTGTGCTCAGAAACAGAGTGGCATCAGGTTATAAAACCTTACAGCTTAAGCCACCGGAAGGACTGTAGTTTCCCGTAGGAGCCTGCCCAGATGCTAACATTTTCAGGAGAGGCCCTCCATTCACTCCCACCACCTTCCCAGGCCCTTTTAATGGGGCTGCAGGAGACAGGGCCTTCTCGGTGGCCGCTCCCAGGCTTTGGAAATCTCCCCTTAGGGAGGCTAAGATGGCTCCCACTGAAAGCTTTCATGCCTCATCTGCATTTCAGGAATTGACTGCGGTGGCCTTCAGTGGTGGCTGTTTTGTTGATTTTGGAGGAAAACATTAATGCTTTCATTTTAAATTGTTTTAACTCTACAGATTGTTTAATTTTGGTTTTAATAATTTGTAAGCTGCTGTGAGTCTCAGCAGTAGGCAAAATGCAGGATATAACTCAATAAAATAACAACTACAACCACAACTGGATTTAGGCTGGCTGGCTGCCTTACTTAACTGAAATTAGACCATGAGTTCCTCCCACTTGGTAGGAGCCCCCCCGCCACAGTGTAGAAATGGGCAGGACTCAGACAAAAGCACCCTCCCTGCACAGTGCAAGCGGCATGCTGAGAGTGGACTGGGTTCTTTCACATGAAGGGCTTGTGTTGGTGGGTGGCTTTACAGAAGCTGAGACCATGCTGCGGGATGCCCAGTGAGGCTTGTCCCTCACTGTTTCTGTCTTCACTCTCCCGCTGTTTCCTCTTCTAGATCTGTGCCGCCTTCCTCCCGTCACTGGAAATTGCAAGGCCCGGATGCCAAAATTCTACTACAACTGGAGGAGCAAGAAGTGTGAGCAGTTCATCTATGGCGGGTGCTTTGGGAACCTGAACAGATTTGATACCAAGGAGGAATGCCAGCGGACCTGTGGGGGCAGAGGTAAGCAAAGGGCTTGCAGAAGAGGCAGGAAAGGATTGGTGCTTCATTGAAGGGAAGGTTCATAAGGAGCACTCGCAAATCTTCTTGTCCTTAATGAGATGCATAAAGACACTACATTGGGAAAGGCTGAACCTCAATGAGATTTATTAGCTTTGGTGGCTTTGTTTTTTTGTGTGAAAAAACTAATGACTTTAATGACATTAAAGAAAGTCAAAAAAGTCAACGCAATTCTTGGTTGCATCAATAGGAGTATGATGTCTAGATCGAGGAAAGTAATGTACCACTCTATTCTGCTTTGGTTAGACCTCATCTGGAATAATACTGTGTCCAGTTCTGGGCACCCCAATTCAAGAAGGGTATTGACAAGCTGGAGCGTGTCCAGAGGAGGGCGACCAAAATGGTGGAGGGTCTGGAAGCCCTGAAGCCCTATGAGGAATGGCTTAGGTTGCTGGGGATGTTTGGTCTGCAGAAGAGGAGGTTCAGAAGGGACACGATAGCCATGTTTAAATATTTGAAAGGATGTCATTTGAAGGAAGGAATAGGCTTGTTTTCCACTGCTCCAGAGATTAGGACCAGGAGCAATGGATTCAAGCTGCATGAAAGGAGATTCCACCTGAAGCTCAGGAAGAACTCCCTGATGGTCTGAGCTGTCCGGCAGTGGAATCTGCTGCTGCCTCCATGGAGTGTGGTGGAGTTTCCTCCTTCTTTGGAGGTTTTTAAGCAGAGGCTGGATGGCCATTTGTCCAAGGGAGGGCTTTGATGTGGGTTCCTCATGGCAGAAAGGGGTTGGACTGGATGGCCCCGGGGGTCTCTTCCAACTTTATGATTCTATGATTCTATGACATATTTGTGTAAAAGACTGTATTTACAGAAAACATTTTTTGTGTGCAGAATATGGTGTATTTCATGCAAAATATACAGTTTTGGGAAAAATACAGTGGCTTGGACCCTGCATGACACTGGTAGGCTGCAACACTCTCTGCAGGTTTGCAACCTCTCTCAGTGCTTTCAGTTCCACCCCCAACCCCTGGCCCCATTTTAGTGCCTGGAAGAAATGGTGAGAGGGGGACAGTCATTATCTCCCTGCATGCATAGAATCCTAGGGTTGGAAGGGACCCCGAGGTCTGCCCACTCCAACCCCCTTCTGCCATGCAGGGAGACTCTAGCCATTTCCGCACTAGACTGTTATAACGCTATGATTCCACTTTCAACACCTATGGAATCCTGGCATTTGCAGTTTTGGGAGGGGCCGACTGGCAAACCCCAGGATTCCATAGGATGTTGAAAGTGGCATGCAGAACTGGACAGAGACAACCAAGTGGGGTCTGAGCAATGAAGAATAGGGGGTATTATCACCTCCCTTTCCTGCACAAAGGCAGTGGCCGTGGGCAATGGACTCTCCTTCTCTGCAGGTCTT
The DNA here is from genome assembly GCA_948474755.1 of Ctenosaura bakeri. Taxonomy (NCBI): domain Eukaryota; kingdom Metazoa; phylum Chordata; class Lepidosauria; order Squamata; family Iguanidae; genus Ctenosaura; species Ctenosaura bakeri. The sequence goes on from CAOLHI010001905.1 coordinate 168,472, forward strand.
GCTGTAGAGGTTGGGCAGACACCTTTTAGGAGTGCTTTGATTGTGTATACCTGCATGGCAAATGGGTTGGACTAGATGACCCTGGTCATCCCTTCCAGATCTCTGATTCTTTGATGCTGTGATCCTCTCAGGAGCCTGAAACAGGTCCTTTGGAGGTCCAGGAGGAGGAGGATTTTTTTAATATGCCCAGCTGCAGAAATTCAGCTTGGTCACAGCTGGCAGCCTGCCCAACCTATCTCCCTTCGCTATGAAATGACTGGGTGGGACGTTCAGCAGCAGTAAAATAAACCGGCACTGGTTCCTCCAATTGCAATGACTCTAAAAAGACAAATGCAAGCATAGGCAAAATGCTTGGGGTCATTTTTTGTTGTTGTTCAAATGAATTTTTTACAAAGAAGTCTTGAAGTGTGTGTGGAGGAGATCAGAAATGTGAAAAATCTCACCCACCAGGGAAAGAAGTTTTGAAAGAACATTCTTCTCTTCTTGTGTGCCTTCAGATGGTTTCTGACTTATAGTGACCCTAAAGCCAAGCTGTGATAGGCATTTTCTTGGCAAGATTTATTCTGGGTGTGTGTGTGTGCCTTTGCCTTCCTCTGAGGCTGAGACAATGTGACTTGTCCATGGTCACCTGGTAGGTTTCCATAGCTGAGCAGGGGTTGAACTCTGGTCTGCAGAGTTGTAGTCCATTGCTCAAACCACTATGGCACGCTGGCTCTCGCTCTTGGATGCCAGAATGAAATTAGCAAAGGTTTCCAAATTAGCTTTGTGCAACTTAATTCTGCAATCTTGTGAATTCTTTTGCACACAATAATCCCACCGAGCTGGAGGGAAAGAAAGGGTCCAAAGATTCTGCAGGGTTTTCTTCAAATCCCTGGGAAATCGTATCCAGCAGTACTGGAAGACTTCTCAACATTTTTGCAAAATAAATGCCATCTGCAGTCATCCAGGATCTGATATGGTGTTTTTCTCTTTCAGGGACAGCCTAGACGGAGGCGGAAGGAGTCATGGCACCATCTGAGTGGGGCACCCCAAGAGCCAGCCCTCCCGCTGTGCCCGTTTCCCCCTCTTCTGCCTCTGCTTGCCTTTTGCCCCTCTGTGGTCTCTGAGGAGGCCTGAAGCCATTCAGGGCAAGTGGGCTGGGCTGGAGGGCTTCCGTGAGCATGGTGGGAAATAAATGGCGGTTAACACATTCTTTTGTCTCCTGGATGCTCTGTGCTTTCTTGAGTGCTTCCCATTTGGGTTTCTTCCTTTCTCCAACTGACCTCCATCTTCAGCATCAACCTTGCCCACCAAGATTGCAAGCACCCTTGTGAGGTGGTAACTCCCACAGAACTCATGGGGACGTGCTTTTGAGATAGCATGACTGGGATTTAGGGTTGCCACAGTGAAAACTGGAGGGTTGATACTTGTGTAGAAGAGGGAATGTTCAGCTAGTGTTGCTTCTGACACAACCAAGTAACAAGCAACACCTGCAAAAATTCCCTCTTCAGCACAACCATTGAAAGTAAAAGCACTCTTGAAATTCATGGATTGTTTTTATACCAAGACAGGCTAGGAGGAAGTTGGCACATGTGGAATGTAATGACTTATGAAGGAATGTGATGTACTGACTTTTCGTGTTTTTAACAATAAAAAAAGTAGACACCCTCTCCAGTTTTCAGTCTGGCAACTCAAGTGGGGTTATGCCACGCCCAAGGCACCCCATCTCTACTACCTGTTGCCATCTTACTCTGGATCACCGACACGGGTTCCCTATAAGAACTTGACCAGTGGGACTGCTGCCTGCCTGCCTGTGTACAGTGGCAGCTGGTGGCTTCCGTATCAGGTGTGCAGTGAACCCATTCCAGACTTTATTCTGAACTTTAAAGGATCTATCCAAGCTTCTATAATTGTTTGGGGGAAGAACAGAGTTTCGGACCTTGGCTGTCTCCTTCCAAATTCAGAATAAGATGTGGAGCAAATCTACCACTTTACCAATATGGAAGCCACTAGTGGCCACAACCAGAACTGTGGCCTTTGAGGAGAGAATAGGACAGAGTGTTTCCCCCTTTCTGTACATGCTCAGAAGCTTTGGCAACCTTGAGTAACCAGTGGAAAATCCTGATGGCCCAATGCTGGAGAGGAACAGGAGGAGGGCTGTTTCTCCACCATACGGGCAATTTCTACCTTTGACACCTCCTGTTCCACTGGTTGCCAGATGGAGGAGGTGCTGGCCCTAGCAAACGTGCTGTTCTTGAAGAGTCCTCAGCCAGGCCTCTCTGTTGCTTTTCCACCAAAGCCAGTCAAGGCCGTTCTCATCTAAATGCTTTCCCTCTCCTCCGGCCTTTGGTCATCTTACCTAGTTTTCTTGGGTGTCCTCTTCTGTTGGCTGCTGCCCCCTGCTGGGAGGAAAGGCGGCTCAAAACCTCAGGGCTTCCCTCTGTGGCCAACCAGAATCTCTGTTAGCTTCAAGCGGGTCCTGGGTCCGTGGCAGGCACACAGGCATCCAGCAACAGCAGCATTGCTGTGGCTCGCTCACCCACCTGGTACAGGTACCGTCATCCATTTCTGAGTGTCCCAGGTTTTCTTAGTGCGGTGCCATCTTTTTTTTGTCTCTGTGTGTCTTCTGGTCATTTCTGACTAATGCTGGCCCTAAGGTGAAGCTATCATGGGGGGTTCTGTGGCTGAGAGAGTATGACTTAGGCCATTTCCGCACTAGACTGTTATAGCACTATTATTCCACTTTCAACATCCTATGGAATCCTGGGGTGTGCAGTTTCGGGAGGGGCCGGCCAAGGTCTCAGCCAAGGTCACCTGGGGGGTGTCCATGGCGAAGAAGGGAAGCCTTGATCCCCAGGGCTCCAGTCCAGTGCTCAGACCACTATGCCCCATTGCTGCAATTTCACTGCAATCTATTTTCTTTTAAGGGGGGGGGTAAGCCTCAGCACACAGTTCAGCGTACGGTATAATACCCTTATAGTGGATGCCATTTTTGTCAGCCAGTATGTATATGACTTTAATCTGTGCTTTAAATAGTGCAAAAACCACTTTTTGTTCTTGCTAGATACTTATTTAAATTAAAAGTCTAGGGAAATACCACATAAATGAAGGTGCATACATGCTCTCACACTTACTCTCAATTTGCTGCTGTTTCAGCAAGATGATTAATAGCGCTGACCAAGGAAATCTTTCATAAAAAAAGATTTTGGTACTCTGTTAATGCTACGATGCTAATTTTAAAAACACCCCAAGATGACCTGTGGAGAGCTGATCCTCTTCCACTAGGCAGGTTTGTTTTAGAGTCCATAGCAGCCAAATGTTAACAGCTGTCCAGAAGCATGGAAGAGCTCACTTGGGTTAATGACTTTCTTAGATACTTTTTGCATTTGTGTTGCATTTTGATGGCAGAAAAAGATGGGAAGGCTGAGAATGGACAGGGAAGGTTGCTGTCCTCCTCTCTCAGAATCATAGAGCTGGAAGGGACCCCAGGGGCCATCCAGTCCAACCCCCTTCTGCCATGCGGGAACCCACACCAAAGCCCTCCCTTTGACAGGTGGCCATCCAGCCTCTGCTTAAAAACCTCCAAAGAAGGAGGAGACTCCACCACATTCCATTGAAGCAGCAGCAGATTCCACGGCCGAACAGCTCTGACCGTCAGGAAGTTCCCCCTGAGGTTCAGGTGGAATCTCTTTTCCTGTAGTTTGAAAAGACTACTGACTGCTAGCTGCTAATGGCTTTTGCAGTTCCCGTACTTATGGAGGGAGGAGAGTGGTCACATGCATACAGTTTCATTTTCTTTGTTTGCTTCTGCATGTTGGGGGGCCAGTCTTCCATTGGCCTTGCCTTGGAGGGAGTACACCTGGGTTTGCAGCCCCCCAAGTATGTTCAATAATGGGAATTTGATTTGATCACTGGACTAGAGACTGCATATCCTTGGCAGCCCAGTTGTATGACTGGTGGTGAGAGGGATGCTGGACCCCATCTGTGAAAGGGCTGGGATGCTTCACTGACTATCAGTAAAGTACAGCGTGTCCAGAGGAGAGTGATCAAATGGTTAAGGGCTTGGAAACTGTGAAGCCCTCTTAGGAGATGCTTAAGGAGCTTGGGTAAGTTTAGCCTGGAGAAGAGAAGGTGAAGAGGGGACGTGAGAGCCACGTTTAAATATTTGAAGGGATGCCTTAGGGAAGATGGAGCAAGCTTGTTTTCTGCTACTTCAGGGACTAGGACACCATGGAGCAAACTTCAAACTTCAGGGGAAGAGATTCCACCTAAAGATTAAGAAGAACTTCAGTTTGACAGTGGAATATGTTGCTGCCTGAATGGAGTGTGGTGGAGTCTCCTTCTTCACCACTTTCCCTGGACTGGATGGCCCTTGGGGTCTCTTCCAACTCAATGACTCTGTGGAGTCTCCTTCTTTTGAGGTTTTTAAAAAGAGACTGGATGGCTGTCTGTTGTGAGTGCTTAGATTGTGCCTTTCCTCTGTTACCCTGATTTCTGGGGTCCCTTGGGGGACACCTCAATGTGCTTCATGTGATAGGGAATGGAAATTAGCCAGAGCACGAGCAATAGCAATGCGAGAGGCAGGATAACCTAGCGGGGTCTTTTTACGCAGTGTTTACGGGGTCAGGCCAAGCCAAAAACCAAACGAAGATGTCCAATATAATGATTTTATTGAATGAAAGTCTCATGCACCAATGCAATCACTCCCACACTCACTCAAGACCTGTTAAGAAGCTGAAGAGAGGAAACTGGATAGGGGAACTATTGAAGGGGTTATAGCTGGGGTAATACTGCACCTTTTCCTGAAGTCCTTGCTTTGGGAAAGACAGCGGAGAAGTGGGGCTCAGCATGGAGAGGGCTGGGGGGATTACTCAATGGAAGGAGAAATGGTCTGCTGGGATGACCAGGAGTGATCCATAGAAACTCTCAAAAACTGGGACTATTTGTAGGGGAAAAGGTATCTGGAGGGCTAATCCTTTCCCGGGGAGAACAATGGGTGTTGCAATGGAAAAGAAGCTCCACAGTGGCAACTCCTTTTGCATGATGAGATCACAAGGTGTTGCCAGAGTTTTAGGATCTCCAGTTGCATTGGGTTGTGGTGTGGATTTATGTGGATGGTCCTTGCCTGATAGGATGTTATTGCTAAAAGATGCTAATCCCCTCAAGTTGGCTCCTCAGTGGCTGAGGACCATTTGTTTACTGTGGGCTTGAACAGCTTGAGGTCTCCTGGGGCTACGTGAATGGGGATTTTACCAGCCTGACCTGGTTTTTGATCATTCGATCGTTGCTGCCTATGTGCTCATCCAGGAGACCTCTCAGGCAGATTGAATCATATTTTAATATCAAAATTGTAGACCCCAGGACAGGGTTTACCAGTGAGGTAACACCATGTGGCAGAATGGGGTTTGACTGAGTGGCCCTTGGGATCTTTTTCAGCTCTAGGATTCTATGGTTCTACTATAGTGGTAACATGTCCCAGTGTCCAGCATTGGACAAACTCTTGAGTCATTTCCACATGGGGTAATAACACGACTTCCAAATAAGCAGTAGCGCTAACGGCAGTGCTACAGATCGGCACAATGTGATTCATAAGAGAAAATGTCCAGTATCACCTGGCAGAATGGAAATCCACTGGAATGCCTTTGGCAGCTTGCAGGGGTAGAGCAAGGAGTGCCCAGACTTCACGCAACTCCACGCAGGAATACATGAGTGGAGCGGCTGTGACTCCTGATGATTGGCTATCAAGTCTTGTGGGCCAAATCAGACAGGGGGAAGAAGGAAAAGGGGGCTGGATGGGACTCTGGAAATGAAGAAAAAGGTTGGGGCATGGCAGTGAAAGCAGCCCAGGGAAAAGCTTGTGTGTGTGTATGTGTGTATGAGGTGGGGAACCACCATCTAATGTCCAGTGGAGAATGCACCAAAAAGAATAAAGCCTGCATTATATCTTGCTCACCAAATAAATTGCAATTCACCAGCTGTTTCCCAGTCATGGTGCTGGGAGGTCCATAAGGGCCACATAGTCCAACCCCTTGCTGGCCAGAAGGCAGAACTAAAGCCCTCCTGAAAGACAGTCATGATGCTTCTGATTAAAGACTCCCAAAGAAGGAGAGTCCATCATCTCCCCATCCCCAGGCAGTCCATTGGACTGCTCAACAGTTCTGACCATCAGGAGGTTCTTCCTAATGTTTTCTCATAATTTGAATCCCCTGGTTCATGTTCTGGTTCCTGGAAAGGAAGAAAACAGGCCCCCTCCGTCTTCTGTGTGTTGATATCCCTTTCAGCTATTTAAATATGGCGATAATGCCATCCGTCAGCCGTCCCTTCTTGATGGCTTCCATAGGGACTCATGCACAGGCAGGGGCTAGATTGCTTGTTCCCTGGATTCTGTAATGCCACATTGGGTGGGAGGGGTCAGCTTTGGGCTGTGGTCTGAACTTTAAAGAAGATATCCAAAGTGTGGAACCTGGGGCCCAAATATCCACACTGCCAAGTGACGTTGGGCGTTTCCTCTGTATGTGCCATGCAATGTATATCCACAACAACCTTTTCGGGATGGAGATCAACGCAGAAGGAGTTAGTTCAGCTTCTGACCTGCATCCACGCTAATAAGAACACTCTTTCACTCACGCTTATTGAGTTGGGGAGCAGAATGCCAGGAAATGCAAGCGTCTTTTATTTAGAGAGGACCAAAACCAAAGCTAACCCACCACCTGAGGAGTTTTTGTCTGTGTCCAGCTAAGGAGCTTGGCTGCCATCCTTCTGTTTTTCTCAAACTTTCTTCCAAAGTCTCCCCAGCAGCTTCCTTGTTAGCCTGGCGAAGAAAAGAGTCACACACATCAGCACCCCTGGACCACCATCCCTGGGACAGAGCTATCACTGCTTATTCTGCCTGAAGATCATATTTCCACAAAGCAACATTGGCAGAGTAAGGGTGCACCCGCATTATACAGCTACATCACTTTCATACCACTTGACCTGAAGGAGTCCTGGGATTTGTAGTTTGGCACTTAGATGTTTCTGCTACAGAGCTATAGTTCAGTGCCCAGTCCTATAATTCAGGTACCTTGAGTGCTTTTTGTCTTGTGTAGCACTGAAGAAAGCCCTCTGTGAGTAAAATTACAACATTGGTAGGGTGGAAAGAATCTGGTTTTTCAAATGCTGTGGTTTTTCCCTGTCGTTTTTAACAGGCCTTTAGAGGGATCCTGGAACAAATCAAGTCTGAACTCTTCCAAGAAACCAACATGGCTAAACTAAGGCTATTGTAGTTTGGACATGTCTTGAGATGATGTGACTCACTGGGACAGACAATAATGCTGAGAAAAGGGGAAGGCAGTAGGAAAATAAGGAGACTGGATTACTGCTGGACGGACTCCATCAAGGAAACTGGGGCTATTTGCCACCTTTTGCAGAGCTGTTGATGGCCAGAGGTCCTTTCACACTACATGGTTATATCGCTGTGAGTCCAGCTGCCAGAGTTGTGGTCTATGGAATCCTGGGATCTGAAGTTTTTGTGGTCTATTGAATCCTGGGTACTTCGAATTCTCAGTCAAAAAGCAGCTTTAGCGCCACTCCAAACTACAAACCTCCAGGGTCCTAAAGGCCAGGCAAGTTAAAATGGAACCATCGGGCTATAATTATCTCACGTGAAAGGGCCCAGGACTCTTTAAGGACTCTTGTTGTTTTGGTTGTCATAAGCCTGGGGCCATTTCCACACCTTACCTCCTTCCAGCGACGTCTTATTGCGATCCTGGAAGCGCCTTTGCCGGCGTGGGAGCGTGACGTGAACACTCCCCTCCGCACCTGACTGGCTCTATGGAGGGGAGCATGAGTGACACGCACCTTCCTTCTGCAGCACAATCAGCCTCTTTCTGGTGCTGTGCCGGGGAAGGAAACCCCTCCATCGCGCTTCTGCCTGTTCTTCACGGTTGCCAGTGGTGGGAGCATTGTGCAATCACAGGCCATTAATGGATTTTTTCCGTTAGTGGAATAGCCCGCAATCACGATGGGTGAGGATGTGTTGGCAGCAGGACTGCGATGGTGTCATGGGAAAGCACAACTTGCAGCTGCTGCCAACATGTCCCCATTGTGGCCCAGCAACGCCATGCAGAAATGACTTAAGTCTTATGGAACTCTTGATGGATTCAACAACAAAACTCTTACGTGAGCAAACAAGTGGAGATATGAAAGGGATATTTAGAAACATCTCCCTCACATCTCCCTCTGCTTTTGTTTCTACATTTTCAAAGGATCACAGAATTCTCTGACTCTGTAATTTTTGTTTCATGAAAATTTAAAGATAAAAGCATACAGATGTTTAAAATGATGCATGGGATGTGAGCCCTGGGTCTGACCTAGTGCAGCTCTTTGACTCCTAGAATCCTAGAGCTGGAAGAGACCACCAAGGGCCAGATCCAGTCCAACTCCCTTCTACCAGGCAGGAAGATGCCATCAAAACTCTCCCCTTGACAGATGGCCAGCCAGCCTCTGTTCAAAGACCTCCAAGGAAGGAGACTCCACCACGCTCCATGGAGGCAGCAGAGTATTCCACTGTCCAACTGCTCTTACTGTCAGGAAGTTCTTCCTAATGTTTAGGTGGAATCTCTTTTCCTGTAGTTTGAAGAAGCCATTGCTCTGGTCCTAGTCTCTGAAGAAACAGAAGAAAAGGAGCTTGCCTCATATGACATCCCTTCAAATATTTAATCGTGGCTCTCGTGTCGTCTCTTAACTTTCTCTTCTCCAGGCTAAACTTCCCCAGCTCCCTAAGGTGCTTCTCACAGGGCTGCACATCTTCTTCTCAAGTTCTTTTGGACTATGAGGAGCAGATGCCATTATGGTGCACACGTCCTTCTTGAGAGCTTCTCTATCAGGGCATTGGATCAGCTTCTCTGGGAAGAAGGTATCTGGCGTACGCCCTGCTTTGGCTCCCCGAGGTTCGCTTGCAGCCTCTCCATCGGTCTGGGGCATTTGGGAGCTCCTCTGTTGGTGCCAACTCGGTTCCTTCCCTGACCTGGCCCTCCACCCTCGGTGGTTTGATTCTGACACTCACCGTAACGCTTGCAGGCAGCCTCACATTCTTGACGACTTTCAAAATTATTCTCATTGGCTTTGCATCCCCCCCAGCTGAAAGGTAGGCATCGCTTTCTCCAGTAGTTGAAGTACCAGCGCTCTTCGAGAACAAAACAGAGTCCGGTATCGGGAGGGAGCATGCAGACGCCTGGGAAGGCAGAGCAAAGAGGCAGAGAGGGTGGAGAGATCGGGCAAAGAACAGGTTCAAACAGAAGCTCACAAATACGTGATGGTGGTGAGGATGGATGGAAACTCCAGCATTGCCACCCCACAAGGATTTTCAGGGTGTAGTTCAGCCTCTCTTTTAAAGCAACAACAATTCTGGATTAAGTTATTAGAGAAGTCCCAATTTAAGTCACTCAATTAAGTTGAAAAAAGTTGCCCCTTTTAACTGGAAAATATTTAACTTAATTGATAACTTCATGGTTATTAATTAATTAGTCTCCAGTACCAAAGACTTCCCTCCAATTGTACTCACCTAGATCTCCTGATGCCAATGAGAAGTTCTCCCAGAGCACCAGGAACCCAAGAAAGAAAATAGTGGTCCAGAGGCTCATGACGCTTCCTTGACAAGAGTCCAGATCTCAGAGGTCAGCCTGGGTAGAGATGTGAGTCAGGTAACCAGGGTCTGGTCTAGCACATTGATCCTGAGGAAAACAAACCATTGAATCATAGAATCACAGAACTGAAGGACATCATTTTGGCTGCCCTCCTCCGGAGATGCTCCACTTGTCCATATCCTTCCTGAACTATGGTGACCAGAACTGGACACAGGATTACTGCAGGCGGGGTCTGACCAAAGCAGAATAGATTGGGACTATCACTTCCCTTGATCTAGACACTCTACTTCTATTGATACAACCCAGAATTGCCTTGGCTTTTTAAGCTGCTACATCACACTGTTGACTCATGTTCAGCTTGTGGTTGGCTAAGACGCCTAGATCCCCTTCCCATGAGTTGTGGTCAAACCAGGTACCACCCATCCTATACTTGTGCAATTGATTTTCCCTGTCACGTCTGCTTTGCTGGGATGGAGATATATTCATTTTCTCCATGTGGAAGTTTAATGCCTTCACAGAATCATAGAATCATAGAGTTGGAAGAGACCCCAGGGGCCGTAGAGTCCAACCCCCTCTATGCAGGAACACCCATCACAGCATTCCCAACAGATGGCCATCCAGCCTCTCCTTGAAAACCTCCAAAGAAGGAGACCCAACCACACTCTGAGGCAGCAGATTCCACTGCCAGACAGCTCTGCCTTCACTTACTATGTCATCACCACCAGCAGAAGTAATCTTGGTCCTATTACCTTCTGGGACCATTGGGAAACTTGCATGTTTCTAAGACACCAACAGGATTTGGGTCTAGAAGAGGAGTGAAAACCCTTCTCACCTCAGTGAAGGATGGTCAGGACTGATGCGAGAGGCCTCTGTCTTTGAGCTCCAGTGATCAAGCAACCCTGGAAAGAACAGGCAGCTCTGATGTCCACTCAGGTTGCATTTTAATCAAGGTTGCCTGCCCACGTGGTCTTTGCAGAGTGGGAGGCGAAAAGAACTCCCGTTGGGGAGAACCTCATCCATTTACCCAAGTAGGCAAGCAGAAAGTGTTCAGCCTGAGCTAAAACAGGATGTCCGTGGCTCATGTTCTAGAACAGCAGAAGGCTGTGCACCTGGTAGGGCAGGAGCAGTGAGCAGGCGTAGGAGTAGGTAAGGCAGGTACAAGTGAAGAAAAAAGAAAGCAACATGAAGAGAGAGCAAGGAAACAATATCAAAGGAATTTAGCGTTTGAAGGGGAGGCAGGTGAAAGGAAGCCACTTCAAGAAAAGACTGAACAAAAAGCCCCCCAAATTTGTCTTTGCCCCATAGAAAAACTCTGTGATGAGACTAAAGGATTTTGTTAGCAACCTACTGGAACTACGGTCTCAGTTTTGCTTTTGGCTGTTACAGGGTAGCGTGTGTCTTATTTTAGAATTTTAAGGAAGTAAGGTTATTATTTATTGAATTTATACCCCACCTTTCTCCCTCCTTCCCTGGAAATTTTCTCTTTTTGGGGAGAAGGAAAGGGAAGGAATAGCTGTGTGAAGGAGGAACAGTCATAGCTTTGAGGGCTTAACTCAGACGCACGTGGCTTTGTGGGTAAGGATGGGATTTCACCCAGCAGCTTCTCTCTCATTGAAGAAAACCTTCAGAAGAGGAGAGAAGCTCAGGAAAAGAAGGATATGTAGTACCTGAGGCACCATCAACTTGGTTCCTTCACTTCTGAGGAGGGAGAAGGAGGAGGAAGAGGAGAAGAAGAAACCGAAGAGCCCAGGTGAAACGCTTCTGCCAATTGTCTTTGGTGAAAGAATTAACCCAGTGGTTGGAAAGGCCAAGGTGGCCTTCGGGCAGTTAGCTGTGGAAAAAGCTTAGAACTTCAGCTGGTGTTGGTTTTCTCTTCTGGCTCTCTGTGCAGTTGTGTAGGGATGTGGACGGGGTGATGGGGGGTGGTTTGCCCTGGGCGGCAATGTTTTGGGGCATCCTGGCTGGTAGCCATGCCCCCACGCACTGTGGCCATGCTCCTGTGTGCCACGGCCATGCCCCCATGCACTGTGGTCATAGCCCCACACACTGAGGGCCCCCTCCTGCCCCTCTCCTTGCACTCCAGGACCCCTGTGGTGGGCATTTCCTCCTGAAGCCTGGCCAAGAAACCCCCCCTCATACAAGACATTGAAACAGTCCATTCCAGACCCCCTTGTCTGTGCTGCAACTCCCCATTGTCCACTAGGCTGGGAGAACAATCAACTCACACCCCTTCAGGGAGGGAAACATATACACTGTTATATACACTAAGCCCTTGGTTTTGAGAGGTCAGATGCAGTCAGATGAAATGCTGGACCCCACTAAGTGGCCCTGAATCCAGGTCTAGTCTGCCCTTAGACACCAGTCTAAACCACATTTCAGTGGAATATGCTGCTGCCTCCATAGAGTGTAGTGGAGCTTTTTAAGCAGAGGCTGGATGGCCTCTGTGGTCTCTTCCAACTCTATGATGCTATGATTCCATACTCCATGGATACCACTGGCGAATGCCCACCCTTCCTGGTGTTCCAGATGGTGCCGTAGTCCGTGTGCTGTTGGTGTTGTGCAACATGATTCCACTGAGGGACAGTAGAGGGCGCTGCACATCTTGCTCATTTGCCACTGTGGAAGGACCCGTGGCCCCAGGAGGAACAAGTAACAAGACTATCAGCCACACTTGTGCATTGATTAATTAATTAACTAATTTCATTTCTTTACCACCTGTCTTCCAAACCTGCAAAGGAGAGCATGTGTTAAGTTGGTGCTTCTTGGACTTTCCAGTGTGAAGGAACACGATCTTCCTTTCCTAAATTACCAGGTACCATGTGCGTGCAAATTGGCTATAACTTTTTCTTTCTGGAGTGTCATCATGGCAGTAGGCAAACCAAAATATACAAGCTATGTGATAAGAAACCTGTAGCAGTTCTGATATCGGGAACTGGGATTTTTTTTCTTAACGTGCAAGGAACCGGTACCCTGTTTGTGCCCATCAACTACAGCACTTCTTTCTGTCCTGGAAACTCTCAGTGGACTGGCATCCTGGCACTAGGTAAACCGATACACACACCTCTGGGGTACTTTTCAAGTATATGGTGTGATGGCGTTCTGGGGGCATGGTTCTCCGAAGAGCCAGAGCAGCTTACAAGCAGGTTGCCAGGTAACCAGAATAGCTCCTCAGGAGAGAAGCCCCTCCCAGTAGTGTGTGGAAGGGGCTTGTGGCAGAGAGCAAAAGTTATATAAAGTTATATAAAGCCAAATATCTGGGGGATATTTTGGGATTCCTTCACTGAGAGCCTAACAAGGAGCAAGGGAGCAGAGTCCCTTAGTCAGCCAGAGAGTGAGACTGTTTTGGAAGGTTTAATTCTCAGTGGAAGCCTAGTGAGAGGCAGAAAAGTAATTAAGCTTTAGTAGGATCTGGTCAGAGAGTGTGACCTAGGCGTTTTTAAAGTGCATTAGGCATTAGGCCACAGGTAGTGCTGAAAGGTGAAAATAACCTCCCTTTCCTGCATCAATCGCGCGAGCGGAGGGCATGCAGAGCTGCCGTCCGGTGTGCTTCCGGGAGTGACCTGGGAGTGGACAGTCCCTGCTGCCCGTCCCTCGCGCACCAACTCCCAGGGGAAACTTCACCCAGCAGCAGGCCGGCCGCTGCCCCCATTGCAGCAGCAAACACTGCAGGACACGTCGCTGAAGGAGGCCACCCCGGGGCTGACGTTGCCGCCCACACTTGCGATGACAGTAGCTCCCAGGGTCTGGCCGACTTACCATTTTTTTTTATAAAAAAATTGACACTATCATTAGCAGGTTAGCACTGTAGCACCGAACAGTGTACCCTTGGGGCTGATGGCCAGCCTAGTTCTCACAGTGGAATTGGCGAGGAGCTCCCAAAGAGAAAACCTCCCCCCCCTCCACCAATCCCTATGGCCGTCACCCAAACAGCCAAACACCTCCAACCTTGCTAGACATGTTGGACACTCTGGAGAGCCCAAGGAGAAATGCAGTGATCCCCACATCAGCAGGAAGAATGGACTGCACACACAGAGGGTGGGTGACCCCTGTCTGGGAAGCACAACGTGTGAAAGGCACCTCGGGGATTTAACAGTCCACAGGCTGGAAGGAACGCCATACTGTGTGCAATGCAGCAGCTGAAAAGGCCACTGAAAGTCTGGACAGGGCCCACGGTGTACCCATGGTGTACAGACCAAGGAATGTAGTGCCAGCACTTCATTCTGCCATGAGGAGACCTCACCTGGAATATCGTGTGCAGTTCCGGGCACCACAAAGCAGTAATGATAGTGAACACACCAGAACGTGTCTAGAGCTGGGAGACCAAAAGGATGAAAGGCCCAGAAAACCATGGAGCCCTGCAAGGAAAGCCTCAGAAAGCTGGGGGTGTTTAGCCCAATGGAAACCAGGTTGACAGCAGATAGGAGAGCCATGCTGTCAGATTTGAGGGGACATCATGGTGAACACGAAGCTAACCTGGACATGGCACAATAGGGCCAAATGTCAGGCAAACAGATTGCACCCAAAGATCAGGGAGAAACCCTGGAGGGCACATCCTTCAAACGGTGCAATGTGCTGCCTCTCAATGTGGTGGGCTCACCTCCCTTCCTGAGAGATGTGCAAACAGAGGCTGGATGGCCCTCCATCAGGAGTCTTCCTGCATGGCAGGGGTTGGACTCCATGGCCATTGTGGACCCTCCCAGCTCTAGGATGCTAAATCCCATGACTCCATGATTTCAGCCCACTCTCCCCAGCCCACCAGACAGCAGCGGATAACAATAGTATGGCCAGTATGCAAATGGTTCAGCATAAAGGAATGCTCGGCACTCGGCCATGCGTCTTTGTGTAGATTCGTGCTGAGCAAGGCCGGTTTGCAAGAAGGTGTTCCCTGAAGCATCGGAGAGGCTTAAGTTGCCTGCCCAAATGAGGTTTGGAATTTACAACCATTAATGGCCGTGCCTAATACGTGCTTGTCCGGTGGACCTCTGCAAACACATGGAGTAGGGTGGCAGAGAAAGGTCAAGTAAAGGCCGAATTATTTGATATCAAAAAGATATCTAGTGCTCTCACCAGACATATCATAACTGTGGTAACAGTGTCACCCAATTCAACAATACCTCTCAAAATCCCTCTATACCACTCCAACCTTTATTTTCCTTAGTTACTTGTGTGATTGTGTGTTGCATACACTGTTTGTCTGTATTTTAATAAAGATCTCCATTATTCTTACAACCTGATGTGCTCCTTGGCTTGGCCTGACCCCGTAGACATTGGGTAAAAGATTCCGCTGCGTTGCCCTGCCTCTCACATTGCTAACTTGTGCTCTAGCTAATTCCCCCAAACTTAGTTAATTGAGAGCGCATTTAGGTGTCCCTCCGGGGACCCCCAGTAAACAGGGTAACAGAGGCCCTTTTCGCACAGGCCTTTGCTCACGCGACAGCCCCGTGAGCCTCGCGGGAGTGGGAGCATTGCTCCGCACGACGCACTCCCACTTCCGCCCGGCTCATGGGGCTGAAGCGGCGCGAGCGCGGGTTTTTTGATTTTCGCGTCCAAGCGAAAATCACCCCGCACTTGCGCAATGCTCCCGGCGCCCACCCGCACTTACCTTTCGTGCGGAGCCTCCGGGAGCCGGCCGGGTCGCGCTTCCTTCCCTCCGCCCCTGCGGAAGGAAGGAGCGGGGTGGGGAGCTAGCGCGACGGACGCGCTGCCTGCTTCGCGCGCGCGGGGGGATTCCGGCGCGCGCGGGGGGGAGGAATCTGGCGCGACGCTGCCCGCTTCGTGTGCGCGCGTGGGGTGGGAATCTGGCGCGAGGTCTCCCGCTTCGCACGGGGGGGAGGGCGGCTTGCGCGGCAAGCCTCCTTCGGTGCCGCTTCCCCGCTGGTTCCTTCGCCTGCGGAAGGAAGGAGGGGGAAGCGGCAGCCTCCCGGACGAGCCTTCTTGCGCTTGCCGGCCTCCCCCGCTTGCGCTAGAAGTGCGGAAAGGGCCAGAGTCTCTTGAAGGCACAACGACTGGGGCTGGAAGGGCGTCAGTGGCACTCCTAACCAACCCCCAGACCTTTTTTAAGGGATGTGGAAAGTCAGTGAGGCACTAACATTTCAAAGTCAAAAAGTGGTTTCTTCCAACAAAGCCACAGGGGTCAAGATGGCTGAAGTGGAGGAGGTGTGGATGGGGTGGAGAAGGGGAAGTGAAGTTTCAGGGGTGGAGAAACAGTTCCTTCACTCCTGAAAAATGTTAATAGGAATTCAAACTAGGGTCTTGGAAGTTAAACACATTCCTTCTCCCACTGACAACCTTCCTAACTGTGCAGATCAGTGCATTGCTCCTCAGTTACTCTTACAATACAAATATCTAGCTGCCTAAATTCTGTTTGTAGTCCTAACTAGGGCCATTTCCACACGGGGTAAAACTCCGCTTCCAGACGATCCGAGATGGAGGTCTTTCACAACGCGGGGCGATCTAGTGCGGTTGGAAAAGGTGAGGCTCCACACCTCCAACCGCTCTAGTGCAGCTGCTAGGGTGGCGCTGCGAGTTTTTTAAAAACCTCCTTCCCAGGTGGTTTTTACGAAACTCGCCCGCACTAATCCGCCGCTGCTCCCGGTGTGAATCTGCAGAGATGCATTAGTGCGTCTCTGCAGATCTACCCGGGGGCGGGCTTCCGGCTGGCGCGCTGCCCTGATTGGCGGAGCGCCGCCGGAAGCTGCCAGCCGCCATTTTGGGCGCCACCAAACGCCGCCGAAATTCGGCGGCATGTGGAGCGGCGGAGCCGCACTCCCCCAGGGACGGAGCAGGGACGGAGCAAAACGCACACAGGTAATCTCCGCCCCTGTGTGCGCCGCCCCGTTTCGGCTCTGCACGTGTGAAAAGGGCCTAGGTTGGACCCATACAGTCAATGGAATTTACCTGCATGTTGACTCACCATTCAACTGTTGACTGAAGGGGTCTACTTTAGTTGAGGCTAACCAATGGGAAGTGGTCAGTATTCACAGTGAATGCCAGGCAGCAGTGGCCTTTGGAACTGCAAAGGAGCCGTCACAAAGGTTTCTCTTTCCAGAGGGCTTGGCCCTTCACATTTGGCACCCAAACAGCCTGACCGATGATGTCTATGGAAGATCTAAACAATTTTACAAGGGACCTTGTAAAGCTCCTTTGAATTGTGCCCAGAAGGAGTCACCCTGGAGATGGTTGGAGTGTCAGCCACCTGGTACATCTAGGCCAGTAGGACAACTGTGCTCTGTTGTCCTGTTGCTGTTGTTGTGGCTGCTATTGTTGGTATTATTTACCCTGAAGCCTGCTTTGACTTTTGGTGACTCTCTGAATGAAAGACCTCCCAGAGCCCTGTTCATCCAAAGCCCTGCTCAAGTCTTGCAAACTCCCTGATTGAATAATTCCATCTACACTGTGATCTTCCTCTTTGTCGTCCATTTTGTAACACCACTATCCTGACAGTCTAATTGGCTATATATAGGCAGACATGTTTAATTGTCATAAAATAGAAATCACATACAATGACTGGATAAGGCCATGTGGGAAAGGAACTGACTGAAAACAGGTCAGAGGTGGCCGCAGAGCATGGCTGAGTTCAACTTAATGGCTCTTGCAAGGAGAACAAAAGGAATCTCCTGAGAAGAGCAAAACCCCCTCTGGTTTGCATATCCTCTGGAAAACCAAGCCCTACAAACTGGCAACCCACTTAATTTGACACCCAGTTCTGGGTCAGGAAAACAGGAAGATTTCAAACAAACCCATAATTGCACCATCCTCACACCTATCCTTTTCCTGATCCCTGGTTACACTGGCATGAAAATCTTTTACCCCATCTGCTTGATTTGGCTGTTTGTCCTTTCCCAGGAAAAGGATCTACCCCGCCCCCCGCGGATGTTCTTCCCTATAATTGGGTTCCATTTTGAGGTCTGAGGTTTGTTTTTTCTTGCTCTCTCTTCTCTCTCTCTCAAGCCTGTTTGTTCCTTCGCTTGTTCGTTCGTTTGTTCATTCGTTCGTTCATTCTCTCTCTCTCTCTCTCTGTTTGTTTGATGAGCTGTCCTGTGTTTTCCTGCAACAGCAGCCTTCAGGATCAGGTGCAGTATATTCATTCTGTCCCCTCAATCTCTCTCTTTTTTAAGATTCTCAAACGTGGTAGCCCTTGTGTGCTTGTGTGAGTGAATGCTTTGTGTGCATGAGTGAGGAATTTTACCAAGTCTCAGATCTCCTGATTTCTTAACAATAGTCTCCATTTTGATTGATGGCTGAGCAAAGGTACAGAACATCTTTTCCCCATGTCATTGCCTTCAAATTATTCAAATCATTATTTTTTGTCCCTTAGTGATGCTGGTGAGGGCTGCCACATGCTGCTTTCTGCACTTTCAGCTGTTTACACTCCAAACAGTCTTCATCAGCAGCCGCAAGTCAAGCACACTGTGGCAGCCTCTACATCTGACGTGGTAATTTAAGGCTGGAATCCTTTTGGTAACATATGCATGCATTCTTTTTCCTATATGCTCACTGTGTGTAGTGCATTGTGCATGTAGATGTGCACTACACATGCACGTTTGCACATTCCGTTGTGCAATCTCACAATTCATAGAATCACACATCCACTCCAACTTCCTTCTGCAGTGCAGGAAGACACAATCAAAGCACTTCTAACAGACGATCCAGCCTCTCTTTAAAAGCCTCCAAAGAAGGAGACGACTCCGCCACACTCCATTGAGGCAGCAGTGGATTCCACTGTCCAACTGCTCTTACTGTCAGGAAGTTCTTCCTAAGCTTTAGGTGGAATTTCTTTTCTTGCAATTTGAAGCCATTTCTCCACAGTGTCTTAGTCTCGGGAGCAGCAGAAAACAGGCTTGCTCCATCTTCCATATGGCATCCCTTCAAATGTTTAAGCATGCCCATCATCTCACCTCTTAATCTTCCTTCTACAGGCAAAACAGACCCAGCTTCTTGAACTGCTCCTCATGTTAGATTAGTTAGATTAACGACATAGCAGAGGATTATCTGGTTGGGCAGTGGCTGGGATGAAGTAGGGTAGCTGAGGTGGAGCTCAGATGGTTTGGGGCACTCCATCACCACCTCCCTCCTCCCTGCATGCCAACCCTGGTGAGAAGATGCGCACTCTTCTGCCTCCCACGCTGAGCCAGAGCCTACACCCACACTCCAGCAATTAGGGAGACAAGCATCCCATTGGAATGGGGACCACTCCTTCCTGCCCACACCTCTGTTTATCTTCATCCATCTCACCAGGCATTAGTTTCCTGGTAAAGTGTCACCAACACTCCAGGTGTTGGAGCAGAGTCAGAGGTCAGTGGCTGGAGCACCGAAACTGGCAGAGTGGGTCATGCAGAAGAACGGAGGTTGCTGATTGACATCCCATGTTGGAGTGCCTCTCCTTATATATCCCTGCCTGCCCAAGAACTGAGATCTGCTGTTGTGGCCCTGCTCCACTTCCCGTTATCAGGAATACAACACCATGCAGGGTGTAGGGTTACCAGAGTCAAAACTAAATAGGGTTCCTGTACCTTTGGTGTTTGCCTAGAAGAGAAGACTTCAGCAAGTGCTGTAGGAGAAGACGCACCTGCAGAAATCCCTTTTTTCTACAAAACTGTTGAAGGTACAGGGACCCTTTCTCTGGAACATGTCCAGAGGAGGGCAACCAAAATGGCAGAAGACCTGGAAACCATGAAGCCCTCTGAGGAGTGGCTTAGGGAGCTGGGCATGTTTAGCCTGGAGAAGAGAAGGTTAAGAGGGAACACGATATAACCATGTTGGTATATTTGAAGGGATGTCATATTCTATGGGGCAAGCTTGTTTTCTGCTACTCGAGAGACAAGGATAAAATGGGTTCTTCAAAGTCCAGGAAAAGAGATTCCATCTAAACATTAGGAAGAACTTTCTGATGGTAAGAGTGGTTTGAGAGTGGAATAACAGGGAATAACCTTAGTTACTGGGTACAGGTATTCCCTGATACTGAACCTCGTCTTATAGAGGGTACCACCTGCTGTTGGCTAGTCTCCTCTCCCATGGGTTTCATAGTCAAATTGCTAATCCACACGTCTCATCTCCTCCTCCTTGGAGGGCTTCATGGTCTCCCAACTTTTCCTGGCAAGTCCTGAGGCAACCCCAGCTGCTGATTCCAGGATGTTGAGCCCTCAGTTGGTATGTGACCTCACCTGGAATTAGCAAGACATTTGGGAGGATAGGCAGGGCCCTGGCTGTTGTTGTTATAATTTCTATTAAGTCAGTTCTGACTTTTGTCCACCCTGTGCATGAGAGACCTGAAAGAGACCCACCCCGCCGGTCATCAACCCCCCCTGTTGAGGTCTCGTGGACTCAGGGCAGCAGTCATGGCTCCCTTGACGGAGTCTTCTTCTTTTCCTTCTGCCTTCCGCTTTATTGAGCATTACCATCTTTTCCAATGAGTCACATCACCTCAAAATATGGCCAAAGTACTACTGCAGTCACTAGACCATAAAATCCTCAGATGTGATGCAAAAATGTACAATACACAATCAAACAGTCATGTAGGGACAGGGGCAGGCGGGTGGTTCATCCTGGGCGGCGATGTTTTTGGGGCGTCCCAGCACATAGCCATGCCCCTGCACACCCTGGCCATGCCCTCACATGCCCTGGCCATGCCCCACAGCCACACCCCTGTGCACAGTGGCTACACTCCCTCTCTCCATAGCCCCGCCCCCTCCTGCCCCCTCCACACACTCCAAGCTCCGCCACTCCAATCAAATATCTAATGTTTAAAGCAACTAAACAATTGAATTATGGATTTAATATGGTTAATGTTATTCTGTCATAAATGATCTGGTAAGAATGGCAGGATGGGGCTGGACACATTGGACCTTGAGGTGTCTTCCAGCTCTGTGTTTCTATGAGTCTAAGGCCGTTTCTGCACCTTACCTTTTTCCAGCCCTGGGGTGCGTGGATCACGTGAGCAGCCTTCGGCGTGAGGCTCTCGCATCCCTGCTGCCTCAGCTCCACACGGACTGCCTGCTCGCATGAGAGCCCCACCTCTTCCTTCCACAGTGCAGCTCGGGAGTTTCCCAGGCTGCGCTGGGGCAGGAAGCACGACTGGTGCGGCTCCGGAGGCTCCGCACTCCAGGTAAGTGCATGTGGGGCCCAGGAGCAATGCGCGATCATGCACCATTTTCGGTTTCCAGCCAAAAGTGAAAGGTGTGCAATCTGCACCTGCTGGCCCTTGGAGCATTGCACAATTGTGAGTGCGTTGTGCAGATCACTCCTCACAATCGCGCGATGCTCCAGGCACCCTTTTGCATGGCAAATGCCGTGCAGAAAGGGCCTAAAAGAGGACAAATAATAGCACAGCAATTTTAGTTCTATACAATACTTCTAAGGGGAAGCATCAGATACGAAATTTTAAACACCTTTATCTTTTTGCTTTTCATTTTTCTCAGCTTTTACCTAGGGTATCAGATAGAAATGAACAGTATTCAGATTCAGTGTAGTATTTCAGTTATATCTGTGTGTCTTTTTATATATTTTATGCATTGACTACAAATAAATAGAATGAGGTGAAATAAAAAAAAACAATTAAAAACACCTGTTCTGTAAAAAGCTTATTGGAAACTTTGAGCAAAATGATTGGAATAGACTCTGTGGAGTGACCTGGGAAAAGATGTGTAATTGGGAATGTTGGTTTTTTCCTGACCCCGGCCATTTCCGCACTAGACTGCTATAGCGCTATGATTCCACTTGCAACATCCTATGGAATCCTGGGGTTTGCAATTTCGAGAGGGGCCACTCGGCCCCTCCCGAAACTGCAAACCCCAGGATTCCATAGGATGTTGCAAGTAGAATCATAGCGCTATGATAGGCTAGTGTGGAAATGGTCCCCTTGAGGGCAACCACAGTGAAAGGATACATGTCTGATAGATTCCATTTCAGTGTTATTAGGGGGGAAGCATGGGTTGTTCATTGTGGTTTCCTTCTGTCGGGCCTTGATCGGGGCCCCTGCTGCTGCTGTAGCTGCTTACTGGTGGAAAGAGAGGGTGGGGAGGCAATTCAAAGGAGGAAAAAGCAGCTGGTTGTGGCTTGGGAGGGGGGAGAAATGAGACCGCTCTCATGGACTGAGCAAAGCCTTCTTTTCCTTCCCTTTGGAGCCCAGACCAGTCATGTCAATCGCCGTCCCTTCCCTTCCCTCCCCTTTCCACCAGTAACCAACAACAGTAGCTCTCCAGCCTGCCCCAGTAGAAAGAGTAGCCCCTGCCCCACCCTGGGGTTTGGCGGCCGCTGAAGGGAGATTTTGAATGGAGCACAGTGCAAAGAAGGCCACTCCCTATGCACATCTAGGCCATTTCTGCCTAGAGTGGAGGAGCATTTCACCACATTTTATGAGTGATGTTATTCACTCCAATTTACCCCGATTCCTATTTGCACGTCCTCCAGTTTCTGTTGAAGAAAAATGGAGAAAATCATTTGTAGCTTCCGCATCATCAATTCCCCTGGAACTCCTATTCCTCTCCGTCCTCCACTGTCCAGCTGCTGATCGGTCAATTGAACGCCCACCTCTGTGGTGTGAATCGATGTAACGCTTCCACATGTAGGAAGAAACACAGCGGCACCATTGTGGTTGGTTTGCATCAGAGTTTTTCTGTTTTTATAGTATACCGGTATCACAACAATGTGAACCACACTAAGAGCTGAACACCTGCAGAACGAACTAAGACAGAACGATGTCAAACTGGTTTGATGTGCAGATGTATTCACAATGCAATGACACCACAGTGATGTATCTCCCTTGTGAGGAAAGGGCCATAAAAAGAGATAAGTGCACTAACAGCCTCCCTGCTGATGCAAAAACCAGCCTGATATTTTTATTTCTTTGCTTATTTTAAGAAGGTTCACCTGTTACCCTGTATCTCGGGGGTCCCGGGAGGGACACCCAAATATCCAAATATTAACACAAATGGGGAACTCAACTAGAGCACACTTGCTGGCTAACGAGAGGCAGGACAACGTTAGCGGAGATCTTTCACCCTATGTCTACAGCGTCAGGTCAGTGAGCCAGACAAATTCGGAGTAAACCAATTAATGTTTTATTGAAAAGCAACATATAGGACAACAGACACACTGCTAACTTAGAAACAGGAAAAGGAGAGGAAAAGGAGAGCGTAGGGATGGGCAATACGACACCTGATCATGCAGTCCTGGAAAGATGGAGAAAAAGGGAGCTCAGCGTGGTTTGCTGAGGGAACTCGCCACACCGACCGACAGCAAGGCGGGATGAAACTCAAAAGCAGTTCTCTGAACTCTCGGAACTAGGGGTTTATATAGCAGAAATTGTGCCTGCAGGCCATACCATAAACATTGAGGACAAAGCAGGTTTTGGACAGGACAAAAGGCTCAGAAAAGGATCAAAGTTGCCACGATAGGATCTGCGCGGGCAGATCAGTCGTGCAGCCCAAGTGCAAATCGATGGGCACTTATCGTGGTCTTGCTAGTTATGGGCGCGAATCCGGCATCTTGTGAGATTAAAGGGATCTGCAAGCCAGGTCCCGGAGCAACGACCAAGGCTTTTGAAATGCCCGCCTGAGAGGGGAAGTTGGAAATCCCTGTCATTAACGGCTGCTCCTGGTGTACGTGCCTTTCTGGGGACCCTTGCAACACATGAGCCAGGGTGCAAGGAAAAGGTCAAATTATTTGATATCAAAAGGGATATCTAGTGCTATCAGCATCCCGGTCTGAACCAGCGTAACACACCCTCCCTTTCAAACATGCCTCTTTTTAAGACACAGAGACAGCGGTCAGCCACTGGGAATTTCTTTCTCAGCTTCAGTCATCATGGAGTCAAATGGAATTGGTGTAGGTGTGTTATGTCAGGGGTGTGTGTGTATGTGTGATTGAGAGAGAGAGACAACAAATGTGTGATTGAGAGAGAGAGAGAGACAACTTTTGAACTCACTCCTAAACCTTACGACCGACCGATGGAGAGCTTTGTTTCTACACAGCAGGGTGTTGCTGGAAACGCAGGTGGAGCAACAGAGGTTCTTTCAACCACATCTGTAACCCTAATTTGTGTGAATAAAAACTCCGGCCTGGGATTAAGGTGCTACGAAAACAAACACAGGAATGAGAAGCAAGGTGATTAGTCACAATTTGGCAACTGGTGATGGAGCTCACTTGTGCACCGAGTGGGAGTTAGAGGTTGCCAGGGGTCACACAACCTGGACAGAAGCAGCAACAGCATGGTTGGAACCATGATCCTAGGCCGGACTGAGGAGACCCGAGTTCAAATCCACACATGCCAGGAATTTCACTGGTGACCTTAGGTCAGTCAGCCTCTTTCTCTCAGCCTCATGTACCTCGCAGGATTGTTGTGAGGGTAAAATGGAAGGGCTGAATAACATAATCTTGAGCCATTTGCAAATACCCCTTCTTATGGTTACCAATGCAAGCGAAGTTTCTTTCTTTACTTCCTTTTTAAATGTCAGGATGTTGGATATAAATGTGTGGTTCCTGTTGAAGTCGTGCATTTACCAAGGCTCCAGTTCTCACATAGTAAACTTAGCGGCTTTGGGCATACAGCAAATCAATAGATTGATTTATGCATGCCAGAATCGATCAATCTATGTTCTTCCTGCTTTCTTTTGAACTGCAGAGGCAAGATCTTAATTTTCTCATTTAGGATTTCTTCTTTAGGCCTCCTTTATAATGGGGGAGGTTGCATGTAGCCCTCCGGGTTTTTTTTGTAGCCCACTGATCACTCCAAGGGTTGCCACCAAGTGCCTTCTGTGAGGTATGGGGGACATGGTCACCATGAGTTTGGCTTCTTAAAAA
This sequence comes from Ctenosaura bakeri, assembly GCA_948474755.1. Classification (NCBI taxonomy): domain Eukaryota; kingdom Metazoa; phylum Chordata; class Lepidosauria; order Squamata; family Iguanidae; genus Ctenosaura; species Ctenosaura bakeri. Next base: position 192,876 of record CAOLHI010001905.1, read on the forward strand.
TGGGAAGTAAAAAAGGAAGTGCCATCTGGTCATATTCACTGGTTAAAAAAAAAAAAACTCTCCTGGGGTAGAATGTAGGGGTCTGCAGCCATCCAAGGTCTCCAATGGTGGTGATAGGGGCTAATGTGCTATGTACAGATAACCCCATTCCCAGAAATTGGGCTTAAAAATTACAAAAGCTTCATTCAGGGACAGCAGAGTAACAGCAGCATGTTCTGGCCATTGCCAAGACTAAAGGCCTATTGAGTTGTCAGCGCCTTATAAGCAATAACACTACAAATTTGCACACACAGTTCAAAAGCTAATTAAATAACTCCCCCCGTCCCCAGGACTGCTTTCCACCCACCAGCAGCCTGCCCTGCCCTTGTTCTCTCTCTTACCAGGGTTCATTAGAAAAGCATCCCTTTGTTCCCAAAACACTCCTTTCTCATTCATGTCCCATCGTCCCCTTCCAGTCCATCAGTTCCTAGCATTGCACGGCATCAAAGCACTATGTGGCAATATAGCACGGCATTACAAGGGCATCAAATATCAAAGTCCAACCTGGCACTAGAATGCATGTTGGGGAGAGCAGAGCTGACCTGTGACCCCCTAGACTCCCAGAGCCCCCCTCCCCACTTTCTATACAGCCGTGACAGACATCTTAAGGACAAACTATAGAGCTATTTTATCATTCCAGGGCTGCTTTAGAGGGAAATATGCTGTGGCTGCCCTTAGGAGGATTCATCCAGAGGAGAAGTGACTTTTGGGGTGCCACAGGGTTCTGTCCTGGGCCCAGGACCATTCAGCATCTTTATCAATGACTTGGGGCCTTTCTGCACTACACTGTTACAGTGCTATTATTCCACTTTCCACCTCCTGTGGAATTCTGGGATTTGCAGTTTCCTGAGGCCCAAGAGCTCTCTGGCTGAGAATTCTCAATGCCCCTCCCTAAACTGCAAACCCCAGGATTCCATTGGAGGTTGAAAGTGGAATAGTAGCACTATAACAGTGCAATGCGGAAGAAGATAGAGGGCACGCTGATCAAATTTGCAGATGGCACCAAATTAGGAGGGGTAGCTAACACCCCAGAGGACAGGATCAAAATTCAAAATGACCTTGATTCATTAGAGAGCTGAGTCAAAACTAACAAAATGAACTCCAATGGGGAGTAATGTAAGGTACTACTTTTGGGCAGAAAAAAATGAAATGCAGAGATACTGGGTGAGTGACACTCGACCACAGTGCCTATGGAAGGGATCTAGGAGTCTTAGTAGATTACAAACAGAACAGGGGTCAACAGTGAAATATGGCAGTTAAGAAAGCCAATGCAATTCTCTGTGGCGTCAATAGGAGTATTATGGTCTAGGTCAAGGGAAGTGATAGTCCCACTTGGTTCTGCTTTGGTCAGAACTCACCTGGGATAATACAGTGTCCAGTTCTGGGCACCACAGTTCAGGAAGGACGTTGACAAGCTAGAACGAGGCAAGTGAAACCACAGGTTTTTTTGTCTAAAGGAGTGGCACCAAGGGGTGGTTTCTGTCCCTGCCAGTGTTTGCCTGTCTCTGCTGTGCCTGCCCTGCAACCAGGGATGCAGCAAGGGCAGGACCTGAACACAGATCCCAACTGCTGGTCATTCCAACTGGGATCCCACCAGTCCACCTGACCGTTCCCTTCCCTGCCTGCTCTGACACCAAAGGAAGGAGAGGCACCCACAGCCCGGCTCCAGTCTGACTGGTCTCCCCATGCCTGGGAGTCACCCAGCTGCACCTCCCCCATATTTTGGGAACCCGTCTGGCTGGGCTGGGCCGGCCCCGGGGCCGGATTAGAGGGGAATGTTCAGTGCGCTGCTGCGGCTGCAACTTGGGAGAGCTGTGTGGTGTGGCAAGTCCCAGCGCATCCCCCGTGGGGCAGCCCCACCTGCCGGGCTCTTTAAATCCAGCCTGGCTCAGAGTGCAGGGCTCAGAGAGACGTTGGCTCTTTTGGCAGCACAATGAAGGCACACGGCCACCTCCTTGCCCTGGCGCTCCTGATGCTCACCCTCGGGGCCCAGCCGGCCTCCCCGGCCCCCAGTGGAAAGGAAGGTGAGCACCCTTGGGTGGGCCCCTAGGCTGGGTGGGCTGTGGTGGGGGTCCCTGGGGAGGGAGAAAACGGAGGATGCGCATCTTCAACTGTTCATTGCGTGTGAGGACAAATGGTTTCTCTACTTCTTCCCCACAAGGGGAGAAAATAAACATGCCCACATATTTTTTGCACCTGTTCTCATGTCCCAAAATGTTTTGAGAAATTATTCTGCACAGAAATGCACTTGTTTTGGTTTGTGAAAATGGAGGTCTTTGCACATTTTTTTTTAATTTTTCAGTGCAAAACCTAGGTTTGCATAAAGCTCTGTTCTAAGGGCAACATGGCAGTTTTTTGTGGTGCAAAAATGGTGGGTTATGTTGCCAAAACGTGCTTTTTTGTGGGGAGGAAGGGGTGATTTTTTGTGGAAGCCCAGTGCTATTTCTGTGTGGAACAATATCCCCAATTACATCTGGATGTGTGAATCATAGGTGAAAACTGTAATAGTTCTCACCTCTGTGTTTTCTTCCTGCTGATTCTCCCAAGATTTGGAAAATCCCTCATGGAAGGAGGCAGGAAAAAGTAATGTCAGATATTCTCTTTCTCCCCCACCCTCCCCGGGATGCTGCTGCTGCTCTGCTTGTTTTTAGGGACTGGGCAGTCTGGGAAGTCGTTTTTTTAAAAAAGTAATCTGCTCCTGCTATTCATTATAGTATCTGAAAGCAACCCACTGATATTACCCATTAGAGCCTCTTTTTGAGGAAGGGGGAGTAGCTCATTAGGCACTGCCGTGTGCATCTTGCTTTTGGGTTACTTTCTACTACTTTGTTTTGGAAAATAAAATACAGTCCTCCCCCCAAGTTTGTGGGTTTGACCACCACGAATCTGATTATTTATGAGGCTTGCAAATGCCTCCCCCCTGATTCTCCTCTTCCCATGCCCTTGCATTTTGCTGGGGGCAGAGAAGGAAGAAAAGCCCCCAGACAAAAGGCAAGGAAATGTGGGGAGGAGGCACATGCGCTCCTTCCTTCTTCCCTCCGGAGCTTCTCCTTCCATTCCCTCGCCTCTGGCCCTGGAAAGGAATGGAGTTTTCCACTTTCTCAAGGGTTCTGCACCCCAAGCCCTCACAAAAGTGGAGGAGCCACTATAGCTGTAGGGCCAACATTCGGTTTTTCCTCAGCACAGCATGAATATCTGCTCTGTGGTGGCATGCTACGTGACAACTACACAAACCCTGTGCAGAAGAGCAGTGCTGCACAACACAGGTCAAGCGCTGGCTGCCCTCCACAATGTGCAACATCACTACATGTGCAACATCGCTTTTGCCATCTGTTGCACTATGGCAAATAACTCACCCCCATGTGCATGCATCATTGGCAGAATGTTAGGATTGGTAAGAAGGCATAAGAGCAGATTGTGCTCAAAAGACCCATAAAAGTGCCCATGAAAAGTAACTTCTGGGAGAAATGAGAAACTGTTGCCCCTTGCACTGCTAAAGTAATCTATGATGGCAACTAGTTAATTTGGTCAGGGGGTTTAAGGAGAGTGGAGCAAAATTACCCACTGACCAGATTAACTAGTTGCAGTTGGCTAGTTGCTGCTTGTGACACATTCCCCCAAGATCTGGCCTCCTGGAGCCAGGCAACAACCCTGTCTTTGGTGTTGTTGTGTGCCTTCAAGTCATTTCTGGGGTTTTCTTGGCAAGATTGGTTCGCAGGGGCTTTAGCCACCATTGCCTTCCCCTGAGGCTGAGATAATGTGACTTGCCTAAAGTCACCCAGTGCGTTTCCATGGCTGACTAGGGATTTGATTCCTGGTCTCCAGAGACCCAGCCCAGAACACAAACCACTGGCCCACACTGGCTCTCATAACATCCCAGCACGGGGTCCTGACTGTCTGAGGGTGTTGTTGAGAGCGGCCAGATAGGTGCGATGGGAGCTGCAGTCCAAGATGCAGAAAGGGCTCAAAATTCCCACCCTGTGGTTTTATGGGATCTGGATCACCATGGAGTGGACCAGCCTTCCTTGGAACCTGGGCCCAGAACCCTGAATCTGGATCCCCTGGCCACACTCAGCTCCACCTGCCAGGAGTTCCATTGTGGTGGTGGTGGTGAGGGGAGTCCCCGCTAGTTGAAGGCTGGAGAGCCTTTCCTTTTATGTAGGCTGAAGAAGAGGCTCACAAATTCTGTATTTCAAGGCATGGGCCCTTCACAAGGACAAAAATGTGTGCCTCATGCAACGTATGAACGTGGACAATCCGCTAATTTTACAGAGAGACACATAAGATCATGGAATCCTAGAGCTGGAAGAGACCGTCAGGGCCAAATGCAGTCCAACCCCCTTCAGCCATGCAGGAAGACACAACCCAAGCCCTCCCTTTGACAGATGGCCATCCAGCCTCTGCTTAAAAACCTCCAAAGAAGGAGGAGACTCCACCACACTCCATGGAGGCCCCAGCATATTGCACTGTTGAGCTGCTCTTACCCTCAGGAAGTTCTTCCTAACATTTTAGGTGGAATCTCTTTTCTTGCAGTTTGAAGCCATGGCTCCATTGTGTCCTGGTCTCTGGAGTAACAGAAAACAGGCTTGCTCCTCTTTCAAAATGACATCCTTTCAAATGTTTAAATGTGGCTGTCATGTCCCCTCTTTACCTTCTCTTCTCCAGACTAAACATCTCCAGCTCCCTGAGTTTCTCCTCCTCGGGCTTCATGGTTTCCTGGCCTTTGGCTATTGTGATCACCCTCCTCTGGACACAGTCCAGCTTCTCAATATCCTTCTAGAACATGGCTAGGGTGAATAGAAATCAACACTTTCCCTTGGTATCTAGCAGAACACAAAGTTGTTGCTTCTGGATGGTCCACCCCACGTGTCATGAATTCCAGCTCCCCTTGTTAGTTTGAAAACCTGGCAGGACTAACGGCAAGGGCTCACATGGTCTCCCCTCTTTCTTTTGCAGCCAAGGCTGGCTACTGCTACAATGTGCCACCCTTGGGAGACGTCTTTGACGAGAAGGACTGCAGCGCCTGCCTCAAGAACGGGTCTTGCTCAGTCTGTGCCAACGACTCCCAGTGCCCGGGCACCCAGAAGTGCTGCCCAGGGGACTGTGGTTACGTCTGCCAGGATGCCATCTTTGGTGAGTGTGTTAGTGGGTGGCGGGTGGGCTCTCTGCCTCCCCGTGCTCCTGCCGTGTCCTTTCCGAAATTGGTGGTGGTGGTGGGTGGGGAGGCTTTTGAGGCCCTCTAAGGTCATCCATCCGTCTCTCTTCTTTTGAAAATCCTGAAGGAGAGTGTTAATGAGGGAGGCAAAAAGGTCTAAGAAATGTTTCACATCTGAGACATTTCCGGTGGAGGAAAATCCACATTTTCCTTTCCTGGCAAAAAAAGTCAAGTACTACAAGTTGGTTTCTTCCTCTATGGTCATTTCCGCACTAGACTGTTATAGTGCTATTATTTCATTTTCAACATCCTATGGAATCCTGGGGTTCGCAGTTTAGGGAGGGACTGGGTAGCCGATCCTTAAACTGAGAACCCCAGGATTCCATAGGATGTTGAAAGTGGAATAATAACGCTGTAACACTGTAGTGCAGAAATGGCCATGACTCCAATGTGCAGGACTCTCGAAGCTGTAGGGCAAACAGATATTGATTGATTGATTGATTAATTGCATTTGTGTGCTGCCTTTCTCCCAGAGTGGGACCCAGGGAGACTTCCAGGGAGAGTCAATTAAAAATGTGTACAATAAAATTTAAGAACAATTAAAACCGCAGCATAGAACACTATAAAATTATTAATAAAAGATCCCCATATGAAGCTCTCCTGCTCACACATTAAAAGCCTGCTCCAACAAAAAGGTCTTTCCCAACTGGGAAAAGGAAATTGGGGAGGGAACCAGCTGAGCCTCCTGCAGCAGGGAGTTCCAGAGGGTGGGAGCAGCCACGGAGGAGGCCCTGTCTCCCGGGTCCTCACCAAGCGAGCCTAGGATGGAGGCAGGACCAAGAGAAAGCCTTGCCCTGCAGATCTTAGGGCTCTAGCTGGTTCATGTAGGGAGACAACAGATGGACAGACATCTGGGGTGCCTTTCCTTCACTTGTGTTTTTTATAGAGGAGATTTAAAACTAACATTTAGGAGGACATTTCTTATAGTAAGATCTGTTCAAAGTCTGAGCAGAATTCCTGGCTTTTTTTTTAAAGCAGAGGTTGGGTGACCCTTGCCCCAGGTGGCCTTGGATGCCCTAGCAGAAGGCAGATGGGGGAGATGGCCCTTAAGGGCCCTTTCTGACTCTACAGTGCTACGATTCAATTATTCTGTATATACAACTTTTTTTCAGGGTCTGTCAAGGATGTACAATGTTTGAGCTTCTCCAGTGAGGAGACAGACAGGAGTGTTATGCTCATAGAGTTGTACATTTGGTTTTATTAGTGAATTACAAACATGCACAAACCAATGTGCAGTTTGTATCAATGCACAGCTGGGTGGAAGGAGCATGCATGCTCAATTCACATACATACACAAAAGCATTGCCTTTGCAGCTCTGCTTCTGCAAACCTGACATGAGTGCACACAGGCCATTTCCACACTAGCCTGTTATAGTGCTATTATCCCACTTCCAACATCCTATGGAATGCTGGGCTTTGCAGTTTAGGGAGGGGCATTGAGAATTCTCAGCCAGAGAGCTCTTTGGCCTCAATAAACTAAAAAACTCCCGAATTCTACAGGAGATTGGAAGGGGAATAATAGCACTGGAACAGCGTAGTGTGGAAATGGCCACAAAAATGTCTGGTCACCTGTCTCAGGGAGCTTGAAAACACAACAGGCTTCTGGCTAGTACTGCAGGTCTTCATTGTGGGAGATGTGGATATTTGAGAAGGTGCGTAATGCCAGTGGGTGTGACAGTTGCAATGACTAGGCTGCAAAATATCCCATATAATGTAAGCAGAAGCATGCTTTTGGAAGGCGGCTGGTATGTGTCACGTTTATGGCTCTCCATCCCCACCCACGCCCTGGCCTGTCCAATGTCGGCAACAAGGTGGTGGGTGTGTTCTCTCAGCATTCCATGAGGTGGTGAGTTCCAGGATCTCTGTGTGTATCCCTTCTGCACAACGACAGCTCTTTAACCCCACTTTAACAGCCAAGGGGCTATCTTGTGGAAGCCTGGCATTTGTACTTTGGGGAGGGATTTAGAATTTTCTACTCTGCTCCCCCAAATTGCAACATTTGCTTCATCCAGAAGAGAATTTCCAAGTATCTCATGGAATCATAAATCCCAAGGTCCCATAGGATGGGGCTATGGCAATTACAAAAACCTGAGCAATTACAATGATCAAAGAACAATAAGAGCATAGTGTGGATACACAGGTTCTGACTTTGGGGTGAAAAATGGAGGGAGACAGTGGAAGAGTCCCAAAATTTCCTCTCCCATCTTTAAGTCCAATATCTGGACCCAAATACGTGTCGAACAACCCAAGCCTGAGATGGCACCAAGATTACCAGAGAGCTTGGCAGGGTGGAGCTTGCAGCTTCTGTGACGAGCTTTTGTCCCCTCTGCTGGCCCCTGAAATATTCCCTTAAGGACATGCTTTCTGTGCCTCTCATAGCACAAAGGAGGGAGAATTTTACCAGGTCCAACACCTCCCACAAGGATGCTAAATTGATGGGAGGAGCAAGGCTGCAGAATTTCCCTTCTGGTTTAAGATGGGCCTGAAGGATAAGGCAGAAAACACTCAATTGCTTCATGGAATGAGCATCTGTATACTGAGAGAGGAGGCAGCTGATAGAAAAATTGTCCATTTATTTATTCCATTGACATCCCATCTTCCTCTTGGCATGGGACCCAAGGTGGTTTAGGACAATTAAAACAATATCTAGCTGAAATCTTACTATGCAAAAATTTTAAAAAATTAAGCAAATGACTCCATTGAAAGAATAAGGTGACAACCATTTAAAACACATTTGAACAAAGTAAAAAGGATGATAGCCAGACAGTTGCTGCCTACGGTACCCCCGCAAGTCCCAGCCAGTCTGTTCTGCTAGGACATAAGTGGATGTCCCGTCACAGAGAAGCAGAGGAGGAAATGGATTGCCAAGTTGGTTTCACAGGAGTTAAGACCACGTGCATTTTTTTTTTCATCAGAGTAGTTTTTAAAATATCCATCCTGAATAAAGAAAAGCCAGGAGAGCAGCTGGTAAAAGGACAGGCACGGTTGTTGGTTGTGTTAGGAGGAGAGCAGGTGGTATTACGCAGCCTTTACGTGATTGCCATCTCCAGGGCCAACTTCTCCATTGGGCACTTCAGGCACAGTACCTAACACCTACAACATTTTTACACCTTGCAAAAACAGGATTTTAGGGCACAGGAGAACATCCCTAGTGATATGTTGAGGTGAGATAAGGAGTTGAATACAAGTGCCTGGAGCCTACGAGAACTTTAACAGGCTCTGTCAGTCTCTAATGGGACAGAGAGGTCTTCTTCACACTGTACACTCTTCTTTGACTGCCATGGCTGCAGCCTGTGGGTTCCTGGGATTTGTAGTTTGCTGAGACACTAGTCCTTTCTGGCAAAGAATGATCAATTCATCATGAAACCTCACATCCCAAGATCCCACAGGATGGAACCATGGTAACCGAAATGGTACCAACATGCTGTAGCTGTGATGTGCAGAATACACAAAGGTGCGTTCTGTGCTGTCAGCTACCCTGGGTTGTCCTTGAGATTTTATGGCTGTGTTTATTCTAGCAGCAAGGACTTGAGTAAAGCTGTGGGTGGAGAGGATGCTGCACATGTCTCCCCATCCTCCCTCATCTCACATATCTTTGTGTGGCATTGTATTGTGTTGGGTGTGAACCATACCTGTGGCTGTGTCATGAGGGCTGGGCTGGGGTGCTGTTGACATTGAATGCATGCTGCAGCCAAGATGATGCAAGCTCTCTGGGGTGCTAATCCTGGCCGGCCCCAGGGCCCCAAGGAGTGGCACACCCCAGCTCTTGCCTGCCTTTTCCCAGCTTGCAGCTGCCCTCGGAGGGGGGCCAGATCTCCAGCCTTGCAAGGGGAAGGAAGCTCAGGGCAAGAGAGACATGTGTCTGTACATTTTCCTCATATGTTAATGTGGCTTTCAGTGGTATATACTGAGGGACTGCAGTTGGTGTTTAATGCATCGTGCTCAATGAATTGTCAGGGTCGGCCACTTCTAAAATCAACCTCGTAACATCACAGGGCCTGTCCTCTATGACAACACAAGTCTCCAGGTCACAAGTTTTGGCCCCGAAATATGGTGGTCCTGAACTAGCCACCCTTACAACTCATGTTGCTCTCTATGTGCAGGAGAGTTCCCCAGCGGGGCTTGGCTAATGGGGGAATGTGTGGGGCTGGACACCCTCCTCACTCCTCAGGGCCAATCCACGGAGAAACTGGACTTGCTCATTCCAGTGTGCGTCCCAAAAGGCAGAATGGAAGGCCCTTTTGCATCACGCAGTTACAATACTATGATTCCACCTTAATTCCGTAGCAACATCCTATGGAATTTAGGGGCTTTAGGGAAGGGTACTAGGAATTCTCAGCCAGAGAACTCTAGTGCCACCCCAGGCCACAAACACCAGGATCCAGGGATTGCATGGAAGGCACTCATAGCAGTTAAAGTGGGATCTTAGTGCTATAATTCTGCAGTGTGGAAGAACCCTGAAAGGGAATTTTCAACCCATTGACCTGAATCCTATTTTTAGTCCCCACAAGAGCAGACCTGTTGAGTCAATGGGACTGAACGACAGGATGAATCTCCATTCAGGAATCGATTCAACAGGTCTACTTTATTAGGATTAACCAGTAGGACTCAGGCCATTGACTCCTGGGTGAAGCTGTTGTCTTTCCTGCATTTGGACGGGCAATTGGATGGCAGTTTTGTTTTGTTTAAAAATATGCCAGCCTGTACCTATAGAGCTTTAAGTGTCTGCTTGTTCTTTCCAAAGCCCTGAAATCACCAGCACACAGAGCTTAGGAACCCTGGGAAAGATACATATCCAAGAAAATAACCTCTTATCCTGATTAGAGAAGTATTTTTCCTGAGATGACAGAGCACAGACGTCAAGGCCCCAGAAACAGGCAGTACAAAATCTCAGCAATGTTACAGACACAGGCACAAAGGGTGAATCCACACTGTGCAATTGTAGCAGTTTGATACTACTTTTCTTTTTAACTATCATGCCTCTGTTCCCTGGAATCCTAGGGTGTTTAGTTGGGCAAGATACCTACACTGTTCTGCGAGAAAGTCCTAGTGATATCGTTCAATGGAGAAGTCTACATTCCCCATCGAAGTACAAATTGCAGGATTCCACAGGGTGAAGGCAAGGCAATTAACATGGGTTCAGACTGATATAATTTCAGGGAAAGAAAAAAAAATCCACCACTGTTTGAATCCCTCCATCACACCTCCTCTGCAAGACCCTCATGGTATGGTTGTCAGAGTGCAAATCACACTCCTTATAGAAGTTTCATTCTTTCGTTTCTGTATGCCTGCCACTGTAAGGGGGAACAGCAATCTCGTTCTACCCCATCCCAGGAAAACATGGACCTCACAGCATTCTCACAATTGCAAGACACTATAATCTTTCCTGTGCTTAGATGGCCTTGGTGAGGTGGGAAGTGTAGTGACCAGACCCCAAATCACTGATCTCCAAGCTTTGCTCTGGGAGGTTGTGGCTTGGAAGAAGGTTCTCTGGGTCTTTGCCCTCTTGCCCCGTGCCTTCAGACACATTTTGGACCAGGGATATCAGAACTGGAGGAGAACGCAGCCATCTGGAGTGAGTGCCTTTAAATATTCTAAAGGGATGCCATGCAGATGATGGAAAGAACTTGTTTTCTGCTGCTCCAGAGGCCACTACTTGAACCAGTGACTCCAAATGACGAGAATCCACCTAAACATTAGGAAGAACTTATGCTGTAAGAGGTGTTCAGTGGTGGAAATGACTTCCTTAGAAACTGTCCTTTTTTTGGGAAAAGACCAGCCTCTGTGGATTCCAGCAATGGCAGGAGGTTGTCTCTTGCGGTCCCTTCCAAACGTCTGATTTCTTTGATTTTTCCCCCCTATGTCAGATTGCTATGTGGATTTCCCTAGGCATGTGAGGGGTGACACACCCGTTCCTAAGCAAGCACATATCCAAGTGTCAACATACGCAATGATGTCACCTGCAGGCTGACTGTGGATTACCAGATCTGGTCTGTCTGGTTGTGTGAAGATTGTCCTCTTTCACTTGCATGTCAACAAAATCCATGGGGAAGGCTGAACAAGAAAGAGCCTTGCAGCAACTTTAACCCTGGCGCATTTGTTTCAGCATGTGGTTTCATAGATTGCCATCCACTCCCCGAAAGTTCAAGCAATACTACATCTGCCTGTCATCAGTGTGACATAAGATGCATTGTGGTTTTCCTGGAATAGATTAGTCTGTCCAGGTACCTCTTGGATCTTTGCTACATAAAGGAAAGCAGACACACTGCCGGTTGGGAACTTCAGATGTTCTTTCTCTGAAGACTGTCTGACCTCTGAAGACCATGCACTGCCCTTTGCCTAACCCTAATGCAGGGGCCCTGGGGGAAAATGTGGCCCCTAGGCTGCATGGGGCACCAGTCTTGTTTCTGTGGCTCCCAGGGCTCTAATATTTTGGGAAACATTTTTTTTGCTTTGTTTTGGCTAAGCTATTTAGTCCCAAATGTTCCCTAAAGGAGGCAGGGGCAATTTTACCCCTGGTCTGGTTTAATCCCAGAAATATTTTTTTAAATTCTCAAAAGGAGCCACCTGCCCATGAAATTCCATGTCACTTCCTATTGAAAGAAGGCCTCTCCTGGGCCTGAAACAGGAATGTGAAATGTGGCAAAATTATCTCCTATGAGACTTTGGGAGAGCCAGTGTAGTGTAGTGGTTTGACCATTGCACCAGGACTCTGGGAGGCAAGGGTTTGGATCCCTGCTTGGCCATGGAAACCCACTGGATGATCTTGGGCAAGCCGAGCTCTCTTGTTACCCTGATTTCTGGGGTCCCTTGGGGGACACCTCAATGTGGTCCATGTGATGGAGAACGGAAACTAGCCAGAGCACAAGCGATAACAATGAAGAGGCAGGGTAACCTAGCGGGGTCTTTTACCCAGTTTTTATGGGGTCAGGCCAAGCCAAAAACCAAACAAAAATGTCCAATAAATGATTTTATTGAATAAAAGTCTCATGCACCAATGCATTCACACACACATGCACCCAAAAGCTGTTAAGAAGCGAAAGAGAGGAAACTGGATAGGGGAATATTGAAGGGATTGTAGCTGGGGTGATACTGTACCTTTGTCCTGAAGTCCTTGGTCTGGGAAAAACAGTGGAGAAGTAGGGCTCAGCACGGAGAGGGATGAAGGGATCACTCAATGGACAGAGCAACAGTCTGCTGGGATGACCAGGAGTGATCTGAAGAACCACTCAAAAACTGGGACTATTTGTAGGGGAAAAAGTACCTGGAGGACTAATCCTTTCCCGGGGAGAACAATGGGTGTTGGGGTGATAATGAAGCTCCACCATGGTAATTTCCTTTGTGTGATGGGATTGCAAGGTGTTGCCAAAGTCTCAGGATCTTCGGCTGTGTTAGTTTGTGGTGTGACTTCTTGTAAATGGTCCTCGCCTGATGGAATATTCGCTCAACTTGAGGCAGACACGCTAATCCCCTCAAGTCAGCGTCTCGGGGCTGAGGAACCTTTGTTTATGAATCTTGAGGTCTCCTGGGGCTCCGTGACTGGGGATTTTACTGGCCTGACCTGGTTTTCGATCTTAGACCATTGCTGCCTACGTGCCCATCCGGGTGACCTCTCAGGCACATTAAATCATATCTTAACATCAAAATTGTAGACCCTGGGATAGGGTTTTTCCAGTGGAGTAACACTCTCAGCCTCAAAGGAACGCAAAGACAAACCTCTGCTGAACAAATCTTGCAGAGAAAACCTCATATTAGGTTTGTCTTAGGGATGCCATCAGTTGGAAATGCCTTGAAGGTACAGCACAAAATAACAAAGAGAGCTTGACAGGCATTTCAGGAAAAAAAAATCAAATGTCAGGGTGGTGGGTGTGCAGCCTCCCAAGGCCACTGTAGCCCCCCAACCCCAGCAGTTGCCTGACTCAACCGACCCTAACTGTAACCCTAACTGTAACTGCAACCCTAACCCCAACCTTCTGTTTGCTTGCCACAGACTTTTGCCAGCTGCCTTCTGTTTGCGGCAATTGCAAAGCCATGTTTTCGCGCTTCTTCTACAATGCCTCCACCCAGAGATGTGAGCAGTTCATCTACGGCGGCTGCGGTGGGAACAAGAACAACTTTGAGACAGAAGCCGAATGTTTCAAAACCTGTGGGTACCTTGGTGAGTCTCATAAGCTCTGGTGACTGGAGGAAACCATTGGCCCCGGAAAGCAGGAAGCGGGTAGGAGTCTGAAAAGGGGGTGGCTGAGGCAGGGGACCCCTTATGGAAAGGTTGCACCATCTGTAGCTCAACAGAAGGAGGACAGTAGTCCACCATACGCATGGCTGGATCAAACCTCCCTCAGCCACCTACCTCTGTCTGTCTGTCTGTCTATGTATCTATCTATCCTAGCTAATCTATCTAATCTGTCTGTCTGTCTGTCTGTCTGTCTGTCTATCTATCTATCTATCTATCTATCTATCTATCTATCTATCTATCTATCTATATCTGCCTAGCTATCTGTCTGTCTAATCTGTCTGTCTATCTGTCTATCTAACCTGTCTATCATCCATCTATGTATCTATCATCTATCTATCTTATCTATCTACCTATCTATCTGTTATCTACATATCTATCTATCTATCTATCTATCTATCTATCTATCTATCTATCTATCTAAGTCTGCCTAGCTATCTGTCTGTCTGTCTGTCAGTCTAATCTGTCTGTTTATCTGTCTATCTAATCTGTCTATCATCCACCTATCTATCATCTATCTATTCTATCTATCTGTTATCTACATATCCATCTGTCTGTCTATCTATCTAAGTCTGCCTAGCTGTCTGTCTGTCTGTCTGTCTAATCTGTCTATCTGTCTATCTAATCTGTCTATCATCCATCTATCTATAGAATCATAGAATCATAGAAATGTAGAGTTGGAAGAGACCCCAGGGGCCATCCAGTCCAACCCCCTGCCATGCAGGAACACCCTCAAAGCACTCCCGACAGATGACCATCAAGCCTCTACTTAAAAGCCTCCAAGAAAGGAGACTCCACTACACTCCGAGGCAGCAGATTCCACTGCCGGACAGCCCTGACTGTCAGGAAGTTCTTCCTGAGGTTCAGGTGGAATCTCCTTTCCTGCAGCTTGAATCCATTGCTCCTTGTCCTGGTTTCTGGAGTAGCACAAAACAAGCCCTCTCCTTCCTCTACGTGGCATCCCTTCAAATATTTAAACATTGCTATCATGTCCCCTCTTAGCCTTCTCTTCTGCAGACTAAACATACCCAGCTCTCTAAGTCTATCCTCATAGGGCTTCATGGCTTCCAGGCCCCTCACCATTTTGGCAGCCCTCCTCTGGACTTGCTATCATCTATCTATCTATCTATCTATCTATCTATCTATCTATCTATCTATCTATCATCCATCCATTTATCTATCACCTACCTATCCATCTGTCTATCCATCTGCCTATCTATCATTTATTTGTCATACATAAGAGGCTGAGTGTGGTTTAGTGCTATGGGTGTAGGATGAGAATTCTGGGAGCCCAGGGTTATTACTCCCCAGCTGTGGAAACCCATTGGGTGACCTTGGGCAAGTCACATTCTCTCAGCCTCAGAGGAAGGCAAAGGCTAATCTCTGCTGCGTAAATCTGCCCAAGAAACCCTTGAGCCAGTGTGCTGTCGTGGTGGTGGGTGTTGGATTATGGCTCAGGAGACCAGGGTTCGAGTCACTGCTGAGCTCTGAAAACTCACGGAACAACTTTGGGGAAGTCTCACTCTCTCAGACATAAGCAATGGCAACCCCTCTTTGAGCAAATCTTTCCAAGAAAACCTCATGATAGGGTTGCCTCAGAGCCTCAGTGTTTTGAAAACAATTTGAAGGCACAATGCAACACATCTATCATCTCTCTCTCTTTTTTTAAAAGCATTCATCTATTGCCTCTCCACTTGCCAGGGTTCCTGCAGTGAGATATAACTGATAGAAATATTCAAGATACAAAACAATCTATTTGACCAGCCCAGGCACAAGACACAGCTGGGGCACTGCTGTGTTCTGCTGCCTGGGTTGTGGTCTGAACTTGCAACAGGGCCTGGCCGTCCACCTTGGGCTGTGGACCACAGAGCTGCGGGGCAAGAGGAGGAGGCGGGTGTCCCACTGCCCTTTTGCTCCCTGCCAGCTGGATTACAAAAAACTTCTTGGTCTGGCCAGGATCTCCTTCTGCAGGGCCAGGAAGGGACTCACAGCTGAACCCAGGGAAGTTCTGTGAAGGAACCAAACTAGCTTTTCTCTAACTTTCTTCTTCTTCTACAGTCTATTTATTGAAATATTTATATTGCACTCTCTAAGACCTCTGGATGGCTGCAATAAAACCAGTCTCACCCATGCCTCTTTCTTCTCTTTTTCAGGTTCAGCCTAGCCATCTGGCCCTCCTCCATTGTGAAAGCAGATGGCCCAAGTTTTGCCCTCTCTTCCCTTGTCCAAGATCCAGTTCCATTCTCACCTCTGTAGATGCAGTTCCCTTCCTGGGCTGGTGGAGAAAACAGGGAGAACCACCTTTGACTGTCTTCCAGGAAGGAGGACGTGGTGAGGGGAGCAGAGACAGTTCCTCCACCCCTCCCTGCCCTCGGTGACTTTTTTCCTCTCAGTGACTCCTGGAACTGCCTCTCCTACTGCCCTCCTGTGTGTGTCTGTGTGGGAGCCACACATGCCTGTGTGTTGAGAACAGCTCCGTGTCACAACACCCGATACTCCAGCAGAGTTTCAGAGGTTCCTGTTGGCTGTTGGGCTTCCCCTTCCTGTGTCCCTGTCCCTGAAGGATGGTTTGGGAAAGTCAGTCTTTTTGCTTGCTCCCTGGGAGAGCGCTGGAGACCAGGTTCAGGGGCTTTGCTTCCATTTTCCTCACCAGCTGGACTGGTTCTGCTGCTGCTGCTGTAGCAGATCCCCTCGGATGGCTGGTCTCTCCCCTCTTTGGCAAGAGCACCTTGCTGGGACCCTCGAGCCTCTGCCTAGATCTGCTTGCCTGCTCCTCCTTGGCTGGCCATGGTGGGTTGCAGCCCCCTCCCCCTGCATCATGCCAGGCGTGCATGAAAAACTGGTGCTTGAAACCTGGGCGTTTTTGCTTTGGGAGCATGCCCATTGTTTGTTACAGTCCTTTGGGAAGAAGGGCATCTCTGACCCACCCACTCCATCCCCAAACTGCCCCTGCCCTAGCAAAAGGGCACAGAAAACCACCTTCCATTTTGGATCAGGGTCAGAAAAAAGAAGACCATTAAGAGTCAGGAGGTGCATGCCAGTCATGCCCAAGGTAGAAAAATCCACCTCAGGATGAAAAGGGAGGACTCCCAAGGCCAGGAACTTGTGGCGAGTTTTTAGTCTTTAGGGAAGACAGAGGTGATAGAGTAAAACAAGAGTTGGACCCCTGCGGCCCTTCTCCAGCTGCTGTGGGACTCCAGCTCCCAGCATTCCTCACTATTGCCTATGCTGGCTGGGGCTATTGGGAGCTGCAGTCCAACAAAAGGCCACATGAGTCCCACCCCGCCCCCTATTAAAAAGCCTTCCAGATGGAGAGAGTTAATACACAGCCACACTGGCACCCCCTCCCTCAAAGGTCCTCTTTAGCAGTATGGCCAGCCCTCCACATCCACAGGTTCTGCTTCCATGGCTTCAACCAACCATGAGAAAAATCCAAAAAGCAAACCTTGATGGTGCCACGCTCCAAGCACTAGGCTGATGTGTAGGCAAACCTTGCTGTATGTAGCTTCCCACATTTTCGCAGAAGATCCTCAGTTTCTCTTTGGCACACGTCTGAGTTGTTTTGCCATTGTACATAAGGGACACCATTTTACCTCATTGTTGTATATATCTTGGGACTTAAGCATCCATGGATTTTGGTATCCAAGGGGTGGGTTGGGGAGGGTACTGGAACCACACTCCAGCTGATACTGAGGGCCCACTAGACTGGTCTTCGCCCCAGCAGAAGATTGCAAACATTAGAAGTTCACAGAATCCACCCAAGAAGCAGTGGAGAGGATGATGGAGAGGAGGTTGTGTATCTTGTCACTTGGGTTTTTTTTTCTCCCTCTGTGGTGCCCGTCTTTTGCAACACGCTTGGATCACATCCCATTCACCACGTGCAGAGCCTCAGGTGCCCCCCTGGGAGGGCGAGTCGGGGGCAGAGGGTGGGACAAATGAATGGCCAGTAAAATCCAGAGTGTTGGGTTTTGAGCAAGGAGCCCTGGGCTAAAATTCCGTCCACACAAAGCTCACTTGGGGGATCTCCGACCGGTCACTCTTTATCGCTCTGTCTGTCTGTCTCTCTATATCACAGGGGTTTCTGGGGCTGAGAGTGTGTGAGGCACTCAAGGTCACCCAGGGTTTCCGTGGCCAAGAGGCTCCAGGACTGTAGTGCAACGCTGAAACTATGGCCATTTCTGCACTAGACTGTCATAGCGCTATCATTCCACTTTCAACATCCTATGGAATTCTGGAGTTTGCAGTTCAGGGCCCCTCCCTGAACTACAAACCCCAGGATTCCATAGGATGTTGAAAGTGGAATGATAGCACTATAACAGTCCAGTGCGGAAATGGCCTATGACACATGCTGGCTCCTTGATTTATGGCTATTAATTACATCCCTTGTTTAAAGCAACAGGCACACTTCAAACAATGCCAAGGTCCTGTTGATTGAATTTCACATGCGTTGAACGTGCTGTCTGACAATGATAAATGGATCCAACAATGGAAACCATCTCTGGGACTGTCTGGAAAAGCTGACAGACAACAGACAGGGAGGATGCGCTTTGAACTAAGTTGTTAAAAGTCTTCTGAATGTTTACTTGGGGAAAACAACTTGTATATAATAAGGTGGGTGCTGGGAACATTTTTTTGTCTCACTTCACAAAGTATGTACAGTGCCTGTTTCTGCTGCAGAAATAAACCTTTCCCTTTTCTCTACTCCTTGCTTGTGTTGCTTTGCCAATGTGGGCCGATCGGCTCAGGCAACAGACCTGCCTCTTGTGACGCAGAAGAAAGAAAGTTACTGCAGTCACTGACTCCTTCCTTTGATTATGACATTAGTGAAGTGATGTATCTCCACTACATGCTCTCTGAGGTTATGTTCCCCCACCTCAGGTTCATTCCTCCCCACTGCCAAGAAAAAAAAAAAAAGAGGAGAGGCTCCATAGGTGATGATATTTTATATGATACCGTCAGTGCATGTAGCATTTCCTACAGTGAGAAAGATAGAAGTGTAAGGTCCTGCACTTAAGTAGAAAAAATGGAATAGAGAAATATAGGATGGGGGACACGTGGCTGGATAGCAGTATGTGTGAAAGGGATCTAGGAGTCTTCATAGACCACAAGCTGAACATGAGTCAGCAGTGTGATGCGGCAACCAAGAAAGCCAATGCAATTCTTGGCTGCATCAATAGGAGTATGGTGTCTAGATGGAGGGAGGTACTGGTACCACTCTACTCTGCTTTGGTTAGACCCCATCTTGAATACTGTGTCCAGTTCTGGGCACCCCAATTCAAAAGGGATATTGACAAGCTGGAGCAAGTCCAGAGGAGGCGACCAAAATTGTGAGAGGCCTGGACGCCATGAAGCCCTGTGAGGATAGACTTAGAGAGCTGGGGATGTTTAGTCTGCAGAAGAGAAGGTTGAGAGGGGACATGAGAGCCATGTTTAAATATTGGAAGGGATGCCACGTAGAGGAAGGAGAGGGCTTGTTTTCTGCTGCTCCAGAGACCAGGACAAGGAGCAATGGATTCAAGCTGCAGGAGAGGAGATTCCACCTGAACCTCAGGAAGAACTTCCTGACAGTCAGGGCCATCCAGCAGTGGAATCTGCTGCCTCGGAGTGTAGTGGAGGCTCCTCCTTTGGAGGTTTTTAAGCAGAGGCTGGATGGCCATCTGTCAAAGGGAGTGCTTTGAGGGTGTTCCTGTATGGCAGGGGGTTGGACTGGATGGCCCCTGGGGTCTCTTCCAACTCTAGATTTCTATGATTCTATGATTCTATGAAACATAAGCTAAGCCAGGTCTCCATCCCAAGAGGTCTAGGTTTAGGCTCAGGGAAAGGAGCAGGAAGGATGGTTAAAAAATAGGAAAAGCAAGCAAGCAGGAAGACCCATCAGATAGTACTGACAGACTGTGCCAAAGTGCGCTTCTCCAGGGTAGAACTGGAAAGGGTAGGTTGGGGGAGAGAGGGTTGCTTTCTGGGAGGATAGTTCAGGCAGAAGGGGCTGGAAAGGAGGAAAGAGCGTGGAAGCAAAGCTGGGCTGGTAATAGAGGAAGGCAGAGGGATAAGGTGGAGCAGAGGGCAGGGGATATGCTAACGTATAGGACTGCTGGTCTCTTCACCTCATGTGCCATAGTGGATCCAGGAGTGGCTTCCAGGAATTTTGAGATCTCTTTGTTCCTTCTCCTGGAGATTCCCTCTCTAGCTTAGGCCTCTGTAAAAAGAAGGGAGAGACCATAGAATCGCAGTCTAACCCCATTCTGCCATGCAGGAAGACACCATCCAAGCCCTCCCCCTGATTGCTGGCCATTCAGCCTCTGTTAAAAACCTCCCAAGAAGAAGACTCCACCACACTCACAGGCAGCAGTGGATTCCATTGTTGAACTGCTCTTACCTTCAGGAAGCTCTTCCTAATGTCTTCCTGTAGTCTGAAGCCATTGCTCCATTGTATCCTAGTCTCTGGAGCAGCAGAAAACAAGCTTGCTCCATCTTCCACATGACATCCTTTCAAATATTTAAATATGGCTATGGTGTCCCTCTTAAGCTTCTCTTCTCCAGGCTACACATCCCCAGCTCCCCAAGCTGCTCCTCAGAGGGCTTCATAGTGTCACGTCTTTCACACTTTTGGTTGCCCTCCTCTGGATGCTTTCCAGAAGGGAGAGACCATGGTTGAGGCATGGTGATCATGCAGCAGAGGCAAGGAAGACAGTACTAGCCACACTCACCAAGTAATAGCCATATGAGCCTGGTTCTCTTTTGTTGCTTTCCAGAATTGGGGCCATGATTAAGGCCATTTTTGCATGAGCAGGTGGCTCCTCCCGAAACTGCAAACCCCAGGATTCCATGGGATGTTGAAAGTGGAATCATAGCGCTATAAGAGTCTTGTGTGGAAATGGCCTGAGAGGGATGGCTGGGGGTGGGAGGTTCACATTGAGCTGCTGGGAATAAAGTTCTTGGCCCAGGGAAAGATGAAGCAGAGCAAAAGCATTTTCCAGGCACGGCTGGGATCCTGCTGGTTAGTCCCACCTAGCATAGACCCACTGCAGCCCTTGCTGAATGGTAAGTCACCAGGTAGGTAAATCCAACCAATTCAATGGCTCTAATCTAATCCAGATTAACGTTAGCGTTCAGATCAATGTTTTCATTGACCTTGAATGCACATCCTGATTAAAGTGGTTCAAAGATGAGCAGATGACATCATAGGTCTGATCATAAATGGAGGAGAGTCACTAGTGTGATGTCTATGTGCTTCTATTGCACTTCTGTGGTGTAATAATAATAATAATAATAATAACAACAACAACAACAACAACAATAATAATAATAATAATTATTATTATTTCTATCCCGCCTCTCCACATGGATCGAGGCGGCGAACAACATGAAATACATGAAATACATTAAAAGCCATTAAAAACATACCCAATCCTCTCCATCCACGAACCTACCTAAACCAACCCCTTAAAACACACCACAATTAACAGTCGATCAATTAACTATTAACAAAACAGCAAGACAATTGATGGGAGGCAATGGAAGTGCCAGTCTTGGAAGGCCTGTTGGAACAGATCAGTCTTGACTGCTTTTTCTACAAACATGAGTTTGTATGGTGTTACTATAGTAAAGTGCTTCAACTGCTCTCCTTTCCAGTGTGTTATGCTGGCTGTTCTGTGCCTGCAGATGCACGATGTCTATGATCTATTACAATATGTGCATTTTATGCTACAGTGCAGGGGTGGGCATTATTGGGCCCTCCAGATGTTGCTGAACTGCCACTCCCAGTAGCCTGCTAAAGCTGCACAGCCAATAGTGAGGAATGCTCAGGGAAATGGGCTTTGCTTTTGGGGACTTGACTGCCCACCTGGACCTGCCTCTCAGGTTGACTTTGCTCTCCCTGCCATGATTTTAGGTAGCTGCCTTGCTCTGATGCTTTTTGGGGGCGTTACTGTGCTATGAGGGGATGATGGGATCTATTGGGAAACAGTGTGCTGGGAACAAGGAAATGTAATGAACTTTGATAAAAATACAGGTGCAGGCAGAAAAACTAGGCTGCAAGTTCAAACTGTTGGCAAGCTGAATGAGAAAATTCAGGAGAGGGACTGGAGAGCCGGAGAAAGGAGTTGTTATAGCTAACCATTGATTTGAAATGTTACAGTTTTTAAAAGGTACTGAAAACTCAATGTTTCTTTATTCCTGGCAGTTGCCATATTGTGCAGTTGTTTTCTTCAATGTTCCTGAATAAAGCTTTTGAAAGCTCTGAGCCTAATTATTCAAACTCAGAGATGCCTGCCAGGTTCATGCAGCCCCAGACTTACCATGGGCTGCACAGAACTGGAGACAATCTTCTTCCTCCCAAAAGTTGTTGGCGTTGCCCCTGTGCCCTCGATAGAGGAAGCTCTCACAGGTCCTGGAGGTGGGGTTGTAGAAATAACGAGTTCTGAGGGCGTCACCAAATCCTTGCTTCACTGGGAGCAGGCAGATCCCTGGAAGGAAGGAGCAGATCTTCAAAAGTCATCACAATGCTGCAATGTGATTTCATCCAGTTCTAGAGCCCCTTGAACCCCATCCTATGTGAGAGTGGGCATGGAACCGTGAGGGCAGAGCCTTGCACTCTCCCAGGTTGTTGTAGGATCTCACCCATAATCTTCTAAATATTCTTTCTGTGCTTGAACATTTATAAAATAGTGGGTATTTTGTTTTTGTCTTTGGTGTTGGACGATTCTGCAGAGCTGGGCAGAAATTGGGAGGTTTGCATGGAACAGAAGCTTTTTTAAAGGGTTTTTTTTTTGGTTCTTTTTAGCCCAGTGGCGTTTGTAGGCTCAGCACTGCCTAGGGCAAGCATGGAAGCTATACCCCTAGGTGCTGCTGCCACTGCCGCCTCTGCACCAGGCCAAGAAGGATCCCTGCGGGGGTGGCGGCAGTGAGCAAGGGGAGGCGGCAGTGGTGGGCGCGGGGGGGCAGCAGTGAGTGTGAGGGATGCAGATGGTGGTGATGGGCACAGAGGGACAGTGGTGGGCAGGAGGGCGCCTTCGGGCATTGGTGCCCACATTACTTCCGGTATGGTTCCCCGGGTGAGGACCCCCAGATATCATTTTGATATCATCGAATTTGGCTTTAGCTGGACTGGCTTTCAGTTATCACACTCCATGTGTTTGCGAGGTCCTCCGGACAAGCACGGACATGAGTGCGGCCACTAATGGTTTTACATTCCAGGCTGTATTGAGGCCAGCAGATTAAACTCCTCTCCCAGCTTCAAGGGACTTCCAGCAGCAAATTCCACAATAGCCGCATGGCTCTCAGCCGAGTTACTCTTTTATGTTGGGCCATCGACGTCCCAGCCACGCTATTGTCTTCAAATACAAATCCAATCATGCTAAACTTGACCTTTCCAAATTCTTTGTCCAGCACCAAAACTCCTTTTGTCCTCACCTGGCTTTCCGTTGCCGGCAGGCACAAACTCCCCTATATAAACCCCTCACTTTCTACTCGTCTTCGGATCACTTTGGACTTCCATCCCGCCTTGCTGCCGGTTGTCTAAGGGACTCCCCACAGCTCCCCAGGCTGAACTTTCTCCCCTGGAACCCCTCTTCTCTCCAGGACTACGAGACAGGTCGTACTGCCTTTCCCAACAAACCTCTGTTTCTATTTCTCAGCTAGTTAGTTTATGTTTTGTCTTTCGTGTTTCTTGCCTTTAATAAAAATATTGTTTGTTGCTTTGAAACCTTGTCTAGCTGCTCTCTGACCTGCCACTGTATACATTGGGTTTAAAGATCCTTGCAAAGTTATCCTGCCTCTCGCTAGCCAAATCAGTGTTCCAGCTAATTTTCCCCAATTTGATACTTTAATTGGCAATCTGGGCGCCCCTCCCGGAACCCCCCAAAACACAGGGTAACACCCAGGGCACACGCCCCAGTTGCCCCACCCTAGATATGCCTCTGGTTCAGCCTATTCAACAAATAGCACTGAATATTTGAGAAGATTTGATATGGAAAGTAGCAATCGACAATTAGTACATCATGCAGCGGATGACTTTCAGTATAATTTAGTGCATTTCTAGATAATAGCATTCAACCTTTCAAAAGCAAGGAAAAGGTGAATGTTTCAGCTTGAAGTCTTTAGTTTTATCCCTCTTATTTTTGGTTTATACGTGGTATTTTAATCTATAGCCATCAGGGAATCTTGATATGAAGTAGTATATGTATGCAACACACGAGTACATACATAGAGTACTATGAATTCCTCCTAGAGAAGGCCCATTGGCCCAGTTCTTGAATAGTCAGTCAATGTGTAAACCCTATTAATTCAGTGGATTGGCTCTCAATGGACTGCCATTAGGAGCTCAGGCCCTCAGATCCCCCCTGACCCTGCCTTCTGCCCCAGCCCGCCCGGTTCCCCTCTCACCTGGGTCAGAGCAGCTCCGGAGACACTCTAGCTGTGTTGCAAAGTTGTTCTTGTTGCCTCCGCAGCCTCTATAAGGAAACTTCTCACACCTGCTGGACTGGGAGTTGTAGAAGACACGGAGGGTGGAGGAGGCGTTGCAAGAGCCGGGGTCACTGGGGAGCCTGCAGAAATCTAGACACAAAGAAGAGGCCCATTTAGGGAGAAATGGCAAAGAAGAGAAAGCAGTTGTCTGAGAGAGCCCAAAAGGAACCGTATGTGTGTGTAATTAAAGATCATTAACTCCTAAGTCCAACATGAGTGATAGCAACCAACCATTCTCTATGATCTCAGACATGCTCAGCAGGGGGATTTTTCTGATGCAAAGTGCCACTATCAGTCACTCCTCCTGCCACTCCACAGATAACACGTTATTCATGATTGGCACTGCTATTGACTCAGTAACCACCTCTGATCAGGCTCTGTTGCAGCCATGCTAACACATTTATGGGCCAAATCCTGTTTTCTCTGTACAGAGATCAAACACCACATTGTGAAGGAAATGTAAGGGCTGAGATCCTGCACCAGGGTTGCACAGATGTCAATTTCCACATGCAGTTATTCCCTGATTGTGCTGTCACTCCTTAGTTGAACGACAATGCTATGCAATTGAATGCACAACAGAATGTGTGAGTGTACCATGTGCATTGCACTGAGACTCAACAAATGGATATGTTGACCGCTTTAATGGATAAAAGATTGATAAGGATAAAGTTGATAAAGAATGGTCCTTAATGACCCAAATTTGGCAAAGGGAGTGGAAGGGGGTTTATATTGGATGAGATATGTTACATTTGGTTATTGTGGTTCGATTAGCTGTTCGATTTGTTTTGATTTGTATTTGTGTGATTATATCTTTTGGTTTATATAAATATCTGTTTAATAAAAATAAAAAAATGGGGGGAAAAAAGAGATTCAACAAAAGGTTAAGTTACTCCAACCACAGTTTTCATTGTTTACAGTCCAAGAAATAAATGCCAAATTATTATACCTTAAGCAAAAGAACTTTGAACTTGCAAATGAATCTGGAAAGTTGCTTTCCTATAAACTGAGACAGGAATGGATAAAAAAAAAACCTGTCACACAGATCGGGAAGGGAGATCAGTTTGTAACCAATAATTTAAAAATATCAAAAGTCTTTGAGGAATATTACAGAGGTTTATACGCAAAGAGCAATGAGAAAGTCTCAGATATGGAAGATTACTTGGGTAAACTCCAACTGGACAAATTATGCAAAGTTTGAATGGGTGGGTGGGGAAAATGGAGCAGATGATGGCAGGGAAAATGCAGCATAGACTAGGTAAAGGGGTAGTACAGGAATACCTGGTTACTCGAAATCAATCCTGACAATATCTTTGTTGTTTAAGAGAAAAGATCACTCCTTCCAACTTATCCCATCTAGATAAGATCTTTTTCTGTTTCAATTTATATGTCAGAAAACCATAATCTTTTCTCTTACACAATATTCTATCAGGAATCTCTTTAAGTGCTATAACATCTTTGCCATCTATCTGCAATCCATTATCAAAATGCCAATGCAAAAAATCTTCTCTGGACTTTTTCTTAACAAAATGGACAGTTATATCTCTTGGGATGCTTCTTACTCTTGCAAACAGATAATTAACCCTGTAGATTCTCTCAGTCTCAAAGTTCATTTCATATTGTTCTCTTTCCAAAAATGTTGCCAACGAACTGACGATCTTTTGTCTGATGTCCTGTGTAGACTTCTCCAAAATTTCAACCTAAATTTCAAACAATATTCTTTTTCCCTCAACAGTAATAATGCCAAATTGTCATTTTTCCTCTCTTTAGTTATAGTTGTAGTTTTGTCTTCTAGAGTTTGTATTTTGTCACTAATTGTCCCAACAACTCTCTGGCCCTTTTTGCATTGAGGCTTCTCGCTTGAGCGGGGAGGGCGGCTTGCGCGAGAAGGCTCATCCGGGAGGCTGCCGTTTCCCCCCTTGTTCCTTCCACAGGCAAAGGAACGAGGGGGAAGCAGCAGCCTCCCGGACGAGCGTTCTCGCATGAGCAGCCCTCCTCCCCAGGCGAAGCAGGAGGCTGTTGCGTCCGTCCCCCCCTGCTCGCGCGAAGCAGGAGGCTGTCGCGTCCGTCGCGCTAGCGCCCCACCCTGCCCCTTCCTTCCGCAGGGGTGGAGGAAAGGAAGCACGACCCGGCCGCCTCCCCGACGCTCTGCACAGGAGGTAAGTGCGCGTGGGCACCGGGAGCATTGCGCGAGCGTGGGTGATTTTCGCTTTGAGGCGAAAATCAAAAAACCCGCGATCGCGCCGCTGCAACCCCATGAGCGCGGCGAAAGTGGGAGTGCGTCGTGCAGAGCGACGCTCCCACTCCCGCGAGGCTCACGGGGCTGTCGCGCGACAGAAAGCCTGTGAGAAAAGGGCCTCTAATTTCTTTAAGCTATTGTCTAAATTCCTGTTGCAGATTTTGCCTCAGATTTTGTTTCATTTTTTTTACATATCCTCACTCATTTTAGAGATATCTTCTGTCATCAATTTCATCTCTACAAATGTTTTTGAAGTATTTCTGATGAGCTTTTCTTTCCTGAGGGTAGATCTATACACATCCTCCTTGCTGCCGTATGGATTATGGGGAAAGCTTGTTTTTTGCTGCTCCAGAGACTAGGACAAGGAACAATGGCTTCAAACTACAGGAAAAGAGATTCCATCTAAACATTAGGAAGAACTTCTTGAGGGTAAGAGCAGTTTGAAAGTGGAATAACCTGCTGCCTCAATAAAGTGTGGTGGAGTCTCCTCCTTTGGAGGTTTTTAAGAAGAGGCTGGGTGCTCCTCTGTGAAAGGGAGGGCTTTGGTTGTGGGTTCGTGGATGGTAGAATGGGGTTGGACTGAATGCCCCTTGGGGTCTTTTCCAACTCTAGGAGTCTATAAGTCTATGAGAGCTGGGACATTCTGAGAGTTGAATATGGGCATTTTTCCTTCAGGGAATTGGTCAACTGTTTTCTCCAGCTGCTGATCACCCTTTAAGTTTGTCAAGGAAAAGAGTCCCATCCCTTGTATAAACAGTTATTTTTCCTTCTGCAGGTGGAGTTGCAAGACTTTCCTTCATCTTTAGGAATGCAATCGAGAAGTTGTAAGTCAAGACTACTGAGATAATTAATGTGTTGGTCTGTATGCAGACATAACCACTGCTTGTATTTTACGGACTAAGGCAAGCACTTTTTTGGGGATCCTTTCTATGCTGAAAGGTTGCCCCTATTTTGCCTTTGCTAGTGGAAGATGGTGTGATTAATGTTTGAAAATGTTAGTGTATAAAATCATATGTAGTGTGCAAATGCACTACAGTTTTTCAGATTGCAACCATCTCTGTCAAATGTTTAAATGAATAAGTCCCCTTCCTCTCCATTGCCTCCCCCCATTTCTGATGTTCACTGCTGCTCCTGGACTGGACTGAACACGTACACCAACACCCACACAAATACACAAACACACTCACAAACGTAGATGCAAGAGCAGGGCTTCCCTTCCATTTTCCTTGTGTCTAGATAGTAGATGTTGCTGAATGACTTTGTGATGATGATGATAACTAGTTTTGCTAGATGTCTGAAATACTGTTCATTCTTTTCTTTCACTTTACACAGCACTTCGATCAGCATGCACAACACCAGAACTCTTTCTGTCAGAGGTTATGAGACTGTACTTTTTATATCAGACTAGTTCCAGGAAAGGAGTGATCCACCCCCCCCGCATTAATCTTTATGTTTCTCCACTAACATGGAAACTCAGACTGAGGCTCGGGATACTGGGATGTTCAGATAAGTTTTATTGGAGGACTCTCATCAACACAAGAGTGCATTTGTTGTGTTACAGCATGGAGTGTGCAATCCACAAGGAACTAAGGTGAGACCCGAGGTGGGAAGTCTTCATCTTCTCTGGAGTCCAGTTAGTCAGTCCCTAGGACAGAGGAGGAACCACCTGTCAGATGCTGGGTATTTATCCCAGTATCTGACAGTGCCTGGAAAATTATCCCATGACTGGAAAAATAGTGTAACATTTCTCATTCCCCTGGAATAATGTAAGAACTGTTCATGCTATTGATTTTTTGAAACATCTTAATGATGAGAAGTTCATTTTGTTTTAGATGCAGAGAAAGCATTTAACAACATTTCTTGGAATTACTTATTTGAAGTATTGGAGAGTATAGACTTTGGTGAAAAAATTATTTGGGCAATAAAGGCCCTTTCCACACGCGGGCGGAGAAATGGGCTGCTCCATGCGGAAACAGGGCTTACCTTTATTCCGTTGCCGTGTGGAACAGCCCGTTTCACCACTCCACACTCGGCAGCGTCTGCTGCATCTGCTGCATCCGGCAGCACCCAAAATGACGGCTTTCGACTGGCGGAGGCTCTCCACCAGTCGGAGAAGCTCGCCAGCCAGAAATCCCGCCCCCTGCGCGATCTGCAGGCACGCCCTTGCACACGCCTGCAGATCCATACCGGCGCTGCGACAGGGCTGGACCGGGCTGCACACCCCATGCCTTTTAAAAACCAAAAGACAAGTGGTTTTCAAAAAGCACGGGCGGCGCCACTTCCAGTCGCCCCTGTGTGGATCGGGGTGTGGATTTACTCTAAAGTAATCCGCCCCAATCCACGTTACGGTGTAGACGACCTCCGTGGAGGTCGCTCTACACCGTTTTTTTAACCCCATGTGGAAAGGGCCAAAGACAATCTACTCTGTTCAAAAAGCCCAGATCTCAGCAAATGGCAACTCAAAAAGACTGATTGAAATACAAAAGGGGACCAGACAAGGTTGTCTCCTCTCACCTTTACTGCTTATTTTAGCCATGGAGACCTTACTGAGTGGTAGCAGACAAGATGACATAATTTATGGGATGAGGGTAAAAAAAAAGGACATGTGGATGATCTTGTGACAATGACACAAAACTCTTGTTCTCAATGAAGGCTTTTTTGGAAGACATTAAGGCATTTGGGATATGTTCTGGGTTTAAAGTGGATTGCGACAAAATAAAATTTCTGACTAAAAATATTATCTTAAAAGAGGACAACAAATGAACTGTGCTTTCAGATTTTAAAGTAGAAAGAGGGGATTTAATATTTGGGATTTACAATCATGAAGAAGAAAAGTTTATTACTTCAAAACAATTATGAAAGAAACTAAAAGATATTTAGGAGGAAAGAAAGATATTTGGAAAGAAATTAAAAGATATTTAGAAAAATGGGAAAACCTTTCGGGTAGAATTGCTGTAATAAAAGTGAATGTTTTGCCAAGGCTTTTATTTCTCTTTCAAACAACTGCTATTATAATAAATGGAATACCTTTTGTGAAATAGCAGA
Source organism: Ctenosaura bakeri (assembly GCA_948474755.1). Classification (NCBI taxonomy): domain Eukaryota; kingdom Metazoa; phylum Chordata; class Lepidosauria; order Squamata; family Iguanidae; genus Ctenosaura; species Ctenosaura bakeri. The sequence continues at coordinate 222,108 of CAOLHI010001905.1, forward strand.
AAGAGGTTTCCAGATTTGTCTTGTAGGCAAAGAAACCCAGAATAAAATTTAAAATACTGTATGATGCTAAGGACAGAGGAGGCTTGGGAGTCTCTACTTCCAAATTATATTATGAAGCCTGTTGTTTTGCAGGGTTGCAAGAATGGATCTGCTAGAGATGTGAGGCTCTTGGAACTTGAAGGCCATAGTTTAAGATTTGGGTGGCATGGATATCTCTAGTGTGAAAAGTTTTTAATGTAGTTAATGTGTTTTAGGGGATTGGTTTTAGATGGGTTGGTGGGTGGGGAGGATTGGTTATGTTTTAATGCTTTTAATGTATTTAATGTCTTGTTGTAGTACCGCCTCGATCCATGGGGAGAGGCGGGATATAAATATTATCATTATTATTATTATTATTATTATTATTATTATTATTATTAATATGTCACATGCTGACTTTAAAAATCATTGTACAAGAAAGGCTCTCCTATGAATTTAGTATAGGCAGAGGATTTTCCCTAAAATAATACCAGCCACCTTACCACAGGAAGGCTTTTTTAGAGGAAAGGAAAGAGTGGGTTAAAAATTGGAGATGATTGCTTTATTATGATCTTTGCATAACTAGAAGGCAAAGGTCTTAGTTTGCTCATATGCAACTTAAGGACAGATTCAATCAAAATAAGAGCAATGCAACCATAGAGGTAAAAGTGAGTTCAGTTTAGAGTTGGGCAAAGACAATGGCCATACAATTCAAAAAGTGTATAAATGGCTTTTGAAACTATAGACAGAAGATGAACCTGTAAAAAAGTATGTGATAAAGTGGGCCCAAAATTTTAGGCATAATGTCCGTTTGGATGTATGGGAAAAACATGGTTCAAAGATATAAAATTTAATTTGTGCAGCAATTTAAAAGAAAACCTGTATAAGATGATGAATAGATGGTATCTAACCCCAAAGAAGCAGTCAAAAATGTCCCAGAATGTTTCAAACCAATGCTGGGGATGTCAGGATAAGGAGAGCTCCTTTTTTTCCGTATGTGGTAGACTTATAAGAAGGTTATTGGACTAAGGCCATTTCCGCACGAGTCTGTTATAGCGCGATGATTCCACTTTCAACACCCTCTGGAATCCTGGGGTTTGCAGTTTCGGGAGGGGCCTTTGAGGTGCATGAACAGCCTTTGAGGCCCCTCCCAAAACTGCAAACCCCAGGATTCCAGAGGATGTTGAAAGTGGAATCATTGTTCTATAACAGGCTAGTACGGAAATGGCCTAAGACTATTTTGTAATGTTAACAGATATGTTTTTGTTGGGAATTATGGATAAAGGACTGGAAAGTAAATATGGGTTACTTCCTCAGTACATGACAACAGCAGCAAGAACATTGTTTGCTCAGACTTGGAAATGGACCGAAGCATCAACAATGGAAGGATGGATTGTGAAGGTTGCTGAATCGGCCCAAACGGCCGACCAAAGACTTTCTGAAAGATTGGGAACCATTTATGGACTTTTTGAGCAGTGAGAAATCAAATGATGTAGTAATCTCTGGTTATGGTTATTAGCAATTTTAGTAGGATTATTTAGTTAAATCTATAATGGTAGAATAACGACTCCCCACCTTTTATGTTTCTTTCATTACAGTCACGATTGGGTATGGGGTCGGAGCCCTATTGTGCTTTATTTATATGTCTTTTTTTCCTTTTCTTTTTTCTTTTTCACTCTCCTTTTACCCTCTGTTATCTTTTCCATATGTATTATTTTGAATGTAAATTAGATTGTTAGTGTTAAAAATAGAAGAAGAAGAAAAAGAAATAGAATAAGATGTTGGATAGGTATATACATTTGATTGTATACATTTCTTTGTTTTCTTTTTCTTATATATTTATAAAAAGAAAGAATGATTATTTGTACATATTGATTGTTATAGCTTTAATAAAAATAATTTTTTAAAAAAAGTAATAAATAAATAAATTGAAATGTGCATGCACATTGCATGAACACTTGCATGTTTAATGTCATCCGATATGTGCAACTCCACTTCTGCAACCTTGAGCTGAATTTGGGCATTTGGCTTAGGGCAAAAATGTCCACCTGTCTTTCTTGGGGAATATCCACCAACAGAAATCCAGCACTTTGCAGACAAAGTTGAAATGGAGGCTGAAGACTCCATCAGAACAAACGTCTGCTTTTTTAAGGCAGTTTTGTGGCAGGGATACTTGGGTTGGTACAAAAGGGATTTTCAGCAAATCCAGCACCAAGAATTTGGTGGTAGGAAGCAGCCTGAAAAATGCTGCAAAGCAAAGGAAACCAGCAGAAGAACATATAGAGCTGGTCTGGCCCAAAGAAGAGAATTTCAGTTTCTTGATGCTGGATCATATCACTTGGAATCCTATTGGTGACTCATGCATGTTGAAAGTTCCCCCACAGAGTCAGAGTGATGCGGCGGCTAAAAAAGCCAATGTGATTCTAGGCTGCATCAATAGGAGTCATAGTGTCTAGGTTGATGGAAGTCATAGTACCACTCCATTTTGCTTTGGTCAGACCTCACCTGGAATACCATATGCAATGCTGAGCACCACAGGTTAAGAAGGATATCGAAAACAGACATGTCTTCTGGAAATGTCCAGAAGAGGGCAACCAAAATGGTGAAGGGTCTGGAAGCCATGAAGCCCTATGAGGAGTGGCTTAGGGAGCTGGAGATGCTTAGTCTGCAGAAGAGAAGGTTAGGAGGGGACATGATAGGCACGTTTAAATATTTGAAGGGATGTCATGTCAAGGAGGGAGCAAGCTTGTTTTTTGCTGCTCCAGAAATGGACACAGAGCAAGGAATTCAAGCTCCGGGAAAAGAGATTCCTCCTAAACATTAGGAAGAACTTCCTGAGGGCAAGAGCAGTGGGACAGTGGAATGTGCTTCTGGCTCCATAGAGTGTGGTGGAGTCTTCTCTTTTGGGGTTTTTTAAGCAGAGTCTGGTTGGCCATCTGTTGGGAATGCTTTGATTCTTTTTCCACATTAGGCTGTTCTAGTGCTATTATTCCACTTTCAACATCATATGGAATCCTGAGGTTTGGAGTTTGGGGAGGGGCCTTTGAGGCCTCTCCCTAAACTGCAAACCCCAGGATTCCACAGGATGTTGAAAATGGAATAATCGTGCTATCAAAGGCTAGTGCAGAAATGGCTTATGTCTCCCTGAGTGGCAGAAGGGTTGGACTGGATGGCCCTTGGGGTCTCTTCCAACTCTAAGTTTCTATGCATCTATGAGAAGTGGCTCACCTCCTCCAGGAATGCAGCCCAGCTGTATTCAGTTCAAGATTGCACAAAATGAGTTGCAAATGCTGTATGCTGTTCTGTTCTGTTCCGTGTGATTCCATATGGTTGGAATGAGCATTGCATGGTTCACTGCTGTACATTTAGAATGATGTATGTTACACATGCAGAGGAGCATGCATTTCATTCTACATTTGTTTGTGCAACAATGCACTTCACTAACAACGTGGCATTATGCTACTGCCGCATTACTCTGTGAGTGTAAACTTCTGCTCCCTTTCCTTGCATAAGATCTTGGCTGTTGTAAAGCAGTGCCTTATGTAAAGCTGGATCATTACAGAAAGAGTAGTTCTCAAATTATTAGTAATTTTTTTTGGAAAAAAAAAAGAGTAATGACAAAACAAAGCAAAAGCAAAATATCTGCAATGTCCGACAATGTAGGGAAATAGTGGGACCTCTAGAGACACCAGGAACTGGCATGATGGTTCTTCCAGGGGCTTCCCATTCCCAGCCACCTCACCTTCACACAACAAATCTCATACTCACCAGGAGCAGCCTGGGATGCAAGTTCTGTAGAATTGTAAGGCTTAACATCTTAAAAAAGAAAAGAAAGAGAGAGAGAGAGAGAGAGAACAACATGAATTATAGGAGACGATTCTCAGAAAGGGAAACTGCTCTGCTTCCTCTGGGATGGATTGGGAAGCCAGGGAAATGGTGCAAACAAATCACATGCCCCACACTTTCATACTTGATGTCTGTTGCAACTCGAAGGGCAAGAGGAAGCGCCCCCCAACCTTCCCTGAATACAGCACACCTTACTTGTAGGGTAGGGGGAACAGCAGCCAGAGACTTTGGAGCTTCCTTGGCCATCCATGGGACTCTGGAAGACCAAGCTCACCGCTGCCCACCTCTCTCATCCCCTCAAGCCTTCTAGCAGACGGGGAGGCACGTTTGCTATGCTTTTGCCCCCGTCCCCTGGGCTGTCCCAGGCTCAAAGAAGAGTCCTTTCTAAAACCAGAGGATAAACACCAGCTGCCAGTTTACCTCCTACTTTAAACAATTCCTCTTGTTTTTCCATCTCAGTTCCATCTCATCTCACCATTTCCACCCTCCCAGTCAATGTGATCTGAGAACTACAGCAATTCTCTGTGCATTTTATGCAAAAAATGCTTACTTCTTTTCAGTGCAGAAATGTTGTTTTCTTTGCAAAAGATGCTGCTGTCTACACAAAAGTAACCATGTACATTTTTAGAGCACAGAATAAGTTCTGAACTGTGCACAGTCTTTGAGAACTACAGATTTCATTGGCTAGAACATGGTCTTACCAGGCAGTGGATGGAGGCAGGCCACTCCACACTCAATTCTGCAGCACTTCTGCCTGCCTGGGCAGTCAATGTCACTTGAACAGGTGGCCATGCAAGGATCGATGTCGCCTGGAGGAGCTCTTTTGGGGCACAGCCCTGGTTTCACTGTATGAGCTGATGGGAAAGTATCAGAGAGTCAGAATCAGAGCCAGCTGGAAGCTCTCCGTCTGAGTTCTGGTGGTGGGATTTCACAGCTGCTCTCCATTAGGACAAGTGGAGAAATACTAATATCACCTCCTTCTTCTGCTGTGGTAGACAGAATTACCTTCAGCACCAAGGGAGATGAGTCAAGCTCTGAGTGTTCTGGGCCAGAAGAGCTGAAGAAGCGAAGCAACCTCTTGGTTGAACTCAAAGCGTGCATCCGTGTCTTACTTGCCCTCTCTAGCCAAGCCCTGGTGGGTCAGAAGGAATGGCACTCTCTCTCACTCTCCCTGGACTTTGGCTAAGTTTCCCTCCTCACCCCTTTGCAGGCCATCCTGGCTTCCAGGGACAGCCAATGAAAAATCTGCTCAAAGACAAGTCTGGTACTGGTTTGGAAAGCAGGCATCACTGTCAAGCCAGCCTGGGATCTTATAAGCTGAAGTCAGGAGGAGAGGACAGAGAGTGGGGCTGGCTGACAGGTGGGCCACAGAGATCCAGAGACCCTTGCTCAAGATGGGTTTCCCAATGGAAGAAGCTTCCCCTTGGCGGAAGACTTCAGCCTGAGTGTCGGCTGGGGCCCCAGGAAGCTCACAGCAACTGCCTTGCCAGGTTGGCCTGGAAATTCCTGGAAACACTTTGGAACAAGAGCAGCCAGTTTCAAGATTGCTAAGCAAGGGATTTTGCAAAGGTTGGGCCAGAATTTCTGGGACATATGTAAGTGAAGGAAATAAGCATCACTACTTCTAGTTTCTCTGGGTATTTTTACTCTGTGGCATTTCCACTGCTGCTCTTTATGCATTGTTTGCAGGCAATTCTGTAAAAATACACCTCAGCTCTCTGACACAGACTAGACTCCCCCTGCCCACCAAAATTGCAATGATTTAGCCCAGGAACAGGGAAGAGTCACTCTACAATAGGAAAAAGCAGGCTTATTTCTTGCAAACCAATGGAGTTCCATGACCGCACATTGTGGAACATCTGCTGGCTTCCAGGTGGGCCAGGGATAGCTTTTAGGAAAAGAAGAGAAAGAAACTGTGGAATCCTGGCCAGCTAATGATCTGAATGGGCACCAGCTAACTGTGTCCAGTAGAGCCTGGTCAGCGAGATAATACGGCAAGTGGGCAGCAGGAGCAGCTGGAGAGGGTCAGCCCACCCTGCTTCCTGGGAAAGAGGTGATATTGGGCAGAACGGGCCCCTGCTCCAGCTCCCATGCCAAAGAGAGCCTCTTAAGCTGAATGAGTTCCAGGCTCAAACTCCCTTACCGGGCAATGGGTTGAGGCAGAACATCCCACGCTCAAGTCTGCAGCACTTCTTCCTGCCTGGACAATCACTGTCTCTTGAACAGACAATCCTGTGAGGATCGACGACGTTCAGAGGAGCTTTTAAAGGGCACACACCTGGTTTCCCTGGAAGAGCAAATTGAGACGTGTCAAAGAGTCAGAATCAGCTCCTGAAAACTGAAAAGACAGCCCTGCACACATTGCCATGGCATGAAATGCAGCCCGAGAAGGAAGTATGCAGAGGACGGCACAAAGGGTGAGAGTCGAAGAAGCAGAGCAACCTCTTGGCAGGATCTAAGGTGCACATCCATTCCTTGTCTGCCCCCTCCAGCCAAGCCCCACTGGGTGTCTCTCTCTCTCTCTCTCTCTCTCTCTCTCAATCTCTCTGGACTTTGGCTACGTTTCCATACTCACCCCTTTTCACGACATATTGGCTGCCAGGGACAGCAGAAGCACTATCAGCCCAGAGGGAGCAGAGAGCCACCAGGAGAAGACTGGACCACATGGTGCTCTTTTAGAAAGCAGGCAGCACTCTCAAGCCTGCCTGGGATCTTATAAACCCAAGAGGGTGAGGTCAGGAGGAGAAGACAGAGGGTGGGGCTGGCTGGCAGTTGGGCCACAGAGAGCCAGTGACTCTTGCCCAAGATGGGTTTCCCAACAGAAGAAACTTCCCCTTGGCAGAAGACCTTGGCCTGGGTGTTGGTTGGGGTTCTGGGAAGCTCAGAGCAACTGCCTTGCACAGGTTGTCCTGGAAATTTCTGGAAGCGCTTCGGAACAGGAGCACCCAGGTTCAAGACTGCTAAGCAAGGGATTTGGCAATGGCCAGGCTAGAATTTTTGGGACACGTGTTGAGTGTGGGAAACAAATGTCATAGTTTCATCTGAGAATGCCACCCTCCCAAACCCTACAGCTTTGTTGCTTGCCCACACCTCGACTGAAATGCTTGTCTCAAAACAATCCATGGCACAGCAGCACAGAAAGAGCACTGCTTTCTCCCTCTTGGCCTGATCATCTCTCAGGGATTGAGGTTGTTCCCTCAATTGTGAGAGTCTCTTTGTTGTGACCAGCTTGTGGTCTACAAAGACCCCTAGATCCTTTTCACATGTACTGTGGTCAAGCCAGGTGTCACTCATCCTCTATTGTGCATTTCATTTTGTTCTGCTGAAGTGTAGTACCTTACATTTCTCCCTGCTGAAATTCATTTTTGTTTTGGCTCAGCCCTCTAATCTGTTAAATTCATTTTGAATTCTGATCTTGTCCTCTGGGGTGTTAGTTACCCTTCTTAATTTGGTATAATCTGCAAATCTAATAAAAGTGCTTTTCAAATTTGAAGATGACACCAAATTAGGAGGGGTAGCTAACACCCCAGAGGACAGGATTGTTACCCCACTGGCACACCCTATCCCAGGGACTATAAATTTGATATCAGATATGCCCGTCATGCCAGAGAAGTTGCTTGGTCGGCATGTAGGCAAAAAGGTCGAACGACTGAAACCAGGTCAAGACCAGGAAAATCCCCAGTCATGTAGCCCAAGGTGACCTCAGGCTATGCAAATCCACATAAACAAAGGGTCCTCAGCCAAGAGTAGCCAACCTGAGGGATTATTGAGTTTTCTCCAGGTTCAGCAATTTTGACTTTGGAAAATCTATCTACATAAACCAATCATGCAAACTACCAAGTTTTCTTCCTTCATTTTGGCCATTGTTCCTCCTGGGAGAGGACCTGCCCTCAAGGTACATTCTGCCCTATAAGTAGTCCTAGTTTTTGAGGGTCTCCTGGGAGAACTCCCCGCCACCCTAGCAGACTGGCGCTCTGTTAGTTGAGGGATCCCCCTTAGCCATCTCTTCACTGAGCTCCGTTCTTGCCACTTCCCGGACTGAAGACTTCAGGATAGGTGCAATATCACCGCCTCCACATTCCCCTTGCTATACCCTCTATCCATTTTTCACCTCTTTTCGTTCTCAATAAGCCTTGTGTGCATGAGTGTATGAGTGTGGTACTATATTCATTTAATAAAATTCATTTATTTGGTATTTTTATCTGGCTTTTGCTTGGCCTGACCCCGTAAAGTTGGGTAAAAGATCCGGTTGGATTACCCTGCCCCTCGTTCTGCTAATGCCAGTGCTCTGCTAATTTCCCCAACCTTTGTATTTTGGAGCAACTTAAGGTGTCCCCCACAGGACCCCCAGAAGTCAGGGTAACAGGATCAGAATTAAAAATGACCTTAACAGATTTGAAACTGGACCAAAACTAACACAATGAATTTCAACAGAGAGAAGTGTAAGGTACTACACTTGGGCAGAAAAAATGAAACACACAGATATAGGATGGCTGACATCTGGCCTGGCCACAGTACATATGAAAGGGATCTAGGAGTCTAAGTAGAACACAAGTTGAACATGAGTCATCAGTGTTATGCAGCAGCTAAACAAGCCAATGTGATTGTAGGTTGCATCAATAGGAGTCTAGGATCTAGGTAAAGGGAAGTGATGGTCCCACTCTATTCTGCTTTGGTCAGACCCCAACCAGGATACTGTATCCAGTTCTGGACACCTCAGTTCAGGAAGGATATTGACAAGCTGGAACACCTCCAGAGGAGGGCGACCAAAATAGTGAAAGTTCTGGGAACCATGAAGCCTTTGGAGGAACAGTCTAGTAATCTGGGTATGTTTAGCCTGGAGAAGAGAAAATTAAGAGGTGACTTGATAGTAATGTTTAAATATTTGAAGGGATGTCCTTTGGAGGATAGAGCAAACCTATTTTCTGCTGCTCCAGAGCCTAGGACATGGTGGAGCAACAGCTTCAAACTACAGGAAAAGAGATTCCACCTGAATTTTAGGAAGAACTTCCTGACAGCAAGAGTGGTTTGATAGTGGAATCTGCTGCTGCCTCCATGGAGTGTGGTGGAGTCTCCTCCTTCTTTGGAGGCTTTTAGACAGAGGATGGATGGCCACCTGTCAAAGGGAGTTTTTGGACAGAGTCTTCCTGCATGGCAGAAGGGGGTTGGACTGGAGGGCCTGGGGGTCTCTTCCAGCTCTGTGATTATATGATTCTATGATCTCTTCACAGGTGTAAATATCCTTGACTTATAGTAGTCCTCCTCCTTTCCTGCTTGGTCTATTTCTCTGAAAGAGGTTATACCCCCCATTGCTGCATTCCAGCCATGAGACTCATCCCACCCAGGTGATGGCTCTGAGAGGGAGGAGTGAGACACGTGGCCCGGCGTTCCTGGACTTTTTCCTCCCCTTTTGCATATGCCCACAAGTTTTGCATAGAGCTGCTCCTCCTGGTGAGTAATGGTTGGAAGTGATCTCGCCTGCATGTTTTCCTCCTGCCTGGTTTTGATTCATATCGAGGAGACGGCAAGACAAATAATGAAAAGAGTGTTGCTGAGTTGAGTCTTCTTTATCAATGTGTGCAATGTTCATATCTGCTTTTTTTATGGAAGGAAAAGATGAAAATGAACTGATTTTTTTTATTATTTATTTGTATCCGGCCTCTCCATATGGATCGAGGTGGCGAACAACTTACAAATAGCATGTATTTCGAAGCATTTCTATACATGCCCCCAACAAGCTGGGTACTCATTTTACCGACCTGCGAAAGGATGGAAGGCTGAGTCAACCTTGGAGCCTGGCAGGATCGAACTCACAAAATGCAGTACTGGCATTTAACCACTGCGCCATTTTTTAAAAAATCTAGTAGCTGCTTTAGAGGATTTTAAAGGAAAAGCAGTGTAACTGGTAACCCCCAAATCACTGCAGGAAACTGCAAATGACCCAGTTCTGGAATCTTAAGAGTGAATATGAGAGTGAATATGAGAAATACGGGGCAGAATCAAACAGAAGACCTGAGCTGGCACTCACCTCCACAACCGCCCTCAGACGAGGAGATGTCCTGGTCCTGATCCAGCTCCATCTGCTGTCTGCTGGGATGACCCTCTGGGGAGACACACTTAAGGCCACAGCCAATGAAGCAGCACTTCTGCCCATCCGGGCAGGAGCGGTCGTCCCTGCACTCATTCTTGCACCGAGTAAACACTCGTGGAACACGTTTCTTGGGACAAAGGCCAGGATTTTCTGGAAAAGACAAACAGGAATGAGGGGAGTGTTCATGATGCAGGCGGTCCTTCCCTGAAAGAGTGGCCCCGTCACCCTCTGGTGTGAGAGCAGGTAAGCCAAGGGGAGGAAACAGTCAATGCAGATGGGCACCCGGTGCATTCTGCCCCATCTCTCCCTCTCAACACCATCCTTTGTGATAAGGCAGTGGCAACAGGTTCTGCCTGACACACAATTCTGTGCCATCTTGGGCTGGTACACTTGATTTTGGCCATGGCCCCACAGCTGACCATTCGTCCAGTCTATGTCTTCCTTGCTCATCACAACAAAGAGACTCTCCTGAGGGAACATCCTCAACCCAGGGAGATGATCAGACCAAGAAAGGGGCCTCAAAGGGGCCTAAAGAATGAGTCAGCAGTGTGAAGAATGAGTCAATGGGGCCTGAATGAACATGAGTCAGCAGTGTGATGCGGCAGCCAAGAAAGCCAATGCAATTCTCGGCTGCATCAATAGGAGTATGGTGTCTAGATCGAGGGAGGTACTGGTACCACTCTACTCTGCTCTGGTTAGACCTCATCTTGAATCCTGTGTCCAGTTCTGGGCACCCCAACTCAAGAAGGACATGGTCAAGCTGTAGCAAGTCCAGAGGAGCGCGACCAAAATGGTGAGGGGCCTGGAAGCCATGAAGCCCTGTGAGGATAGACTTAGAGAGCTGGGGATGTTTAGTCTGCAGAAGAGAAGGTTGAGAGGGGACAGGAGAGCCATGTTTAAATAGTTGAAGGGAAGCCACGTAGAGGAAGGAGAGGGCTTGTTTTCTGTTGCTCCAGAGACCAGGACAAGGAGCAGTGGATTCAAGCTGCAGGAAAGGAGATTCCACTTGAACCTCAGGAAGAACTTCCTGACAGTCGGGCTGTCTGGCAGTGGAATCTGCTGCCTCGGAGTGCAGTGGAGTCTTCTTCCTTGGAGGTTTTTAAGCAGAGGCTGGATGGCCATCTGTCAAAGGGAGTGCTTTGAGGGTGTTCCTGCATGGCAGGGGGTTGGACTGGATGGCCCCTGGATGGCCTCTTCCAACTCTACATTTCTATGATTCTATGATTCTATTTCTAAGAAGAAAGCAGTGCTCTTTGTGTGCCTCTAGGGCATGAAGAGTCTCCTTTTTTTTGGAGGCATACATTGCAGAGGCCCAGGCGATGTGGAGTGGTGAAGGTCCAATCTGTCCCTGTGTCAAGTTCTGCTGAAGAGCCTTTACCTGGCACAGCTTTGGTGCATCTTTCATGTCTTTTGCTGAGGCAACACTTCTCGTCCAGGGTGCAGTCCGAGTCCCGCAAACAGTGCTTTGAGGAGGCTGTGCCACCTTCTCTCCGGGGACAGTAGCCAGGATGCACTGCAAGGGAAAGGGACAGAGGGGGGCTCTGTAAAGCCAAGAGCAGAAACCCTCCTGGGAGCTCCCAGCTAGGCCTGGGGCTCATCTCATTCATGGACAAATCAGACATGGAATGATGCCAGGGGGCAGCCCTTCAGGTCACCCCAGGCTGGAGACCTCATCCTGGCAAGTGATCACAGATGCAAGTTTTTGCTTATTCATTTTCTCATGCAAGAACAAAACCAAACCAAACCAAACTCAAATTTTCCCCATGCTAAATAAAAGCAGAAAAGTTGTTGCAAATTTTTCACTTTTGGTGACATTCTTTCATAGTGTCTTAAAAAAAGATTGCATTTTGCCCCAAGGATATTGTTTTCTGTACAGTTCAGAGAGAGGTGATCAGGATGGTCAAAGATCTGGAAGTGGAGCCTTTTGAGGAACTGCTGAGGGAGCTGGGTAGGTTTAGCTTGGGAAAACAGAGAGAGGTGGGCCAAGATAGAACCACTGTCAGATAGCTGAGGGGAGGTTGTGTAGAAGATGGAACAAACTTGTTTTCTCCTATTCCGGAGACTTGGACCCTAGGAACTCCCTGACCCCTTCCAACTCCAAGATTCTATGAAAAGAACTCTGTTTGCAACATTTTGAAAAAACGTCACGGGAGCTGAACTATCCAGCAGGTGACTATTTGTTCATTGGGGGGTCTGTCCACAACTCCCCCCCGGAGACATGCTCAGGGACTAAGTTATGCTGCTCATTTTTTGAGATCATTGCAAACACCTGCATAAGGAAACCTCTGAAGGACACCTGAAAGATAATTAATTTTTGCAAATTCTGGATTTGAACAAGGATGTAGGAAAGAAGTTCTTGGACCAAGCTCCCACAGCCCTGAGCAGCACTCCCTGGATCCTCCTGCTCACCTCCAAACACCCCTTCCTGGCCCCCAGGAAAGGAAAGGGCATAGACCTACCTCCCCCAAGAAGGACACATTTCCTGATATTCCCAACTCGACAACATTTCTCCTGTCCCGGGCAGGCTGCATCCTCAAAGCAGTAGTCCTGAGTAGGGCGAGGAAATTCAGGAAATGTTTTCCCTGGACACACTCCAGGTTTAGGTTGTGCTGGGCAGGAAGGAAGGGGAAACAGGGTCACCAGCCACAAAAACACAGGGAGAAGTAAGATTCATACAAGAGGGGAACCGAGCCATTCCGGTTGCAGGGCATCTTGTGGGTTCTGTTTGGGGAAGAATGGTGACTTGCATTGTCACCGGGCTTCTGCCAATATCTGGTCCAAGAAGAGGGAGAACTCTTTGCTTACCTCTATTTCTGTATTAGAGATGCAAATCTTCACTAAGGCCACTTCTGCACTAGACTGTTATAGTGCTATTATTCCATTTTCAACATCCTACGGAATCCTGGGGTTTGCAGTTTAGGGAGGGGCCTTTGGGGCCATCCTCAAACGCCCCTCCCTAAACTGCAAACCCCAGGATTCCAAAGGATGTTGGAAGCAGAATAATAGCACTATAACATTCTAGTGTGGAAATGGCCTGAGAAGGGGCACCAATGCTTATGTGTGATAGCCACCCAGCAAGTGTGTTGGGAAGCTGTGTTGTGTGAAGGCTCCCCTGCATATACGCATGTAGGGACACTGTTAGTTTTATAAAAACTAAACCCATTTCCGCACTGGACTGTTGTAGCGCTATGATTCCACTTGCAACATCCTATGGAATCCTGGGGTTTGCAGTTTAAAGAGACCTGAAAGATCCCTCCCGAAACTGCAAACCCCAGGATTCCATAGGATGTTGCAAGTGGAATCATCACGCTACAACAGGCTAGTGCGGAAATGGTGTAAGGAAGATGGTTGACTTAGGCTTCAGACTGTGAGAATCTTTTACATATTTCTAATGCAGTTTTTTCCCTTAAATTTATCATGTAAACTAAACTAGTTGTATAACGTTGCATCTGCTTTGGTTTTGCACTGGACAGCTATTTATACACATCTACAGAAACCCAAAGGAGTGGTGTGTAGGTTGCGTTTGCAGAAAAATGGTGAGGAGCTGAGTCATTGACCGACGATGGGCTGCTCATTTGTCCGTATACATTTGTTATAAAACAGTCACATGTACCTATGATGGCTGGCAATAAGGGCCACAGTTGATGGTTTTGTGGCTTCTGGAGGTTCTGTTGGGAAGCGGGAATGGAGAAGATCTGAATAGGGTCCAGGGTTTAGCTGAGAACGTAGAGAGAGTTCAGGGAGAAGGGTTACTTTGAAAGCTGAAAGCATACTGTGTACGTGGAATCAACATAAGGCTAGATGTTTGTTTTGTTATTTATTACCATTCAGTTTAATAACAAATAAAGAAGACCAATCATGCTTTAGTCCATTGAACCCACTGATCAACACATGCGGTTGTTCAGTGTGATGGTCACCTTGAAGTCAGAGTGTTAGATGTAGGGGGGATCTTAGGGGGAAAAGGGCAAGGTGAGCAATGAGAGCCCAGAGTTTGGCATCGGGGGTCTACCTGGGTAAGGGATGCATCACACTTAAGTGGACCTGAAAATGGGGTGGAGCTGATTGGAAGCTCCCTCTGTTGGGGTGCCCTCCATACAAAGTGATGGGATATGTAGTCAAGTGAAACATATTAGGAGGCTTGTAGCAGTAGAAGCCAGAGACCAATGCCTAACACTGCTAGGCATATGCTGATAACTGCGGCTTGGCTTTCAAGGTCTCTCAGCAGAGCGGAGGGAACGTGGAGGGTCTTAAACCCATGTACTTTTGCTTTGCCTTCAGTCTCCTCCCTAAAGTCATTACATGTACTTCACTCCAAACAAATAGTGCTTTATGCATTGTGCTATTTGCGTGTGGGGATTTAGTTCCTGACCCCCTCCCTGAGAACAGGCCTCCTCTTCCTCCTTCTCGCCACTCTGTCTCAGTGGGGAGGGAGGAGGAGGGTGAGCTCCAAGCCTCCTGAAGCCAAGAGATTCATCTACTCACTCTTGGAAAACAACCGTGCTTGGGTATGTCATCAACACCCATGGGAATTTCCCTTTTCCGGCTCTTGGGGAGGGGAATGCTGGTGTCTGGCCCAGGAATGCGAAAGGCCCCTTTGGAGTTGAGAGAATGGTGCAAACCCCAGCAGTGTGGACCTGGAGCGGGGGGGGGGACGGACCTGTACCGAAGCTGGGTCAGAACTGGGCAAAAGGGGGTTAGAACCTTTTCCTTTGTGCATTAGTCCTTTTGCATCATTTTACCAACTGTATGTCACTGACAGAAGCCATTTCCGCGCTAGGCTGTTATAGCGTGATGATTCCACTTTCAACCTCCTATGGAATCCTGGGGTTTGCAGTTCGGGGGGGGGGTCGACCAGCCCCTCCCGAAACTGCAAACCCCAGGTCCATAGGATGTTGAAAGTGGAATCATAGCACTATAACAGCTTAGTGCAGAAATGGTGCAAGTTCCTTCCTCTTCCTTTCTTTCTTCCACTTTCAACCACCTATGGAATCCTGGGGTTTGCAGTTGAGGGAGGGGCCCGTGGGTTCCTGTGGGTCTCAGGCAGGACAAGATAAGGAGGCAAGGTCCTTTTTGTGGGCCCAGCTGGTGCCTGCTCTTCTGGCCTTTGCTTCTCTGGGCTGAGGAGAGTGAAGTGAGTGGCACCTGAGGGCCGCCCTGGATGGCTGGCTGGCAAGTAAAAGGGTGGCCAGCTGTGATCAGGACTAATTCCTGCAGACCAAATACTTGGAGGTTGTTAGGAGTGTGGCTGATGCCCACTCTTTATTCTTCAAGGATATGGGCTTGGGGCATGTCGTACAGGTTCGATATGGGACCAGACCTCAAACCTGCCTCCCAAATATGGGACATCTTGTTTAAATCAGAGCTTTTGAGAACCATAGCGTTTGAATTAGACACCTCCAAAAGTCCCAGTCATCAGATGTCTAGCTGAACACTAAGCAGTATTTGAACTGGGATGTCTTCTTCAGGGCTCCCATACTTATGCTGGCTCACATTAGCCCAGCGCCACAGCCATCCCGTTCCCTGGGGCCCCTCACCTATGCCTTCACAGACCCGGAGACACTCCATCCTTGTCACAAAGTTGTTCTCATTTTCTCCACACCCACCATAAATGAATGTCTGGCACCTCTGAGAGGTTGAATTGTAGAAAAATCGCAGGATGTGTTCGTCACAGTTTCCTGATTCAGGAGGAAGAAGGCAGTAATCTAGAAGAATGAGGAAAAGGCTTTTCAGGAAGGAAGGGGGACCTGCAGCGTGGGAGGGGGTGGGTGGTGGGTGGGAGGTAGCTCTGCCTCTGAAGGCACTTGTAAGGTGCCGATGGGGTGGTCGAAGACAGGGAACAAGTGGATGGAGCTGGATGTTGTTCTTAGATGTTAGACCACCAAACCTTTTCAAAAAGTTATTGTTGCCATTGTTTGCAGTTATTGGTTGCCCATTCGATCCCTTAAGCCTTCCCACTGTCAAAAAGGGGGGTTCATTGGTGAAATTAGAGAGTTTGAGCACTGCATTGGTGGAAACAGCCTAATGAGTAAAGACCTCCACCTGGCGGGAGCAGAAGACTTCCTGGGAAGGGCCCAAGGGCATTGTGGCAAAGGACCACAGACACCCTTTTTAGGATAATTTCATTCCCCCTCGTGGGACAAGGGTAGGTCCCTCTTTGGGCAGGCACGTGCTTTCCCTTCACACTGCCTGTCCCTCTGCAATGCACCGAGGCGGACAGATCCAAAGTCATCCATCAGTTAATCTGCCCTAATGAAAACAAAAAGAGCATGATTCTGAAATGCTTTCTTGGTTTTTGAAATGCTTTTGAAGGGATGCCACGTAGAGGAAGGAGAGGGCTTGTTTTCTGCTGCTCCAGAGACCAGGACAAGGAGCAATGGATTCAAGTGGCAGGAAAGGAGATTCCACCTGAACCTCAGGAAGAACTTCCTGACAGTTAGGGCTGTCCGGCAGTGGAATCTGCTGCCTTGGAGTGTAGTGGAGTCTCCATCTTTGGAGGTTTTTAAGCAGAGGCTGGATGGCCATCTGTCAAAGGGAGGGCTTTGAGGGTGTTCCTGCCTGGCAGGAGGTTGGACTGGATGGCCCCTGGGGTCTCTTCCAACTCTACATTTCTATGATTCTATGAAGAAATAGTACAGTCTTGCAAGGGACAAGTCTACCATCTGCCAAAGCCTCCTGTTACCTCTAGATCTCCCTTAATCTCAGCTCAGAGTCTCTTACCAGGCTGTAGCTCGAGGCCAGGAGCCCCATAGTAAATTTGGCAGTACCTCCACCTGCCGGGACATTGGCTGCGTAAGGAACAGGGGCTGTAGCAAGGGCCAGGTTCACCCAGAAGAGCTGCAAGTGGGCACAGGTCTTCTTCTTCTGGAATGCAAAATGGACACATGTCAACAGGTTGGCCCCAGAATCAGCAGGAAGCTCTCTATTGGAGTCCTGGGGGTGGGATCCCATAGAGACCTTCCATTAGCCCAACTCAACAGCTTGAGGAATGTAAACACAACAAAACAGAACGAAAGAGTTGTGTGTCCCGTCAGAATTTTTGAAATGGATCCAGATTTTTTTTAACCTGTTTCCTAGGATGAGAATGATTCCAAGTGGGGTAATTTCCAGCATTTTTCACCTAAGAGGGGTACATGGCAAGGCTTTCTTCTTTCTCTATCAATATTCAAAACTTTTTTATTTGCTTTGATTGATATGTCAAACCAATATAGGATGTTTTCCATATGAAGGCACAACACCTGAATGTATGACTAACAGAATTCTGGCCATTGCGTTTTCTACCACAGAGGAAGGAAATGTAGAAGGCAACCTGGAGTCAACTGAAGGGTCTCTGGTGCCATGTATTAAAATGTTCAAACAAAGACTAGTGCCTAGAAACCACAAGAGAACAGATGCCTCCTCTTTATGATTCCCTTGATCTGGTTGCAACCTGGAAGAGACCTGGATCAAGCGAGACTGCCCCCCCATGCAGCTCCCTTCACATTCAGAACCAAAACTCACCTCCTGAATCTGTATCTGGGAAGGGAAGATCCTGGTCCTGATCCAGCACCACCAGCTGTCCGCTGTCTTCACTCCATGGGGGGACACACTTCAGGCCACAGTCAACAAAGCAGCACTTTTGCCCCTTAGGGCAGGACCGGTCGTCCTTGCACTCATTTTTGCACCGGGTAAACATCCACAGGAGACATTTCTTTGGACAAAGGCCTGGTGTAGCTAGATAGGAAGGAAAGGATGGCAGATAGAAGACACAGTCACATAATCCTCTGCAGGAAGAGCAGCCAGGTCAAGGGGTAGAAACAGGCAAGGGACACTGGGCACCAGGGGCTTCATGCACCCCCCTCCCTTGGGAGCTGGTTGGTTTGTTCCCAGGATCATCTCTCCTGGCAAGACAGCAGCAATAGGGTCAGCTGGACAAACAGTTCTGTACCACCCCCTCTGGTACGTCAGGCTTTGGCCACTGTCCACAGTTGCCCACTCATCCAGTCAGTTTCCCTTGCTAACCAGAGCAAAGACTCCCAGGACTCAGAGAGTGAGGCCCCAAAGGAGACCACTCTTTGCATCTGGGGCATGGATAATCTCATTTTTTTTGGAGCCTTAAATCATAGAAACATAGAACTAGTGTTGGAAAGAACACAAAGGCCACCCAGTCCAACCCCCTTCTGCCATGCAGGAAGACACAATCCAAGCACTCCCTTTGACAGACGGCCAGCCAGCCTCTTTTTTAAAACCTCTGAAGAAGGAGGAGATTCCACCACACTCCACTGAGGCAGCAGCAGATTCCAGTGTCAAACTGCTCTCACTGGAGGTTTTTTCCTAAAGTTTAACTCAAAACCCTTTTCCTGTAATTTGAAGCCATTGTATCTTCATGGTTTCCAGACTTTTGACCATTCTGGCTGAGGAGTGGCAGAGGCCCTTTGCAGTGTGGGGCAATGACGGCCCTGTTTGTCCCTGTGTCCAAGTCTCCTGAAAAGCCTTTACCTGGCACAGCTTTGGTGCATCTTTGATGTCCTTTGCTGGGGCAACACTTCTCATCTGGGGCACAGTCCGTGTCCTGCAAACAGTGCTTTGAGGAGGCCACACAATCTTCTCTCCGGGGACAGTAGCCAGGGTGTCCTGCAAGGGAAAGGGAGAGACGGAGGCTCTGTAAGGCCAAGCTTCCTGTTCTTCATCCCATCTAGGTGTCTTGGGCGACCCTGCAGAATTTGAGGAATCTAATGCAGAGGAGTCAGGTCTAGAAAGGCAGCAAAGACTCCAAACAGGTGCTGTGGGGTTTATAGCTGAAGGAGAAACTAACACAGCTTTGCAAGGGCTTACAAAAAAAAAGAAAGAAAGAAAGAAAGAAAGAGAGAGAAAAAGCTTCCATTAATACTTAACTGTGTACCTTGGTCCTAGAAAATGTCTTCCAAAAGAATAAGTTGACACTGTGGAGCTTGCATGACATATCTTGTTCTCTGTGATGCCAAGGGACTGAGGAATGAGTTATATAGCAAAGACGGAAGAATGGCTGTTTACTTTTAAAGAGGCTGTGTATGGCCACCTGATACCTCCAGCCAGCCATCTTGAGTGATGGAGTTCTGTGGGGCTGATCAGTGGGCTGCTACAGAAGGATGTGACCAGCCCTCTCCCACCCATGAGTAATGATAGCATGACAGAGAGTTGCAAGAGGACACCATAGCTGTTCCCTGGCAGGAATCCCACAGACCCCTGCTCACCACCACAACATGGTTGATGGGCTTTCAAGGAGGGTTTCAGGGGCACCTGTAGTCAAGACAATGGTGCCACAATTGCAAATGTGAATATGAAGCAATTACAAGGCTGAAAGTCTAGCTTATGAGACCATGACTGCCTCATAGGATGTCAGCCTATACTTTACACAAAATATTATTTCCGATATCCTAAAGTTGTTGTTTATTTACAAAGAAGCAACCAAACAATCTCCTGTGGACTGACCCATGATAGCCATGATTAAATATTTGAAGGGATGCCACGTAGAGGAAGGAGCGGGCTTGTTTTCTGCTGCTCCAGAGACCAGGACAAGGAGCAATGGATTCAAGCTGCAGGAAAGGGGATTCCACCTGAACCTCAGGAAGAACTTCCTGACAGTCAGGGCTGTCCGGCAGTGGAATCTGCTGCCTCGGAGTGTAGGTGAGTCTCCTTCCTTGGAGGTTTTTAAGCAGAGGCTTGATGGCCATCTGTCCAAGGGAGTGCTTTGAGGGTGTTCCTGCATGGCAGGGAGTTGGACTGGATGCCCCCTGGGGTCTCTTCCAACTCTGCATTTCTATGATTCTATGATTCTATGACCCCTTCCGGCCCACCGTATGAGTGAGCAGCCTGGTTGGACAAGGGTGACCTATTCAGCTTCTGACAGGGGCCCAAGGAAGATGGCAGTTCCCCTACTCACACCAGCAAGTGAGGTTTTGACAAAGACTTGCAGGAGAGATCCTGCTTCTGATTGTCACAGGGATGGAAATCTCACTTTCCCTGTGCCCTGACTGGAAGCTGAATGGAGCTCCTTCTCTCCTTTCGGCTGTTGGCTCTTAAGGTGGACTGAGGTTGCATTTACATAGGTTTATAGTTATGGATTATTAACTCTAGGTTATGAATCCATAAATCCAATGCTGAATGTGAACCACTGTTTTCAGTGCAAAAGAACCTATGTGTAAAATATGGACAAAAATAGCCCAGAAGGAGAAAAATCTTACAGCACATGACCATTTGTTAGTTGGAGTGTGTCAATAAATTCTTTGTAGAGATATGCATAAACATTAATCTATGCCTCTTATTTGCTGAAATGAATAACAAACTCCTATTTACCTTCTTCATTGGGAAAGCATCTGAAAAGGAATTAATTTTTGCAAACACCAGGGTTGGGAGTTGGTATAGGAAAGAGGTTCTGTGCCTAAGATCTTATATCCCTGAGCATTGGCATTGACCACTGACATAGAGAAGACCCATGGATTATCTTGCTTCCCTTTGGCCATCCATTCCTGCCACCAGGGTAGAAACGGGCACAAGCCTACCTCCGACAGGAAGGACGCATTTCCCAGCATTCTCAACTCGACAGCATTTCTCATCTCCTGGGCAGGCTGCGTCCTCAAAGCAGTAGGCCTGAGTGGAGTGTGGATGTTCGGGAAGTGTTCCGTTTGGGCACTCACCAGGTTTAGGGGGAGCTGGGCAGGAAAGAAAGGGAGACACAGTCACCGCTCACCAAAGCAACACAGAAGAAGAGCACAAGGGCAGAGAGGGACCAAGCAGTGTGGACCACAGAGAGACTCAGACCCAAAATGCCACCCTCTTGCCCAACTTTCTTTCAGTTGCTCGTTCTCAGCCTTGCAAAGCAATGTGAGACCAAGCAATACAAGAAAAGGAGGAAGGTTGGATTTTGCAATGAGCGCTGAATTTTTAGAAAAGAAAAAAACAAAAAGCAAGGAGGCAAGGCATTGCATCTTGGGAATTGCAACGTGAAGTAGTCTTAAGTCTTGTCCTTCCATCTCTCAGAAGATGTCAGCCTTAGAGATGATGCCTTGCTAAGGTCAAGTTCTCTTTCAAATCTTTGCTCCAGTTCCCTACCCCGCAGGTAGGCACACGCTGGCACAGATCTGGGGCCACCCCATCCTACTCTGCTTCTCACCAGTGTGTGCGCAGACTCGGAGACATTCTTCCCTTGTCAGAAAGTTGTTCTCATTTCCTCCGCATCCACCATAAGTGAATTTCTGACATTTCCGAGAGATTGCATTGTAGAAGAATCGCGGGATGTATCCCTCACAATATCCTGGATCGGGAGGAAGGAGGCAGTAATCTGGAAGAAGCAAGAAAAGCCTCCTCAGGAAGCAAGAAAGACAACCAGCATAGTGCCCATGGGGTGGATGTGGGAGGCTGAAGATGGAGGTGAGGAACAAGTGGATGCAGGGCAGGGGCAACCCAGCCACAGGAAGGAAATGGAAGTATAATTAAAACAGCACGCATTCCCACAGACTTTAGGGATCAGTGTCAAAAGGCGAAGAACTCTGCAAAACAAAAATAGGAGGGTGGGAAGCTCCAGCAGGAGAAGAAAGCAGCAGGGGTTGCTGGGATTACGTGCCCCATTTGGCTTCGTGAAGGAGAGGAGGATTTTGAAAGAAGCAGAAGCAGAGAGGCAGACTCCCCAGGTCTACCTCTCAGGATGATTCCAGGCATAAAGGGTAGGATTCCAGGCATAAGGGAGGGGAGAAGGGGGCCTGCAGCCTCTGCAGAGTTTAATGACCAGGGTTACATCAGGAGGTTAGGAAAGGGACAAACAGGTGGAGCAGGGAAGCAGCTGGAGGGACTTTGAAGGAAATAGTGGGCTGTTTCCATGGGATCCTGTAACTGGTTGAATGGCCATGTAGCGTTCTAACATCATTTAATCCAAATGATGAAGATAAGTTGGAACACTGTAGAGACTTTGCCTTTTCTAAGCCAAAGATGCACTGTGCAGTTGCAGTGCTGCAAAAGAAGCGATGGAAAAGAGGAAGACCACACAGAAGGGGAATGGACCCCATTAAGGAAGCACTGCTGCTTTCCTGAGTCTGCAAGACCTGGGCTGCCTTGTTGACTGGACTCCTGAAGAGCTCTCATCCACAGAGCAAGCTTCCTGTGTGACACATTGCATGTGGGACATCCTGCATTTGGGAGCTTGAGGCCTGGTGATGGGTGCTTTGAAAGCAAAAGTGAAACGTTTCTGCTGGATCCTGCCCATGACTGCATAACACTGAAGGATTCCAGCATCATACGGTCTGCATGATGAAAGTTAAATGAGAGGCCGCAGAGGAGGAAGGGGAGGCCTCCCTGGTACGAGGCAGTGTTGTGTCACAGTGGGGGTGATGGAGGCACTAGGCATCTGCAGGGTTTGGGTTAAATGTGTATTTGCTGTTGTTGCGCGCCTTCAAGTTGTTTTGGACTTATGGCAACCCTATCATGGGGTTGTCTGGGGGCCAGAGCGTGTGACATGCCCAAGGTCACCCAGTGGGCTTCCATGGCTGAGTGAGGACCCCCCTTAAGTATGCACAGCCTGCCCTGTATCTTTAGTTCCCAGGGCAGTGAACAGCAAAGAAGCCGCAGCCCCATCTTTTGACTTGGGGAAAGACTGAATATGGAGGTAGGCAAAGGAAAGGCTGGGGACTAAAAGAGAAAGTCAGAACTTTGCTCTGCAGGGTGGGTGGTAAGGTGACCCTGGTCATGGACAAGGAGAGGTTAGAAGGAGAGGAGAGCTTGCAAGGAAAAGTGACAAGTTTAGCCTTTGAAAGAAATATGCATGAGATAGCAAAGTACACATGCAAGGAGAAATATCAGCTGGGGGTTCAGAAATATAGGGTAGGATGGGGGAAGGGGGTGAGAAGAACTGGTTCTACCCGTGCTGGATTGGGTTGATCCCAAGTCGCTACCCTTCATGCTCCATTATCCATGCGAACAACTGTTTGCAGCACTCCCATAGAAGATGCACACCACAACTTGTTGTGTGAATACCAATGGAAGGAATCCATTTCCCTTGGCCTCCATGCCACCCCCCCCCCCGTTGCATGTATTGGGGTGGATGGATCCAAAGTCAGCAGTCATTTGATGTGGCTTAATGAAAAGGGAAAAAAAGGAGGGGTTGATCCTCAAATGTTTTCCAAAGAGTGGTGCTGGTCTGCACAGGACATCTCCCAATGGTATCTATAGAATCATAGAATCATAGAAATGTAGAGTTGGAAGAGACCCCAGGGGCCATCCAGTCCAACCCCCTGCCATGCAGGAACACCCTCAAAGCACTCCTGATAGATGGCCATCCAGCCTCTGCTTAAAATGGCCTTGATGCTGCATTCACCCAGGACAGAATTATGCTCACAGGGCTGTGGTTCAAGGCAGGCCACCCTGCAGTGCATTTGGCAGAACTTCCACCAGCCTGGAGATTGATTCTTTGAGGAACAGCGGCTGAAGCAGGGATCCGGTTCACCCAGAAGGACGATAGATTGCCATATGCCTTCATTCTCTGCAAAATACAAAAGGGACATCCGTCAATGAGTCATTCTCAGAGTAAGCAGGAAGTTCTCTCTCTCAGCCCTGGTGGTGATGGTATTCCATGGGTACGTTCTTCCGGCCCAAGCCACCAACCCTTTGGAGAGTGAGAAAGAAAAAACCAGGGAATTCGGTGTCTCATCAGAATGTTTGAAATAGAGTCAGATTTTTCTTTTTCTTTTTTGCTTCTTTCCTAGTTTAGGGGTTATTACAAATGGGACACTTGCCAACATTTTGCACCTAAGAGGGAAACACTCAACCAAGATGTCCTTTTGTGTTACTTACGGAGCGTAAAGCCTTTGGAATACAGAGTTAAGCAAAATCCCACAGTCTCAGAGTTCATACGGGAAAGGCGTCTATAGAAGGAAGTGCTGTATGCTAATGATCTTTTGATGTTATTTCTAGACTGGAATCTCCTTCATCAGAGTTGATAAAATCAATTAATACTTTTGTAATTCGTTTGTGTTGTAGGTGTTGTTCACTTAAGGAAGGAAGAAAAATGCCTCCTGCAGTTTCTGTAGCCAGGGAGTGTCTGGTCCTGTCTCTTGTCAGCTGCAAATTCATCTATATGGACATACTAATCCAAACCTCTGACATAATTCTAAACTGAAGACTGAAAGACAGTTCTGCATATGGAAGAAATGAGTTAACTGTGGAATTTATACTGTGGCAACATCTATAGCTTTTGCAATGACTTTTGGTATTTCTCCATATGGCCCATCAGCTGTGAATGGTTCACCGACTCCTATTGCATTGGAAGCATTAATTATGTCCTCAGCGAAACTGAAACCAACAAGTCAAGCTTGAGAATGGTTGTTGGAACACACCAAATTTGAAATGAATAAAGCTAGGATTGATTGGAATAAAGAGTAAGAGTGTCCTGCACTAATCAGTTAATGGAAAAACAGCCCTGCTTGACTGCCTAATTCAGGTTGAGTATGCCTTTATTCAGAATTCCGCAATTTGAAATGCTCCAAAATCCAAAACTTTTGGAGCTGCAACATGTACATACCTGTTCTGAATTTGCAAGGCTGAAGAGAGATGAGAGGATCTGTGAAATGGCAGGGATCCATGTCTCTCACCTTTCCACAGATCCCCGTGTCTCTCTCCACCTGAGCAAATAAGCAGACATCTCACAGGTAGGAGCAGGTGGCTGGCAGCCCCCCTGCTGCTGTTAGAGTTGGCTGCAATTGCTGGGTTCCCGTACCTGAAGGCTTGGGCAGGAAAGGCACTGACTGGGCTCTGGACTCTGACAGTGGAAGTAGGGGAGGGGGAGAGGAGTGGGAGCTGAGTTTTCTTTTTTGGCATGGGGCTGTCCTCCAGGCTGCCATGCTGTGCCCCACTCCAGGCCTCACTTTGGCTGGGTGGTGGTGGTGGAGGAGCAGCAGCAGCAGTAGCCACCATGGCGGCCACTTGGGCAAGCTCTGGCTGCGGACTTGGCCATGTCCCCTTCCTCCCTTCCTCCAGCTCCTCCACTTTTGCGCAAGGTGGAGGATACCAAAGAATGTGCACCTGGCATCTGGACTTAAAGCCACCTCTGCTGCTGCCATTCACCTTTTTATTCATAGGTATCTAGACTGTATTCCAAAATCAGGAAAAAAATCCAAAATGGAGAACACTTCCAGTTCCAAATGTTTGGATGATGGGATATTCAACCTGCAGTTATTTAGATTTAAAGCTGTGCTAGGATTAGCAGAGCAGGGTGTTTTTGGCATATTGGATGCCGTTGCTCACCTTTAGAAAAAAATGGTGTACTTCAGCTAAATGTTGGTGATACGGTTAGATCATGGCTTGAAGTTCCAGGAGGGTAGATTTTGGCTGAACATTAGAAGAAGGAGCTTCTTGACTGTGAGAGCCGTTGGGCAATGGAACCAATGGCCTAGGGACATGGTGAGGTCTCCTTTCTCTGGACATCTTCTAAAAGAGGGTGGGGGGTTACATGCTATGGTGATGCTCTAGCTTGAGATCCTGCATTGAATGGGGAGGGTTGGACTCCATGGTCCATGGAGTCCCTTCCAACACAATGGTTCTGTGATTCTGTGACACCCATAACACTTCTCTGTGGCCTGAGATATTCAGGGATTACCCTCTTTTCACCAGGTTGTATTAGAACACATCATTTTTGAACTGGAAAACCTTCTGGCAATTGTAGCCACATGCGTTCGTGTAAGTTATAGAGGGATATGAAGGATATTTAAAAATATTTGAAAAATGGTTGAAAAACATGTTTTCCAGTTGTTGAGAAACCCTGATGAGAAGACTCCTGGACAGATGAGATCGTCTCTGGTTTAGGACTTAATTGTGTGCAAAATTTGCATGGGGTTGTTTTGGACAGGAAGCCACATTTTCTGTGCAGGAAGCAATATTTCTGCGCAGAAGCATTATTTTCTGCACAGAACAAACCGTGTGCGAATTTTGCACAGAATACATCTAAAAATACAAACAGGCTTCGAAAAGTGTGCATTTTTCAAAGACTTTCTCACGGTGACAAGAACATTTCTAAAACTGCTCACTGCTTGCTTTGGGAAGAGAACCGGTGGAGAAGCACTTGACTGCCTAAGACCTGGGATGCTACTGATGGTCCCAATGGTTGGATGGTTGTATCCTGCAAACTCTTCTTGTTGCCAAAAGCCTTATAAGCCCAAAATAGAACGAGAAGCATTCACTATATAACATTCAAAAGACCCTTCTGCTTTAGCCATGAACGTGTGTTTCCTAAATGTCTGCTTCGGGAAAATGTGGGGTTTTTTTTTGGAAATAGGCATACTTCAGTTTTGCAATGTACGTACTCAGTTCATATTCATATACTATGTACTTCTTTCATTTTAACTTTTTTCTTCCACCATTCTTCTTTCCCCCCTTCTTTGCAATCTTGCTTGTAAAAAGTAGGGATGGGCCAACCAAATCCTCAAATCCTAGGCGAGGATTCGAGATTCGTGAATCTGAATCTCTGTGCAAAAATAGGCAAACCGAATCTTTCAAATCCACCAACCAAGAAATAGGGTTTTTTTTTTTTAAAAAAAAGTTTTAAAAAGTTTAATGTTTGAAAAAAAAAAGTTTTAAAAAGTTTAATTTTTTTTTAAAATTGCTTTTTAAACCCTTTTTAAAAAAAGGATTCAAGAGATTCGTGAGATTCGTGGATTTCCAGAATCTTCTAGGGATTTGGAAAATTCTGGATTCATCCCATCCCTAATAAAAAGAAATAATCAATTCAAATTTAAAAAGAAAAGAAAAAAGTAGTGATCCTAGTATTCTTTCCAGATTGTGGAAACTTTTGTACCGCATGGTACATACTTTTTCCTTTCTTCCTAAAACCTTATGAACTGCCCCAGCACTAGAAGGACCACCCCCCCTTAAAGGCAGTGGTTCAAGGCAGTTGGTCTGGCAGGACTTCCCCCATTTGGGCCTTCCTTGCTTGCTGAGCAGAGAGTATAGGAAGAACAGGTATCTTATCATGAGAAGGAGTTTCCTTCCTTGGAGGTTTTTAAGCAGAGGCTGGAGGGCCATCTGTCCAAGGGAGTGCTTTGAGGGTGTTCCTGCATGGCAGGGGGTTGGACTGGATGGCCCCTGGGGTCTCTTCCAACTCTACATTTCTATGATTCTATGAGATAAGACAATACAGGCAACTCAACAGCCTGTTGAGAAAAATAAACACAATGCTCTGGGGATAAAAGTGTTTGGGCCTGTTCCGACTTGGAAGGCTTTGTTGAAACACGTGTCATAGTTTTCCTGGGTCAAGATGTGCTGAATGGAGCAAAAAGGCAAGAACTGCCTTCACTCGTCAAGGAAAAAGAGCAGATTTCCTTGGGATGGAGGCTGATAGGGACGGGCTCCAAATTAGCAGAAACTGATGCAGGAAGTTTTCCAAGGCCATTTCCCCAGTAGAATGTTACAGTGCTGTTGTTCCACTTTCAACATCCTATGGAATCCTGGGGTTTGCAGTTTAGGGAGGGGCCTTTGAGGCCTTTGAGTCCCCTCCCTAAACTGCAAACCCCAGGATTCCACAGGATGGCCCTTTTCGCACGTTACCTGCTCGCGGAGGTGGGGGGTGCCGTTCGCGCAAGCAGCCTCTTGCACGAGGCACTTGCATCACCCCTCCATTCTACTGCAGCTGGGTTTCTGGTCGCGCAACCATCGCGCTAGCGCCCCGCCCCTTCCTTTCGCAGCACAGTCTGGGAGCTGTAGGCTGTGCTGGGGGAAGGAAGGGTGACCACCCCGGCTTGCTGACACACCGCATGCAGGTAAATGCGCAAGGGCGCCGCGAGCATTGTGCGAGCACACAGTATTTTCGGCTTTGAGTCAAAAATAAGAAAATGCGTGCGTGCCCCGCTTTAGGCTCCTGAGCGTTGCGTGAGTGGGAGTGCGTCGTATGGACTGACGCTCCCATTCACGCGATGCTAAAGGGGGCGCTCGCACAAAAAAAAACTGCTTGCAAAAAGGGCCGATGTTGAAAGTGGAATAATAGCACTACAACCATCCAATGCAAAAACGGCCCAAGTTGCTCTGTCAAGTGCATGGCATTTATTGCTGCAAGTCAAGAACCAGGGGATGCACAGTTAAACTCCTGTCTTTATTTTAATCTGGGCAGGTGATTGCAGAAACCTCCTCTCGGGCAGGGAGTGGCAGAGCCCATAGCGGCACGCTGATATTCCCTGCCGAGGCTGTGGGCCTGGGTGGAGTCCCATTTTCATGCAAAGATACTATTGCAAGACTTGCTCTTCAGAGGGCTGCCCTGCCAAAAGAAGAGAGAAGCAGTCAGAATAGGGAAGGAGAGAAGAGGATCAAGAGCCTGGGCAGCCCCACACAAAGATGAATTCCAATCAGATTCAAGGGCAACCGAGAACAGAGCGAGTTTCCTGGGTGGAAAACAGGAGGAAAATTACTGACTGTAAATGTGAGATTGCAAGGCAGGTCAGCCACGTTGTCAGACAGATTACAAGGCAACCCTGGAGACAATAGGCTTATGCCAGAGCTGGACAAGGGAAGTTCCCACCAAACTGATTGTTTTAACCCCATTCCATCAAACCTGGATGTTTCCCTGCTTTATCTTCCCAACCTCTCCACAATATAGAGCTATTATGATAGCCATTATCCCTTTGGCACCTAAGCCATTAATACCGTCTCTACCTCATTGTTTGTGTTGCAATTCCCGTTGTCCCCTCGGTTGGGAGAGTGATTCACACTCATACCCACAGGGTAGATTTTGGGTATGTAAACCCTTGGTTTCAAGCAGTCTCTCGCAGGCCATTTCCACACGGGCTTAAAGAAACGGTGCAGAGCATCCTCCAGAGAGGACGTCTGCACCTGGGAGTGGACTGGGTCAGACCTACTTACTATACATCTGCACCTCAGCCTGCTCTCGAACGACCCGAAGTGGTTGTCCAGCGTGCTTTTGAAAGACTGCTTGAAAGAGGTCTTTCAAAAGCACGGAGTGTGCCACTCCATTCCTGTGCTCCGGTGCAGATTTGGAGGCTTGCACCAGTGCGAGCCTGTGATCTGCCAGGGGCGGGCTTTAGGCTGGCGAGTTTCAGCAGCTGGTGAACAGCCTCCATCAACCAGAAGCTGCCATTTTCGTCCCTGGAGCAGTGCGGAGTGGCGGCCACGCACTGCTCCGAACCAGCCTGGACCCAAGCGTCGAGCCCAAAGGTCCAGTAAGTACCAACACGGGGCAATTCCCTCGCCCCATGCGGAAATGGCCACAATCTCTTGACTTTCTGAATGCCACACTGTCCATTTGATTCCCAAACGAGAACTGTACTTAGGTGCCTGCATAAGCCATATTGCAGCTTTTCTTCCCTCTGGACTGGTAGTTATCACCCAAACTCTAAAAATCCTCTATCCACAACTTTCCTCCCTTTATGTTTGGTTAGTCCTTGTGTGAGTGTTTGGATCTTTTGTGTGCAAGTGTGAATCTTTCAATAAAGCACATTCTTAGTTTACATTTTTGAATCTCTGGGTGGTTTTTTCCTGTGTGGTCCCATAAACGTTGGTGGAAAGATCTCATTAAGTTACTCCCCTCTCTCAGGCCTCTGAATTTTGAGCTCATTAATTCCCTTCTGTCATGTGGAGGTACTGGCATGGCAGGTGGACCACTGAGTTACCCATGTTTTGGGGTACCATTACCATGCTGTGGGGGGGCTGATGGAATCTACTGGGAAACAGTGTGCTGGGAATGGGGAAGTGTTGTTGTAATGAACGGTGGTAAGGGGCAGGCAGACAGACTTGGCTGCAAGGTTGAACAACTGGCAAGTGGAAAGAGTAAATTGGAGGGGGACTGAAGAGCCGGCGAAAGGAGTTGTTATGGCTAACCATCAAATGGGGTGTTAGCATGCATTGATTTGAAATGTTACAGTTTTTAAAAGGTACTGAAAACTCAGTTTCTTTATTCCTGGCAGTTGCCATATTGTGCAGTTGTTTTCTTCAATGTTCCTGAATAAAGCTTTTGAAAGCTCTGAGCCTAATTATTCAAACTCAGAGATGCCTGCCAGGTTCATGCAGCCCCAGACTTACCATGGGCTGCACAGAACTGGAGACAATCTTCTTCCTCCCAAAAGTTGTTGGCGTTGCCCCTGTGCCCTCGATAGAGGAAGCTCTCACAGGTCCTGGAGGTGGAGTTGTAGAAATAACGAGTTCTGAAGGCATAACCAAATCCTTGCTTCATTGGGAGCAGGCAGATCTCTGGAAGGAAGGAGCAGATCTTCAAAAGTCATTAAAATAATGAAACATAGTTCCACTCATCCAGTTCTCCTCTGGGATTTTTTGAAGGCACACATAGGCCAGAATCCAGTGTGGCTTATGTGTGCACATGGCTCTTTTTGGATAAAGTGCAAGATGTTATTATTGAAGTCTCTGTGCAGCATCCATAACTCCTCCCAGAAGATCTCCAGTCCTGGGAGCAGATGCTGTTCCTGTTGCTTACTGGTGAGGAGGGAAGAAAGTGGAAGGAGGGAATTCAACCATAGAACCATAGAATCGTAGAGTTGGAGGAGACCCCAAAGGCCATTCAGTCCAACCTCATTCTGCCATAAAGAAGACACAATTAAAGCACTTCCTTTGAAAGGTGGCCATTACCCTCAGGAAGTTCTTCCTAATGTTTAAGTGGAATCTCTTTTCTTAGAGTTAGAAGCCATTGCTTTGTGTACTAGTCTCTGGAGCAGTAGAAAACAGGCTTGCTCCATCTTCCATAGGACATCCCTTCAAATATGTAAAAATAGCTATCCTGTCCATCTCAGCCTTCTCTTCTCCGAGCTAAACATCCCCAGCTCCCTCAGCTGCCCTTCAGAGGGCTTCATGGCTTCCAGGAAGGGCACTCTATTTCTGGACACTCTTCCATTTCCTTCCCCCTGTGAGCTGAGACGAGACAGTTCTCCATTGTCTCACATTCCTCTCTTCTTCTTCTTCTCCTCCTCCCTGCTGCTAAGCAGCCACAGCAGCCACTGACGCTGCCATCCTTCTTGGGGCTCAACCACTGCAGGCAAGAGAGTATTTGGACAAGGCACAAAAGACTAGAGGGCAACCTCTTGCATCCCATCCTATGTGGAAGTGGACATGGAACTGTGAGATCAGAGCCTTACACTCCACCAGGTTGATGTAGGATCTTGCCCATAATCTTCCAAATGTTTTCTCTGTGCCTCAACATTCAGCAAATGGTGAGTATTTTGTTTTTGGTGTCTGGGGGTGGGGGTGGTTGCATGGAAGAGAAATTCTGGCTTTTTTAATGGTTTTTTGTTGTTGT
Source organism: Ctenosaura bakeri (assembly GCA_948474755.1). Classification (NCBI taxonomy): domain Eukaryota; kingdom Metazoa; phylum Chordata; class Lepidosauria; order Squamata; family Iguanidae; genus Ctenosaura; species Ctenosaura bakeri. Next base: position 253,310 of record CAOLHI010001905.1, read on the forward strand.
TGTTCTGTTTTAGTCAATTCAACAGTGCTTTGATGTGTGTTCCTGGATGGCAGAAAGGGGTTGGACTCGATGACCCCTATGGGTCTCTTCCAACTCAATAATATCTTCCAATATTAATTCTATGAACAAACAGCAAGGAATTTTTGAGAAGATTTGATAAGGAAAGTAGCAATCAACAATCAGTACTGCAGGCAGTTGATGGGATCTAGGAGATCTAGGAATCTTGGTAGATCACAAGCTGAACATGAGTCAGCAGTGTGATGCAGCAGCCAAGAAAGCCAACGCAATTCTTGGTTCCATCAATAGGTGTATGATGTCTAGATCGAGGGAGATAATGGCACCACTCTATTCTGCATTGATTAGGCCTCATTTGGAATCCTCTGTCCAGTTCTGGGCACTTCAGTTTAAGAAGGATATTGAGAAGCCGGAGCATGTCCAGAGGAGGGCGACCAAAATGGTAAAGGGTCTGGAAGCCATGAAGCCCTGTAAGGAGTGACTTAGGGAGCTGGGTATGTTTAGTCTGCAGAAAAGAAGGTTAAGAGGGGACATGACAGTGATTTAAATATTTCAAGGAATGCCATGTTGAGGGGGGAGCTGGCTTGTTTTCTGTTGCTCCAGAGACTAGGACAAGGAGCAATGGATTCGAGCTGTAGGAAAGGAGATTCCACCTGAACCTTAGGAAGAACTTCCTGATGGTCAGGGCTCTCCGGCAGTGGAATCTGCTGCCTCAGTGGAGTGGAGTGGAGTCTCCTTCTTTGGAGGTTTTTAAGCAGAGGCTGGATGGCCATCTGTACGAATGCTTTGATATGTGTTCCTGCATAGCGGGGGTTGGACTTGATGGCCTCTGGGGTCTCTTCCAACTCTAGGTTTATATGATTCTATAATATAATTTAATTCAGTGGAGTGGCTCTAAATGGACTGCCATTAGGAGCTCAGGCCCTCAGATCTCCCCTGACCCTGCCTTCTGCCCCAGCCCACCCGGTTCCCCTCTCACCTGGGTCAGAGCAGCTCCGGAGACACTCTAGCTGTGTTGCAAAGTTGTTCTTGTTGCCTCCGCAGCCTCTGTAAGGAAACTTCTCACACCTGCTGGACTGGGAGTTGTAGAAGACACGGAGGATGGGGGAGGCATTGCAAGAGCCGGGGTCACTGGGGAGCCTGCAGAAATCTAGACACGAAGAAGAGGCCCATTTAGGGAGAACTGGGGAAATTTCTCCATTGCCAAGAAGAAAAAGAGAGAGCCCACCTATCTTCAATCTGTTATCAACATGCTGCTGTGAAACTTCTTCTCTGGACTTTTTTTCTCTTAATTGTGTATCTTTGGACATTTCTTAGGTCCTTTTCACACCTTACCTTTTCCTGGCACGGGCATGCGGGGATCAAGCAAGAAGCCTCTTGCAAGAGCCACTCGTGTCCCCTCCGCTTCTCCTCCACACCAGCTCCGTGCTGGCTGGAAGGAAGCGTGAGCACTCTGCCCCTTCCTTCCACTGCACAGCCGGGTACGTTCCCAGGCTGTCCTGGGGGAGGAAGCGCAATGGCCGCATCTTCGGAGGCTCTGCATGCAAGGTAAGTGCATGTGGGGCCCAGTAGGGACACATGATCGCGCATTGTTTTCAGCAAGAAGCCAAAAATGATATATCGTGTGATTGCCGCCTACTGGCCTCAGCAGCATCATGCGATTGTGAGGACGTCATGTGAAACGTTCCTCGCAATTGTGCAATGCTCCGGAGACCATTTCGCATGGGAAATGGTGTGCAAAAAAAGCCCGAGACTTGCAAATTGAGAATTAACTCCATAGATTCTTTCATTCCCAAAGTCCATCTCATATAGATCCTCCAAAATTTCAACCTAAATTTCAAACAATATTCCTTCCTTTTCTCTTAGTAGGAACAATTCCAAATTGGTTTTTTTCCTATTTATAGTTTGTTTTGCCTTCCAGAGTTTGCACTTTGTCATTAATTGTTCCAATGACTCTTTAATTTCTTTAAGCTATTGTCTAAATTCTTGTTTCAAATTTTGTTTCGTTTTTTACATACCCTCACTCATTTTAGAGATAGCCTCTCTCATCATTTTCATCTCTGCAAAAGTTCTTGAGGTATTTCTAATGAGCTTTCCTTTTCTGAGGGCAAATCTACAGATCTCCTCCTTGCCTCCATAGCTCTTGCTTTTGGCCTAGTAATGATTTTAAAGGCAAGAGAAGAATCAAGAAGAAAAAGAAACCTTCACACCTTTTTAAAGCTCTGAAATAAAAATCTAGCATTTTTATGGTTAAGAAACAAAAATCCAGTCTAACATTGTGTAGTTCTTCTCCTTATCTAATAGATCAGTGGTTCTCAACCTTCCTAATGCCGCGGCCCTTTAATACAGTTCCTCATGTTGTGGTGACCCCTAACCATAAAATTATTTATTTATTATTTACAATGCCCCCCCCCGGCAAAGGCGGCCTCACCGGCCAGGAATGGGGGGCGGGAGGGCAGGGAGGGAAAGAGGAGCCGCACGTCTCCCCCGGGAAAAAACTCCGAGAACCCCCCTGGGCTCTGCTTCTGCTTCGCTCTCGTTTCCGGTGGGGGGGCCGTGTGGGAAAAGTTTCCAGAGTGTCGACCCTGGCCGGAGGGGGAGGAGTCCCAGCGCCTTTGTCTTTTGCGCCGGGCGCAGCTCGCCTCCCCGGAAAAGCGCCTCCTTGTGGCCCCCCGGCCCTTCCGCAGCACCCCCCTCCATGGCAAGTGGGGCAGGGGCCGTGGCGAGGAGGGGGCCTGCCTCCCATGCTGCCGCCTCCCCCCAAGCTGGCCCGTCAGACAGGAGGTTCTCCCGGTAGCGGAGAAGGGGAGCGATTTCAGTCCCTTCTGAACAGGAGGCAGGAGGACGTGAGTGCGTGGCTCCTGCTTGCGCAACACCACTCCTGCTGTGGCTGCACGCGCTCCCGCCAAAGGGGGCAGGAGGACGCGAGCGCATGGCTCACGCTTGCGCACCACCACCGAGGAGGGAATGGAGCCTAAGACCATCGGAAAATACGTATTTTCCTATGGTCTTAGGCGGCCCCTGTGAAAGGGTCGTTCGACCCCCAAAGGGGTCGTGACCCACAGGTTGAGAACCGCTGTCAAATAGATGGTAATGGTACACTATAAACTTCCAATATTGTATCTGTAAAAGCAACACCACAGTCACTCTAATCTTAATATTCTTACAAACAAGCTAGTAAAATAGGAGCTAGATGATGCTACTTTTAGGTGGATTTGTGACTGGTTGAACAACCAAACCCAAAGAGTGCTCACCAATGGCTCTGCTTTATCTTGGAGAGAAGTAACTGTTGGGGTGCAGACCAGCTGTATTCAGTTCAAGATTGCATGAAATGAGCTGCAGATGCTGTTCTGCGTGATTGCATACGGTTGCAATGAGCACTGCGTGGTGCACTGCTGTACATTTTGAACAATGCACGTTGCACACACAGAGGAACATGCATTCCATTCTACATTTGTTTGTGCAAGAGTGCAATTCCCAGGCAGTAGCATATTCTGTTAACGTCATTTGGAATTCTGATCCCGTTCCTTGTGGTGTTAGCTACCCCTCCTAATTAGTATCATCTGCAAATTTGATTATGCAAGTGCCGCGTTACTCTGTGAGTGTAAAGTTCTGCTCCTTCTGCTCAGCGTAAGATCTCAGCTGTTGTAAAGCAGTGCCTTATGTAACTCTGCCTCCTTACAAATGCACAAAGTGTAGTTCCCAGATGATGAGCAAATTTTTTTGAACAAAAATGTAAGGATCATCCCCTGAAACCTCTGCCATGTCTAACAATGCAGGGAAATGCTGAGACCTCTGGAGACACCAGCAACTGGCATAATGGTTCTTCCAGGGACTTCCCATTCCCCACCACCTGGCCTTTACGCAACAAATCTCATACTCACCAGGAGCAGAGTGGGATGCAAGTTCTGTAGAACTGAAAGACTGAACATCTTTTAAAAGAGAGAGAGAGAGAAGAAAGAAAGAGAGAGAGAAAACAACATGAATTGTAGGAGACGATTCTCAGAAAAGGAAACCGCTCTGCTTCCTCTGGGATGGATTGGGAAGCCAGGGAAATGGTGCAAACAAATCACATGCCCCACACTTTCATACTTGATGTCTGTTGCAACTCGAAGGGCAAGAGGAAGCAAAACATGCCCCCCAACCTTCCCTGGACATGGCACGCCTTACTTGTAGGGAGGGAGGAATAGCAGCCAGTGACTTTGGAGCTTCATTGGCCATCCATGGGACTCTGGAAGACCAAGCTCACCGCTGCCCACCTCTCTCATCCCCTCAAGCCTTCTAGCAGACAGGGAGGCATGTTTGCTATGCTTTTGCCCCTGTCCCCTGGGCTGTCCTAGGCTCAAAGAAGAGTCCTTTCTAAAACCAGAGGATAAACACCAGCTGCCAGTTTACCTCCTGCTTTAAACAATTCCTCTTGTTTTTCCATCTCATTCCCATCTCATCCCACCAATTCCACCCTCCCAGTCAATGTGATCTGAGAACTAAAGCAATTCTGTGTGTATTTTATGCAAAAAAATGCTCACTTCTTTTCAATGCAGAAATGTTGTTTTCTTTGCAAAAAGATGCTCCTGTTTACACAAAAGTAACCATGTGCATTTTTAAAGCACAGAATTAATTCTGAACTGTGCACAGTCTTTGAAAACTGCAGATTTTATTGCCTAAAATGTGGTTAAATTTTTCTTTTTTTCTTTTTCCTTTTTTGCCTACCGTATTGACAGGCTTTGAAGCTTTACAACCCTAATCCATGGCATCTCAGCAACTCATCAAAAAATTTTTTTGTGGCATTTTGTCATTTAGCTCTAGTTTCTCCAGGTAACTTGCTCTGTGGAATTTTCATGGCTGCTCTTTATGCATTGTTTACAGCCAGTTCTGTAAAAACATACCTCAACTCTCTGACTAAGGTTTTTCTCAAAATTGCAGTATTTACTCTGTGAACAAGGAAGAGCAGGCTTATTTCTTGCAACCCAATTGAGTTTGCAAACCAACAACTGCACATTTTGACACATCTATGGGCTTCCAGGAGGGCTAGAGACTGATGTTGAAAAACAAAAAGAAAGAAATCGTGGAATCCTGGCCAGCTAATGATCTGCACGGGCATCAGGTAACATATCTGGAGTCCAGTAGAGCCTGGCTAACAAGATGATACAGCAAGTAAGCAGCAGGAGGAGCTGGAGAGGGGTCACCCCACCCAACTTCCTTGGGAAGAGGTGATGCTGGACAGAACAGGCCCCGTGCTCAAGCTCCTCTTAAGGACAACCTCTTAAGCTGAATGAGTTCCAGGCTCAGACTCCCTTACTGAGCAGTGGAGGAAGGCAGGTCATCCCACATTCAATTTTGCAGCACTTCTCTCTCCATGGGCAGTCACTGTCACTTGAGCATCCAGCCGTGCAACGATCGAGGGCCCCAGGAGGAACTCTTGTGGGGCACACACCTGATTTCACTTGAATTGCTGCTGGAAAAGTATCAGAGATTCAGAACCAGAGTTAGCCAGAAGCTTTCTGAGTTCTGGTGATGGGGTCTCACAGCTGCCCTCTATTGGGATAAGTGGAAAAATATTACTGTCAACCCCCCTCCCCCTTTGTTAGCATCTGTGTGAAACAGATTCTGCTGTGCTGGACAGAAGCACCTTCAGCGCTCAAGGAAGATGGGTCAAGCTCTGAGCGTTGCAGACCAGAAGAGCTGAAGAAGCAGAGCAACCTCTTGGCTGGACCCAAAGTGCGCATCCATGTCTTGCTTGCCCTCTCTTGCCAAGCAATGCTGGGTCACCAGGAGTGGGTCCTTCTCATTCTTCCTGGACCTTTACTCTCTCTGAATCCAAGTGGTTAACAATCTAAATGGGCTCCAGGTAACATATCTAGAGTCCAGCAGAGCCTGGCTAACAAGATGATGTGGCAAGTGGGCAGCAGGAGCAGCTGGAGAGGGACCATCCCACCCCGCGTCCTGGGAAAGAGGACATGTTGGGCAGAATGGGCCCCTGCTCCAGCTCCCATGCCAAGAATAACCTCTTAAGCTGAATGTGTTGGAGCTCCCTTGCTAATGGCAACCTCTTAAGCTGAACAAGTTCCAGGCTCAGACTCTCTTACCGGGCAGTGGATGGAGGCAGGTCAGTCCACACTCAATTTTGCAGCACTTCTGTGTTTCTGGGCAGTCACTGTCCTTTGAACAGCCAGTCTTGCAAGGATCATCATTGCCTGGAGGAGCAATTGCAGGGCACACCCCTGATTTCACTGGAAGAACTAATGGGAAAGTATCAGAGAGTCAGAATTAGAGTCAGCCGGAAGCTCTCCATCTGCATTCTGGTGGTGGGATCTCACAGCTGCTCTCCATTAGGACAGGTGGAAAAATATTAATGTCACCCCCTCCTTCTGCTGGGCTGGAGAGAATCACCTTCAGCACCCAAGGGAGATTAGTCAAGCTCTGAGCGTTCTGGGCCAGAAGAGCTGAAGAAGCGGAGCAACCTCTTGGCTGAACTCAAAGCGTGCATCCGTGTCTTACTTGCCCTCTCTAGCCAAGCCCTGCTGGGTCAGGAGGAATGGCCCTCTCTCTCACTCTCCCTGGACTTTGGCTAAGTTTCCCTCCTCACCCCTTTGCAGGCTATCCTGGCTTCCAGGGACAGCGAATGAAAAATCAGCCCAAAGACAAGTCTGGACCACATGGCACTGGTTTGGAAAGCAGGCATCACTGTTGAGCCAGCCTGGGATCTTATAAGCTGGACAGAGTGACATCAGGAGGAGAGGACAGGGAGTGGGGCTGGCTGACAGTTGGGCCACAGAGATCCAGGGACCCTTGCTCAAGATGGGTTTCCCAATGGAAGAAGCTTCCCCTTGGCGGAAGACCTCAGCCTGAGTGTCGGCTGGGGCCCCAGGAAGCTCACAGCAACTGCTTTGCCAGGTTGGCCTGGAAATTCCTGGAAACACTTTGGAACAAGAGCAGCCAGTTTCAAGATTGCTAAGCAAGGGATTTTGCAAAGGCTGGGCTAGAATTTCTGGGAAACACGTAAGTGAGGGAAACAATAATCACAATTTTATCTGAGGAGGCTACCCTCCCAAACCTTACAGCTTTGCAACTTGCCTGCACCCTGACTGCAGTGCTTCTAGAGATGGGAGTACTGAGAAAAGATGTCTGCAGCACTCTGCTGGTCACAGGCTGAGTTGAGAAAAGGCAGCTGGAGATACGCGTTGGGGTCTTCCCACAATTACTTGTCTCAAGATGCCCTCTCTCTGACTGGGAGGAGGCTAGCCCCCACTCCCCGATCACCAGTGCTTTGGAAACTCTTTGCTCAGTATGCTGCCAGGCTGCAAAGGTAGGTGTTTTTGTTTTTTTTGGGAGGGAGGTCATGTTGGATCATTCACAACTATGAAGACGAAGCTCCAGCAGTTATGGGATCATAAGTCCATGGACAGAATACTAGCCCTCCTTAATTCTCCCTTCTCCTCCATTTCTCCTCACTGAATGTTATAGCCCATGCCAATCTGGCATGTGTTCCTTCTTGTTCTTGCATGAGAAAATGAATAAGTGAAAACTTACGTTTCTATCACCTGCCATGATGAGGTCTCTAGACTGGGGTGACCTAAAGGGCTGCCCCTGCCATCATTCCAAGTCTGGTTTGTCCATAGTCAGGGTCAAAAACAAGCCTGGGCCCAAGCTAGGACCTCCCGGGAGGGTTTCTGCTCTTGGCCTTACTGAGCCTCCATCTCTCTCTTCCTCCGGCTACCGTCCCAGGAGAGAAGGTGGCACAGCCTCCTCCAAGATCTGTTCTTGGGATACAGCTTGTGCTTTGGATGAGAAGTGTTGCCCCAGTGAAGGACAACAAAGTTGCACCAATACTGTGCCAGGTAAAGGCTGATTCTATAAATCAGAAATGACTTGAAGGCACACAAGAACAACATCTATGTCCCAGCAGAATAAAAAGGGCACTGCTTCCTTCCTCAGGTCCATTTGGAGCCATCTCCTTTTAACTAGGATGTTCCTTTAGAACAACCTTAGTTCATTGCATCTTAGATACTCATAATCTTATTTTGAGGCATGATGGCACTTAACTCTAAGTTCTCTGGGTATTTTACCCTGTGCCATTTTTCTACTGCTGCTTTCTATGCACTGTTTGCAGGGAAAAATACACCTCAGGCTCAGACTCTCTTACAGTGCAGTGGATGGAGGCAGGCCATTCCACACTCAGTCTGGCAGCACTTCTCCCCACGTGGGCAGTCACTGTCTCTTGAGCAGCCAGTTGTGCAATGATCAAGGGCCCCCAGAGGAGCTCTTGCGGGGCACACCCCTGGTTTCACTGGAAGGGCAAAGGAGATGTGCAAAGAGTCAGAATCAGCATCTGAAAGTTGAAAAGACAGCCCTGCACACCATGCCATGGCATGAAATGCAGCGCCAGAAGGAAGTGTGCAGAGGAGCGTGCAAAGGGTGAAAGCCGAAGACGCAGACCAGCCTCTTGGCAGGACCCAAGGTGTACCTCCATCCCTTGCTTTCCCTCTCCAGCCAAGCCCCGCTGGGTCACCAGGAATGGCTCACTCTCTCTCCTTCCCCCTGGACTTTGACTTTGGTTTCCCTGCTCACCCCTTTTCAGGCCATTGTTACTGCAGTTGCTAGCCCGGATTTGTGGGATGTTAGATATCACTTTGATATCAATGATTTGGTTTCCTTTTCTTATTCCTCTCCACGTGCTTGCGAGGCCCCCGGACAAGCTCGCAGATAGGCACGGCCCCCTTAATAGCTGTAATATTCCAACACAATACATGCAGGCCAGAAATAGCCATCCCGCCGCTTCAGGAGACCTCAAAGGCAAGTACTCTATTATGTACGCACGCTACTTACAAAGAACTCCCTGCCCCGAGCAGGCACCTTAACAAGCTGGATACTCAACTGTCAAGCACTCCGCGTTTGCATACTGGCTACTCTATTGTCAATTTGGACCTAACTCAATCATGATAAATTCTGACCTTTTGGAGGCTTTGTCTGCAGCCCGAAACTCATTGTTTTTCCCCAAGTACGGAATAGCCTGTGGCTCCATTTCTCCCTATAAAAACCCCTGACTTTGAGAGCTTCTTCGGATTGCTCCCGATTTCCATCCCGTCCTGCTGCCGCTTTGCTTGGCGAGCCTTCCCCTCAGTCCCACGCACTGAGACTGCATACCTACGAACTCAATCTTCAGATTTCCCAGGCTTCAGGACAGGTGGAGCATTATCCAAATCAACAATCCCTCTCAAAAATCCCTCTATCCCACTCCAACCTTTATCTTCTTTATCAAAATTCAAAATGACCTGGATAGATTGGAGAGCTGGGCCAGGGCGAACAAAATGAAATTCAACAGAGAGAAATGTAAGGTCCTACACTTAGGCAGAAATAATGGAATCCACAAATATAGGATGGGGGACACGTGGCTGGATAGCAGTACGTGTGAAAGGGATCTAGGAGTCTTCATAGACCACAAGCTGAACATGAGTCAGCAGTGTGATGTGGCAGCCAAGAAAGCCAATGCAATTCTCGGCTGCATCCACAGGAGTCTGGTGTCTAGATCGAGGGAGGTACTGGTACCCCTCTACTCTGCTTTGGTTAGACCCCATCTTGAAGACTGTGTCCAGTTCTGGGCACCCCAATTCAAGAAGGATATTGACAAGCTGGAGCAAGTCCAGAGGAGGGCGACCAAAATGGTGAGAGGCCTGGAAGCCAAGCCCTATGAGGATAGACTTAGAGAGCTGGGTATGTTTAGTCTGCAGAAGAGAAGGTTAAGAGGGGACATGATAGCCATGTTTAAATCTTTGAAGGGATGCCACATAGAGGAAGGAGGGGACTTGTTTTCTGTTGCTCCAGAGACCAGAACAAGGAGCAATGGATTCAAGCTGCAGGAAAGGAGATTCCACCTGAACCTCAGGAAGAACTTCCTGACAGTCAGGGCTGTCCGGCAGTGGAATCTGCTGCCTTGGAGTGTAGTGGAGTCTCCTTCCTTGGAGGTTTTTAAGCAGAGGCTTGATAGCCATCTGTCGGGATTGATTTGACGGTGTTCCTGCATGGCAGGGGGTTGGACTGGATGGCCTGTGTGGTCTCTTCCAACTCTGAATTTCTATGATTCTATGATTCTATGATTCTATAGTTATCTGTGTGAGTGTGTTGCATACACTGTTTGTCTGTATTTTAATAAAGATCACAATTATTATTTCAGTCCTGTTTGCTCCTTGACTCAGCTTGACCCCATAGACATTGGGTAAAATATTCCGCTGTGTTGCCCTGCCTCTCGCATTGCTAGCTTGTGCTCTTGGCTAATTTCCCCAACTTCTTTAATTGAGAGCGCATTTAGGTGTCCCTCCTGGGACCCCCAGAAACCAGGGTAACACCATATTGGCTCTCAGCAGAAGCAAAATCAGTCCGTACAACAAAGAAGTAAATTTTAATTATAGGGCTTCACGGCTTCCAGACCCTTCACCATTTTGGTTGCCCTCCTCTGGACATGCTCCAGGTTGTCAATATCCTGCTTGAATTGAGATGCCCAGAACTGGACAAAGTATTCCAGATGAGGTCTAGCCAAAGCAGAATAGAGTGGCATCATTACCTCCCTTGATCTGGACACCATACTCCTATTGATGCAGCCAAGAATCATGTTGGCTTTCTTGGCTGCTGCATCACACTGCTGACTCATGTTCAGCTTGTGGTCTACCAAGACTCCTCGGACAGTGATTGCAGTGCCTCTTCTTCCCCACAAGGAGGGGAACATTTGCATTTGAACAGAAACTTGAGCCAGGGAGAAATGGAAGAGGTTCTGAGCACTGGGCAACTGTTTTCATGAACTCAAGAAGCAGAATCTGGTAGAACCAGAGATAATGGTAATGTAAGAAATTTCTGTAGCATTGTGCAAGGATATATCCAGTCTCTCCTTGTGCAATGTTCCTTGGCTGAGGTGTACAAGTATGGCCAGGTGCCCCCCCAGGAGCATCTTTGTCCCCTTGTAATTCTCCTTGCACAGCCTTAAACTCAACGGAGATATTTTGCACCAGAAGAAAATGTCCCACAGCTCCCATAGGGGAACTTACGGTTGTGTAAGACACCAGTGGGATTCTGACTAGTGTGCTAAAATGTTTTTTCTCTCTTTCCCCGGTCTGTGTGTTTGCACACTTATATAACATGATTAACGAAATGATATTGTGGATTACTGTAAAACCAGACTGCCTTTATCATACATGGCTTAAATGTCAGCTTTCTCTCAGAATCACGCTCCATGCATACGTTCTGTGTTCAGCTCCACACCCACCCTTCCTGCTGAATGCACATCATGTATCAGTTTCAAATCCCATCATCCTCATGAAAGCCCTGTGGTCACCTTGAGCCAATCACAGCCTCGCAGTTTAACCTGCTTCCCAGGAATGCTAGTAGAATGAAAATGAGATGGGTTGTGGTGCTGACAAATTCTGTACAGCACTTTTGGACTCATAGAATCATAGAATCATAGAAATGTAGAGTTGGAAGAGACCCCAGGGGCCATCCAGTCCAACCCTCTGCTAGGCAGGAACAAACACTGAAAGCACTCCTGACAGATGGCCATCCAGCCTCTGCTTAAACCCCCCCCAAAGAAGGAGACTCCACTACATTTCGAGGCAGCAGATTCCAATGCCACAGAGCTCTGACCGTCAGGAAGTTCTTCCTGAGGTTCAGGAGGAATCTCCTTTCCTGCAGCTTGAATCCATTGCTCCTTGTCTTGGTCTCTGGAGCAGCAGAAAACAAGCCCTCTCCTTCCTCTACGTGGCATCCCTTCAAATATTTAAACATGGTTATCATGTCCCCTCTTAACCTTCTCTTCTGCAGACTAAACCTACCCAGCTCTCTAAGTCTATCCTCATAGGGCTTCAGGGCTTCCAGGCCCCTCACCATTTTGGTCGCCCTCCTCTGGACTTGCTCCAGCTTGACCATGTCCTTCTTGAATTGGGGTGGCCAGAACTGGACACAGGATTCAAGATGAGGTCTAACCAAAGCAGAGTAGAGTCATACCAGTACCTCCCTCGATCTAGACACCATACTCCTATTGATGCAGCTAAGAATTACATTGGCTTCCTTGGCTGCCGCATCACACTGCTGACTCATGTTCAGCTTGTGGTCTATGAAGACTCCTAGATCCCTTTCACACGTAATGCTATCCAGCCATGTGTCCCCCATCCTATATTTCTGTATTCCATAGAGAATCCAGGAGATAAATTGAATAAAATTAATTAAAATATGTATCAGTTGAGGGGAAAGTCCTAAAGAAATGGATGCATTCCTCAGTGGCCTTTTAGTATGTTGAACGTAGGCTACAACCCCATAATCATTTACTCAAGATAAGTCCCATCAAGGCTGATTAAGGCTTACTTCTGAAGTTCTGCTAAAGTGATTCCCAGCCGCTCTTCACAGAGCTTCATGATTTCCAGGACTTTTACCCTTTTGCTGGCCCTCCTCTGAATGCTTCGTATCATATTCAGTGGGGGCAAAGTCAACATGCCAGTAGTTCTGAACTTGTGCAAACAAAGGAAAGTTCTGGATACTTTCTTCTGCAACAAGCAGGAAAAGGGCACACAACATGGTAATCCCTGTTTCACTGGCATTTTTCCATCACAGAGGAAGCAGATGCAGCCCGAGGCCACCAGAGGAGCCTCTGGTTCCAAGATGTTTGGATAAAAGCCAGTGGGTACGAACTGCAACTCTCCAGGAGACCCGTTTGATCCAGCTGAAAGGCCAGGCAAGGCCCCCTCTCTGCACCCTGCTTCAACAAAACCCTCTTCTCTTCCCACCCAGAGCAGCCACTTACCTCCCTGGCCTCCATCCGTCAAGGGAGGGTCCTGGTCCTCGTCCAGCGCCACCCGCTCTCCACCGCGATAGCTCTCCGGGGAGACACACTTCAGCCCACACTCGACGAAGCAGCATTTGTGGCCCGTGGGGCAGGACCGGTCATCCCGGCACTCATTTTCACACGGGGTAGACACCCGCGGAAGCCTCTTCTTGGGACAAAGGCCAGGATTAGCTGGAGGGCAGAGAAGGGATTTGTGGGACCAAGTAAATGTATGGAGCCCCTCCTGCCCCCAAAGAGTTTGAACACCCTCCTGCGGAGGAAATGCAGGCCAGGCAAGCGGTGTGAAATGTAAACTCAGTCTCAGGGGCCTGGAGCACAGCCCTGACCTCAGGAGTTGGATGGTTTGTTTTCAGGGGTCGTGGCCCGTGATAAGGCAGAGACAACAGGGTCACCCTGACACACCGTTCTGGGCCGATCAATTGGTAAATTAGACTTTGGCCGCTGGTGCACAGCTGGCCATTGAAGCTGGGGATTAGGAGAGCAAAAGGACTGTGGGGGAATCTCCCGAGGAGAGATGACCAGACTAAGTGGGGAGGCCCTAAATGGGCCATGGAGTGTGGGTGTTTGAGGGGGAACAAAGCAGCACCCCTTCTGAACATCTGCAGGCGCCTTTCCTTGGTGGTCTTCCTCTCAGAGGCCTTGGCAACGTGGTGCTGCTCATCCAAAAGAGCCTTTACCTGGCACAGCTTTGGTGCACCTTTCGTGTCCTTCCCTCGGGCAACACTTCTCGTCCAGGGCACAATCGGTGTCCCAGGAACAGTGCTTTGAGTAGGCCATGCCACCTTCTTTCCTGGGACAGTAGCCAGGGCGCACTGCAAGAGAAAGGGGCTCCATCAGACCAAGAACTTTTTTGTTCTTGTACGTCAAGATTAAATAGCACATTTCTCTCCTCCCAACTTTAGTTTTGTTGTTGTTTTGCATTCTTTAGGGGTTTTTGTGTGTGTGAAAACTTTATGGTTTTTGGTGTCTAAAATATATATCTACATGTCTAAAAATATTATATCTCATGCAACATGCCAAGCAACCCCCCCCTACATTCATGCAATTTTTGCTAAAAATGTTCTTATATGCCAAAAAGCCTCAGAACAAGTGACAGTTTGAGGTGTCTCAATACAACTGGATACATGTTAAGCCATACTTCTCATTATTAAAAACACTTGGTTCCAGGAGGGGAGAAATGCCATCCAGAATGGAAGTAAAGCTGGCAAACTCTAAGGTTGGATGCTGGTGATTCCTAGTTGAAGCCCCCCAGTCCTGAGCGGTGACATCAGCTGCCTCTCATCAAGGGAAGCTTCTGATGGAAGAGAAGATCTGAGGTGCCTCCTGCTCCCCATGGCCACCCATTCATTCCTGGCACCAGGGTGGAGGGGGAAACAGACCTACCTCCAACAGGGAGGACACATTTCCTGATATTCCCAATGCGACAGCACATCTGTTCTCCTGGGCAGGGCTCGTCTTCTATGCAGTAGGCATACTGGATGGGCCGTGGAAGTCCAGGAAGCGTCCTGCTTGGGCAGTCACCAGGTTTAGGGGGTTCTGGGTAGGAAAGAAGGGGAGCCATGGTCAGAGAGAAGTAAGGTCCAAGGCCCCAAGTGGGACAGAGTAAGACAGGTCACAGGAGGTGGCACGGGGAGACCCACATAGCCTTCCTTTGTTTGAGTTCTTGCTTCTCAACTTCAGAAGGTCACTGTGAGTTCCAAGCAAAGTGTGTCAGATTTTGCAATCAGTTCCAAACCAGGCCTACCAAAGCCCCATCATTTCCTCTAGTTTCATGGGCAGCAAGAGTCATGATGTTCCCCGTACTCCACAATTTGAAAAACATGGAGTGCAAAGCTAAACAACGCAGTTTTGGAGGTGGTGGAAAGGGCAAGTGATGCTTTAGAAGAAAGCACCTTGACTAGGGCCCTTTTCGCACGGGCTTTCCCGGGCGAAATAGCCACGTGACCCTCGAGGAAGTGGGAGCGTCGCTCCGCACGACGCACTCCCACTTCCGGCGCTCTTACGGGGCTGCAGCGGCACGAGCGCGGGTTTTTTGATTTTCGCGTCGAAGCGAAAATCACCCTGCGTTCGTGCAACGCTCCCGGCGCCCACCCGCACTTACCTTTTGTGCTGAGCGTCGGAGAGGTGGCCGGGTCGCGCTTCCTTCCCTCCGCCCGTGCAGAAGGAAGGGGCGGGGCGCTAGCGCGACGGACGCGACAGCATCCTGCTTCACGTGGGCGGGGGGGCTGCTCGCGACAGCCTCCCGCTTCTCGTGCGCGCGCGGGGGGTAGGATGGGACAGGCTCCTTTCTTGCGCGCGCGGGGGGGACGGACGCGCGAGCCGCTGCCGCCTCCGGGAGGCTGCCGCTTCCCCGCTCTTTCCTTCGCCTGCGGAAGGAACCAGCGGGGAAGCAGCAGCCTCCCGGAGGAGCCTTCTAGCACATGCCGCCCTCCCCCGCTCGCGCAAGAAGCCTCAATGCGAAAAGGGCCTAAGACTGTGTGAGAGCTTGCCCTAAAGTTAGAGAAAGCAGAGAAGAGAGGGGAAGAAAAGAGAGGAATTTAACATTTGCCTCACTGTACTGAAACCCACTCGGTGACCTCATGTGCATCACACACTCTCAGTCCCAAAAAGCCCCATGTTAGATTTTCCATAATAATAATAATAATAATAATAATAATAATAATAATAATAATAATAATAATAATAATAATAATAATAATAATAAAAATTTAATTTCCTGCCTCTCCCCATGGATCGAGGTGGTACTACAACAATACAGTGCCTTTTTTGGATGCCTTGGTTGGGAAAGCAGCAGCGGTGGCTCTTTGCTGCTACCTCTTGAAGGAGCAACAAGAGAGTTGAGCGGTTGGTGCTTCTTTCAAGTTCTCCTGGAGCAGATTAAGCTCTCCTCTTTTTCCGTTCTACTTAAGAGAAGGGGGGAGGTTCCTTTTCTGTTAATACTGTACCTTCAGTTTTTTTAAGAAAAAGAAGAGAACCATTGCTTTCTCTGAGGAGAGTGGTGAAAGGCCCTTTGGAATGTCCGTGTGGGAAAATGGTGGTGCCTCTGGCTCCTTGAGGTGGCATTGGAGGTTTGCCCTTTCCACAGGATGACTCTTGACTTATCCACAGGTCATGTCAACATCCATAATCTTGGCCCCAAAACATGCCCTTGATCTATATATGCGTTTGACTTATTATATATGGTAATCTCTGGCTGAATAGCAAGCTGTATCTGAGGAGGGATTCTTCCTCCAGTCCCATTCCCTACCAAACAAGCCCACACTGGCCCAGGCCCAGGGCCACCCTGATCTCTTCTGCCCCCACCTGTACCTGAGCAGACCTGGAAACATTCCTTTATTGACCCAAAGTTGTTTGGATTTCCTTTACATCCACTATAAATGAATTCCTCACACTTCCCAGAGGTTGAATTGAAGAAGAATCGGAGCATGTATGTCCCACAGTCTCCTGTTTCAGGAGGAAGGAGGCAGTAACCTAGAGGAAGGAAGGAAAAGGCTATTAGAAAACACAAGAGGTGGAGCAGGGAAGGCTGAAGTAGGAGAGTTTGGAGGAGATGGTGACATGTTTCTGCTGGATCCTGTACTGGAATGAATGACCATGTAGGTGTTATGCAACCAGGTAACAAGCAAACTTGCTGAAATGTCTTCTTTCTCACAGCCATTAGATGGGGAGGAGATCCTTCCAGTTTTCACTCTGGAAACCCTCACCAGAATTGGTCCTAATTAGCACTAGCAGCACATTCCCTTCTCCCTCTCTCTTGTGTCTGAGCAGGTCTGGAGACATTCTTCCATGGTCACAAAGTTGTTTGCATTTCCTCCACATCCACCATAAATGAATTTCTCACACTTCCCAGAGACTGAGTTGTAGAAAAATCGGGGTATGTAGGCCTTGCATTTTCCTGATTCAGGAGGAAAGAGGCAGAAACCTAGAAGGAAGGAAGGAAGGAAGGAAGGAAGGAAGGAAGGAAGGAAGGAAGGAAGGAAGGAAGGAGGGAGGGAGGGAGGGAGGGAGGGAGGGAGGGAAGGAAGGAAGGAAGGAAGGAAGGAAGGAAGGAAGGAAGGAAGGAAGGAAGGAAGGAGGGAGGGAGGGAGGGAGGGAAGGAAGGAAGGAAGGAAGGGAGGAAGGAAGGAAGGAAGGAAGGAAGGAAGGAAGGAAGGAAGGAAGGAAGGAAGGAAGGAAGGAAGGAAGGGAGGGGATACTAAGAAGGAGATAACAGGTGGAGCAGGAAAAAAATGGTAGTAGGAGACTTTGGAGGAGATAGTGAGATGTTTCTGCTGGATCCTCTACTGGAGTGAATGACCGTGTAGATTTCTAATATGGTCATACGATCTGAATGAAGATAACAAAATGGACGGCTACAAGAGAAAATAATGGCAGTTTCAAGGCAGGAGATGACGCAGGCATAAGCCAGAATTCTCTCAATAGGGGAGAGGAATAACACTGCTAATTGGCAGTGATGCAAAGGGAAGAAGGTGGGTGATGTAACTTATGCATGAGCTGAACAAGTATACAAAGATGAGATAATGGTGATGGACCAGATTAAAAAGATACATGAAAAAATAAACATATAAAGCAGGCCAGAATTTTGCCTGCTGTACATGTATGTGATGACGTGACTCTCTATATGGCCATTTCTGCACTTGACTGTTATTGTGCTATTATTCCACTTTCAACAACCTACAGAATCCTGGGGTTTGGAGTTTAGGGACGGGCCTTTGAGGATGGCCTTTGAGACCCCTCCCTAAACTGCACACCCCAGGATTCCGTAGAATGTTGAAAGTGGAATAATAGCACTATAACACTGTAGTGCGGAAATGGCCTATATTCCATATTTTTCAAAGAGTTTAATGAAAAGAGCAAGTCCAATATTCTACAATGTTGGGCTGTAGAATTTGCAAGTAGTGGTGCCATGACACAGTTTAGAAGACACTATTCCCCCTAGCAGTACGTGTCACCAAAGGGAGTACAAATTTGAGCAACCAGTTTCAGCTGTTTTCACCTTTACAAGAGTTAATTTTTTTGTGTAACTTAAGTGAAGCCTTCCTCTCCCTCTAAATACACAACAGTTCACAACAATCTGTTGCTCCTGGGACAGATCACCCCCTCTCCCCACTGCGGCCATTTCTGCACTAGCCTGTTATAGTGCGATGATTCCACTTTCGACATCCTCTGGAATCCTGGGGTTTGCAGTTTCAGGAGGGGCCCCAAAGACCAACCACAAAGGCCATCTTCAAAGGCCCCTCCCGAAACTACAAACCCCAGGATTCCAGAGAATGTCGAAAGTGGAATCATCGTGCTATAACAGGCTAGTGCAGAAATGGGCTGCAAGTATGTGAGGACCAAAGTGCAGAGGAACTGAATGCTGGGTGGCAGGGGAAAGGATGGCCCCAATCCTATTGGCTGGCATTGCTGTGCCAGTGTAGGAGGCCGCAGTGGCATGGCCTGCAGCGTTTGGGGTGTGTGTGTAGGTGAGCAGGAGCAAAGGCATCTGCTTCTGGTGCTACCCACTGCAGCAGCAGAAAACAAGTTGGCTCCATCTTTCACGTGGCTTCCCTTCAGCCAGTTAAAGATGCTGGATGATGATATCACCTTTCAATCCTATCACAGACTGCTGGAATCCTAGAGTTGGAAGAGACCCCCAGGGCCATCCAGTCCAACCCCATTCTGCCGTGCAGAAAGATGCATTCAAAGCATCCCTAGCAAATGGCCATACAGCCAAAGAAGGAATTTTACTGTGAGCCTTCAAGTTGTTTCCAGCTTGGCCAACCTACCATGGGGTTTTCTGGGCCTAAGAGAGTGGGAGGCACCCAGTGGGTTTCTGTGTCTGAGGGGGGAATGAAATCCTGGTCTCCAGGACTGAAGTCAAACCACTGCACCACATTCCTAGGCAGCAGCGTATTCCACTGTTGAATGGTGCTTACTGCCAGGAAGTTTTTCCTCAGAACTTCCTCAGGTGGAATCTCTTTGGCTGTAGCTTGAAGCCATTGCTCCATAGTGTCCTAGTCTCTATGTTCTAAATTCTTCCTGATGGAAACTGCAGGAGTCCACCTGCCTGTCTTGGGAGATTCCTTTGTCTGGTAGCCATGTCCTAGAGAGACAGGCCATCCCCATTGAGCTCCCTCCACCCTCCTTTGACAACTCACCTCTGAGAAGTCTACGAAGCAAGGGAAGAACCTGGTCCTGATTGAGCTCCACCTGCTGTCCAGTGTGATGACTCTCTGGGTGAGCGCACTTCAGCCCACAGTCAACGAAGCAGCACTTCTGCCCATCGGGGCAAGACTGGTCATCCCTGCACTCGGCTTTGCATGGGGTAAATACTGGTAGAAGGCTTTTCTTGGGACAAAGGCCAGGATTAGCTGGAAGAATGGGAAAGTTTTAGCCTGGGACACAGGTAGCTGCTCCTTCCCATTAGGAGCTGGTGCATCATTAACCCCTAGAGGAAGAGTAGGCAGGAAAGATGGTGGCACCAGTCCACACTGGTACTGGCTGTCTTGTGTACAGCTCCTCTCTTGGGACCTGGGCTGTCTGGGCCCAGGGCCATCCCTTGTGATAAGGCAGCAGCAGGGACAGGGTCACTGTGACACACGCTTTTGTGCAACATGGAGGATGCAACAGACGTTGGCAATTTATCCGGTGGATGAATCCAACAAAGATGCAGCTATGGACTGAGGGAATATCCTCTATAAGGGATAGACAGGGCAAAGCCCTACATGAGTCTGAGGGTTTGGGTCGGGGAGAAAGCAGTGACATCCCACTATTTTTTTTGTAATCCTAGTTGGCAGAGGTCCTTAGAATCCTAGAATCCTAGAAATGGAAGAGACCCCAATGGCCCTCCCATCTGACTCCATATAGTTATGCAGGAAGACAAAATCAAAGCACTCCCAACAGATGGCCCTCTGGCCTCTGCTTAAAAACCTCCAAAGAAGGGGGAGACTCCACCACAGTCCATTCAAGCAGCGGCGGATTCTGCTGTCAAGCTGCTCTTACTCTCAGGAAGTTCTTCCTCATGTTTAGGTGGAATCTCCTTTCCTGAGGTTTGAATTTATTGCTACACGATGTCCTACTCTCTGGAGCAGCAGAAAACAAGCTTGCTCCATCTTCCATACAACATCCATTCAAATATTTACACACCATCTCAATTTCCAAAGCCCGGAAAACCCACAACAACCTATCATCTCCACTCTTTAGCTTCTCTTCTCCAGGCTAAACCTACTTAGCTCCCTCAGCAGCTCCTCAGAGAGCTTCATGGTTTCCAGGCTCTCTACCATTTGGGTCACCCTCCTCAGGACACATTCCAACTTGTCAATATCCTGCATGAATGGTGGTGTCCAGAACTGGACATAGTATTATTCTAGGTGGAGTCTGACCAAAGCAGAATACAGCGACACTATTGTTTTCCCCCACCTAGGCACTCTACTCCTATTAATGTGGCCTTGCGATGTGGGCTGGTGAGGGTGCTGTGGGTCACTGGATCCAGACCTCCTGAAGAACCTTTACCTGGCACGGCCTTGGTGCACCTTTGATGTCCTTCGCTGGGGCAACACTTCTCATCTGAGGCGCAGTCAATGTCCCAGGAACAGTGCTTTGAGGAGGCTGTGTCACCTTCTCTCCTGGGACAGTATCCAGGATGGACTGCAAAAGAAAGGGAGAGACAAGGGCTCTGTCAGGCCAAGAAGGGATCCCATCCTCTGCAATCCTGGGCTGGGTCTGCTGACAGTATTGACCCCACCAAGTGGGGGATCTGTCTCAGTGTGACTGCACAGGGGAAGCCCTTCAGATCAACCCAGGGCAGTGGCAAAACCATCACCAGGTGGTAGGGATTCACATCTATGCTTTCATAGGCCCTTTCCACACAAGGAAGTTAAGACGGGCCAAGGCGTCCTGTCATGGAGGTCGTCCACACCTTGGATCGGACTAGGTTCGGACTATTTACCTTAGTTCCACACCTAAGTCCGATCCAAAATGCCCCCAAGTGGTCCTCCAGAGCGCTATGTGAAGACCAGAAAAAACAGCTCTTCCAATTTTCCGGAGTGCGTCATTTCATTCCTGCTCAGTTGTGCAGATGCGCAGATTCGAACCAATGCGAGCCTGCGATCAGCAGAGGGAAGGCTGTGCACGTGGCCAGCTTCAGTGGTTGGTCCAGACCCACAAACAACCAGAAGCTGCCATTTTGTAAGCCTTACCAGTGCAGATCTGAAGACCTTGCACCGCTCCACATTGCCCTGGAACAAACAGAGGAGCCCTGCGGAGGACTTAAGAGAGAGTCCGCGTTGCTTCGAGCAAAGAGGAACCGGTAAGTAACAGCACAGAACAATTCACTCACCTCCTGCAGAAAGGGCCTTGGTCTTGTATGTCAAACTTAAATAGTTAATTTCCTTTTTCCCATCTCTTGCTAGTACTAAATTTTCTTTCATTGTGTATTTTATTTTGTAAAAATGTCACAATTTGCGGGGGGTGGGTGGGTTTCAAAGCCATGTCTTGTGCAAAATGCTGTGTTTAAAAAAAGACCCAGTTTATGCCATTTTTAGCACATGTGTTCCTGTATGTCAAAAACCTCAGAACAAGCAGCAGTTTTTTTGGAGGGGGAGAAGGTGTCTCAGTACAACTGAATTCATATTAATTCATTAAGCCATGCTTCTCATTTTCTGAGATTATTGAAAAAAAAGGGGAAGAGAGAACTGTTATTCAGAAGATCACTTGGGACAGAATTACTTCTGGTAAACTCCAGGGCTGGATCCTGGTGATTCCTAGTTGAAGCCCCCCAGTCCTGAGCTGTGACATCACCTGCCTCTCAGCAAGGGAAGCTTCAGATGGAAGAGAAGATCCGAGGCGCCTCCTGCTCCCCATGACCACCCATTCATTCCTGGCACCAGGGTGGTCGGGGAAACAGGCCTACCTCCATCAGGAAGGACACATTTCCTGATATTCCCAATGCGACAGCACTTCTGGTCTCCTGGGCAGGGCTCATCTTCTACACAGTAGGCCTGGAGGGGCCGTGGAAGTACAGGAATTGTCCCCCCTGGGCAGTCACCAGGTTTAAGGAGTGCTGGAAGCTCAGAAGTGATTTCATCCTCATGCGTTTCTATTTCCCGGTGGTGATTCCCACCTAGAAGGACAAGAAGTTCAGGGTTGATAAGGTGCTAAAGCAGATCAGGTTGTCACTATCCAACAGGGCTGGACCTCCTATTAGGTTGAGTATGACAATTGCAAAAGGTGGTGGGTGATGGTGGGCCTCAGGATCAGCTCACAGCCCCTTTCTTCTGACATCCCTTGGCCGTTCCCCTTTCTTAGACACACAACGTGTCAAGGAAACTCCAAACAGGGACTCTAAGTCCTTGTGGTAATTGTGGAGTAAGACACAACTGGCTTTGCGGCCTTTCAGCTTCCTCCATACATGGAATGGGAAAAAGCTTCCTCCCCTTGCTCCTTGCCTTCAGCAGCCAAATGTCTTAAACTTGTGCTGCTACTAACAAATTGTTCCCTCCTCTACTGCTATCTTCTGGCTCTTTGGAAGGAAACCTCACAGGCTATGAAACTCTCACTCTTAGTAAAAGCTGAAATGCCCTCAAGAGTGACTTGTCCTCCCTATTTTGGTCAGGACTCCATGTTCAGCCCCCTTGGGGAGAATTAATTCCACAAAAGGTGTACCTTGGAAAAGAACCTTGGAAATGGAGAAGACATAGGGAGGCAGAAAGCACATCAGAGGAGCCCTCAACTGTGTCAGGCCAAAGCCTCCATCATTCAGCATGCCCTTTCTCAGAATGGCAACTGGATGCCTCATCTGGGAAGTCCACAAACAGGAGTTGAAGATAATACACCTTCCCTCTTTTTCTGCCACAACTGACATGGAGGTGCATGACTACTGCTAGCCATCACAACTGGTAGCCATTGGTTGAGAACTTGTACGAAACTTCTGAGAACTTGTGTGAAACCCTGTGAGTGACATCCATTTACACAAGTGTGATATTTTGTGATTTATCTTTTTTTGGACTGAGTGCAGAAACTATTCTCTGTCCTGTTGCATCCTCTCTAAAACCTCCCCATGGGAGGGATGAGAGCTGTTGTTATAGGCAAGAGTGAGAGAGAAAGGGGTGGCAGTTCAGATGATGAAGATGCAGCTGGTCTGGGCTGCCAAGGAAAGAAAATAGGGTGTGAGCTATCTGTGAGTATACCCCCATTTCTCTTCCCCTCCTAGCCAAGACCAATTGAGTTCCATTTTGGAGGAAAGCAGGATAGAAATCAAACCAAACCAATCAACCAATAAGACCAGCTGCTTCCTCCTTGTCTTAATTGCTTCCCCTCTTCCTCCTCCTCTCCTCACTGGCAAGCAATAGCAGCAGCAGCAGCATTAGCAGCAGTGTCCCTTCCTCAGGCTTGATAGCTGCCATGGATCCTGTCTGCTCTTGGAACCTAAGCCAGGTCAGCTGGTTGCTACTTGGATGGAAGACTGCCAGCAAATACCAAACACTGTGGGCTCTATTTCAGAGGAAGGAACTAGCAAATCCACCTCTAAGGGCTCCATGCCTAAGAAAACCCTATGAAATTCATGGTGTCACCATAACTCACCCCTGAAGACCTTAAAACTTGGGTTGACTCATGTGAGGAGACTACAGTCTTTTAGAAGGTCTCAGCTCAAGCTATGTAGGGCTCTAAAGGTCATATTTAGACTCCATGCGGGGAAAAATGAGGACAGGTGGTGTGGGAAGTGGGCTCCAGCAATCTCTCTCCAGCCCAGACATGGAGGCATCTGTACTCACTGGTTGTCTTTCTCCACAGCGTGGCTGAAGCGAGCTCTGTTCCCAGGGCAAAGAGGAGGCCCAGGAGAAGGAGGGTGACACGGTGGCTCTTCATTGCTCCAAATGTGGTTGACTGGGTGGATGAGGCTGGAATATAAACACTTCCTGATGCCAAGGCGAGGCTCCTGATGGGTCTTCTTGTTGTGACATGTCCTCTTTGCCAGCTGGTGTCAGTTCCCTGAATCCTGCCACGGTGTGTCAACAGAGTTATCTAACAGTGTTATCTAGGATCTTGAGGGATCAGTTGGGGCAGGTCATTGTCTCTCTTTTGAGGAAGGCGCAGAGTGTCCTGGTCACTGGGCTCTCTCACAGCTCCATCCTTAGCACCAGAGGGACAGCTGGGTAAACTAAGGCATGCAGAATATGGAGCATAGCAAGCCCAAGCCCCATCTTTGCAGTCCATTAGCACGAGAGAATAACACTGCTATTCTAGTTTGCCTTCCTGTTTCCTCCCTGTTTCAGAAAGATGTCACCATGGTTTAGAGATGGGCTCAGACTCATGACCTCCAGGATGGAGGCTCCTGAACTCAGCAGGAGAGGCAAACACTGGGGAGCCCCCAGAAGAATCTGAGGAAAAAAGGGGAGATCATGTCTCCAAGTGCTCAGTGGGTGGCATTTTATGACTATTTTTTTTTCTTGTTTTAGAACAAGCCCAACACCTTTCAGCCTATGGATATAATTCAATGGCCTTCTTCAGGGGGCTACAGAAAAACAGATGCAAAGATAAATGTCAAATTAAAAATCGAAGGGACAATACATAATTATACCATGGCCATTTCCGCACTAGCCTGTTATAGCACGATGATTCCACTTTCAACCTCCTCTGGAATCCTGGGGTTTGCAGTTTCGGGCTCCCGAAACTGCAAACCCCAGGATTCCAGAGGAGGTTGAAAGTGGAATCATCGTGCTATAACAGCCTAGTGCGGAAATGGCCCATGACACCTACATAAGACATCAAAATACTTTTCAATATTTATATATTGCTTGAGTTCTATACCTACCAATGTGCCCTGTAGCAGAAGAAACTTCTGGACCTGAAAGCCTCATTCCATTTGCTGGCCCATCGAAGAAGGCCGTTGAAATATAGACATTAAGGCCCTTTTCGCACGGGCTTTCCCGGGCGAAATAGCCCCGTGAGCCGTGCGGGAGTGGGAGCGTCGCTCCGCACGACGCACTCCCACTTCCGGCGCTCTCACGGGGCTGCAGCAGCGCGAGCGCAGGGTTTTTGATTTTCGCTTTCAAGCGAAAATCACTCCGCGCTCGCGCTACGCTCCCGGCGCCCACACGCACTCACCTGTAGTGCGGTGCCTCGGGGAGGCAGCCAGGTCGCGCCTCCTTCCCTCCGCCCGTGCGGAAGGAAGGGGCGGGGCGGGGAGCTAGCGCGGCGGATGCGCGAGCATCCTGCTTCGCACGGGCGGGGGGCTGCTCGCGACAGCCTCCCGCTCGCGCGCGCGCGGGGGGCGGGCGCGACTGTCGCTCGCTCCGGGCATGCGCGGGGGGCGGGCGCGACTGTCGCTCGCGCCAGGAGCGAGGGACAGTCGCGCCCGCCCCCCCGTGCGCGCGCGATCGGGAGGCTGTCGCGAGCAGCCCCCCCGCGCGCGCCAGGAGCGAGCAACAGTCGCGCCCGACCCCCGGGCGCGCGCCAGGAGCGACGGGCTCCTTTCTTGCGCGCGCGGGCGGGGATGGAGTCGCGAGCCGCTGCCGCCTCCGGGACGGTGCCGTTTCCCAGCTGGTTCCTTCGGCTGCGGAAGGAACCAGTGGGGAACCGGCAGGCTCCCGAACTAGGCTTTTCCCGCAAGCCGCCCGCCCCCGCTCGCGTAAAAAGCCTAGTGCGAAAAGGGCCTAAGATACCTTCCACGGATCACTTTGGAGACATGTCTCCACTTCTCCAACCCCTTGATCTCATCAGCAAACCCAAATCCCAAGACCTTGGGACTGGAACTGGGATGGGGCAGAGGGCTATGGAAAAGGAGAACGGGGCAGAGGCTGGGCCAATCCAGGAGCATCATTCCTGTTTCTCGTTGCACAAAGAAGGACCCTTTTTGTCCAGAATGGAACATGGGCCCTTTCCACACTTGGGCAGAGAAACGGGGAAGCCACGCTGAAATGGAGCTTACCTGAGTCCGTCGCCGTGTGGAGCAGCGCGTTTCGCTGCTTCACACTCGTCGGCGTCCCATGACATCCGGCAGCGCCCAAAATGACGGCTTATGACTGGCAGAGGCTCTCCACCAACTAGAGAACCTCGCCAGCTGGAAATCCAGCAAGGGCCCACATGCCCTTGCATGCACCTGCAAATCCACACCGGGCGCCGCGATGCGGCTGCACGGGGTTGCATGCCCCGTGCCTTTTAAAAACCACATAAAAAGTGGTTTTTAAAAAGCACGCAGCGCCGCCACTTCTAGGCGCCCTAGCGCGGATTGGGGCGTGGAATTACTCTAAAGTAATCCACCCCAATCCACTTTATGGTGTCCACGGAGGTCGCGCTACCACGTGTTATTTCCCCGTGTGGAAAGGGCCATGGAGTCCTGATTCTGGTGGCTATTCTGATGTGGGGAACACTCCCCTTTCCACCTGGGACTCCTCAAATATTGGAACAAATGAGAGGCAGAGAGCCAGAGAGACATTGAGAAATGGCCAGGGTGGTTCACAAAACAGCCCCTTGCAGCCTTGCACCTGGGAGGAGCAGTGGGGTGGAGGAGCTGAGAAGTGAGATGGCCGAGGAGGGAGCTGGTCCGTGTGGCCAGAGGCACAGAGGGGACAGCCATGGGTTTGCCGGATGCACTGCTGCAACCCTAGCAGAGCTCACTAACTGAGGTTGGAACTTGTTTGGGGCCAAATTTCTTCAGCTCTTGGCTGCAGTTTCCGGAGTGAGCAAGCTCACTCATTCATTTGCCTGCCATGTGGACTGACCTTCTGAAACACTCGTGCCTTTATGAGCACCGTACCCTTGCCTCCAGGGCAGTGCCTCACCTCTGCCCGGCCTGGGTGACCTCTTGCACCCAGAAGTGATTGACAGGCACTGTTGGTGACTGGGGTCCCCATAGGAATTGCCTTGCTCCAGAGATTTCCCACTGTTCAGCAACAGATCAGAGTCGAACTCACCACAGGCATCATTCATGGGAAGCTTTTTGTCTATAGGGGACAGATAAACCCCATGGGGGGATAATCTATGGTGAGTTGCATGCTAGTGGTGGCTGGAGTAAAGAGCTAAAAGTAGGTGGGGCCATATCTGAGGGCATTTCTGCACTAGACTGTTAATAGTGCTATGATTCCACTTTCAACATCCTATGGAATCCTGGGGTTTGCAGTTTCAGGAGGGGCCAACCGGCCCCTCCCGAAATGCAAACCCCAGGATTCCAGAGGATGTTGCAAGTGGAATCATAGCGCTATAACACCCTTGTGCGGAAATGGGCGGAGAGGCCGGATGGTCACCTGTCCAAAGGAACGCGTTGATGGTGTCCCCCTGCCTGGCAGAAGGCAGTTGAACTGGATTTGTCCCTTGGGGGTCTCTTCCGATTCTTTTCCCCTACCTGATGCGTGGAGGGAAACTGAGGATGCACATTTTCACTTGCTTTGTTTTTATGTAAAAGTAAACCTAATTTGGCCATCTGTCGGGAGTGCTTTGAGGGTGTTCCTGCATGGCAGGAGGGGGTTGGACTGGATGACCCCTGGGATCTCTTCCAACTCTACATTTCTATGATTCTATAACTTCCTGACAGGGCTGTCCGGTAGTGGAATCTGCTGCCTTGGAGTGTAGTGGAGTCTCCTTCCTTGGAGGTTTTTAAGCAGAGGCTGGATGGCCATCTGTCAAAGGGAGTGCTTTGAGGGTGTTCCTGCATGGCAGGAGGGGGTTGGACTGGATGGCCCCCGGGGCCTCTTCCAACTCTACATTTCTATGATTCTGTTTTATTTTATTTTTCTCTGTGCTAGGTAAGACTGTGACAGTGCTTGTACATTTTTTATCATTTATCATACTTTGGACAGTTGATTTTTTGTTGCAACAGACATTTGTTCGTTCAAAAAAATAAAACCATCTCTTCCTTTCGTGAAAAACGACTTGGTCCTTTTGCCCGGAAACCCTTTTTGTCCAGAAAACTTTCACACAAATAACAATATAGTCATGTATCCAATGCCCAGAGTCTAATGAGCCATGAAACCAGTTTCTTTTAATGCTAAAATTGCAGTTTCACAGTCTATAAATCTAAAAAAATTCCTGCTTTGGCTACTTTTCTGTAACACAAAAGCCCAAACTGAGAGCCCTACAAGTTTGCTATCTGGAAATTTTGTTGTTATTAACAATTGGACATATTGTCTTGATTTTGTTGTTCTAATGGGATAACGTGTCTGCAAATATTAAGCCAATTTACTATAATGCTTTATTTTCCTTGCTGTTTTCATTAGTTAGTTAATGTGTAAATAGTTAATGTGTTTTAGGGGTTTTTAGATGGGTTGGTGGGTGGGGAGGATGGGTTATGTTTTAATTGCTTTTAATGTATTTGATGTACTGTTGTAGTACCACCTCAATACGTTGGGAGAGGCGGGATAATAATAATAATAATAATAATAATAATAATAATAATAATAATAATAATAATAATAATATAATAGTAATAATAATAATAATAATAATAATAATAATAATAATAATAATAATAATAATAGTAGTAGTAGTAGTAGTAGTAGTAGTAGTAGTAGTAGTAGTAATATCATGAATAAGCACCTGCCAATTCTTCTTCTATTTTCACACTTAGTTGCATGGCTACTTGTCATGAATACTTTATTGCAGAAAATTAAAAAAAATGAAAATTTAGAAAAGACTCAATCAACGAAGACAAATCCCTGAATCTGCAAAACCTGAGTATGGGTTTTGATGACAGAGACATTCATTCAGAGGATCACCAAAACTTGAAGCTGACTCGACAGCAATTAACAACAATCGGAACAGTTGCAGTTTTTAATGGTGGCCGTTTCCTGAGCCATCTGCTGCAGAGATTAGCTGTGTACGTTTCATTGATTTTTTTTTTTGGAGGGGTAAATCTCATTTAATAAGTAGGGTAGTTTACATTCATTTGCAGGTGTAACATTTTGCAAGAAAAATTTTCAGCAAGATCTGTGGGATAATTATGAAGTAGGCATTTAGGGGTTTATTTCCCCCCCAGTTCCCCAGGCTTTGGTGACATACATTTTAGGACTGACCGGAATGTAAAACAAACATGATTGGTTGCTTTGAATCCGTGCCTTAAAGTACAAAAGCCTGACGCTGCATCAAAATTGTGACTGTGAGCAAATTAAAAACACAGGTCATTTCCATATTGCACTGAACATTTCCGCAGGACACTTTTATAGTGTGATGATTCCACTTTCAACCTCCTATGGAATCCTGGGGTTTGCGGTTCCCGGAGGGGCTGACTGGCCCCTCCCGGAACTGCAAACCCCAGGATTCCATAGGAGGTTGAAAGTGGAATCATCATGCTATAAAAGTGTCCTGCGGAAATGGCCACTGTTATAATGCTATTATTCCACTTTCAACCTCCTGTGCAATTCTGTGGTTTGGATTCCTGAGGCCAAAGAGCTCCCTGGTTGTCCCTCCCTAACCTGCAGACCCCAGGATTCCAGGGAATGTTGGAAGTGGAATAATAGGAGTGCAACAGTGTAGTGTGGAAATGGCCTTGGTTAGGGGCCAGCAAATCCTGCCAGAAGCAGCAGTGGTGGCCGAGGCATCCCTTGCTCCCATTCCCTTATGGATCTTTGCTTTGCCTTTCTGGACACCCTCCTCTGAACAAACTCTGCTCTTTGCAATTCTTGAGACCACATCAAACAGGGGAAAGCAACTTTCACACCATGCCCATTTAACAAAATCAGCACCCTTCCTCTCTGTCCTAGAGGCTGAGGCTGGGCCAGGAGGCAGTTGCTTGAAGTTATTGATAAAAACTATTTTATGTTAAGTTTTCATTTTTATGAGATAAAATTTGCAGGTTTTTTTCTGTCTTTTTATGTTTGTGTTTTGCTAATGTTTGAAGATTTTTCAATGTACTGCTTTGTTTCTTTCTTTTTCTTTTTTTTTACACAGTGTTATTTTGTAGGATAATGTGTTTCTCTTTTTTGTGGTCTCAATAAAAATTATTAGGGGAAAAAAAAAGAATATTGCTTGAGATTGTTCCAGTGCTTGTGACTCAGCTCAAACAAAACACACAAGAACGGGACAATACATCTCCATCAGTACCCTAGAAACAGTTTACTGCTTTATGCTCAATATTTCTTCATATGCTCAATATTTCTTTCTCTGGGCACTGAGTTGTCTGTGCCCTGGTAAAGTGGACCCTGGCAAACTATTTTAAGTAGTGATGCATTTAACTCTTTTACTCCAAGTCTCAAGTCAAGTCTCAAGTCCTTGAAGATACTTTCAAGCTAAGTCTCAAGTTTGGACGCCAACTTTATACCCCAACGAAAATTTCAGAATTAATGGAGAGAGTGAAATAAATCCAGTTTTAACATTGGTTCTTGTGGGTTTTTCGGGCTTTGAGACCGTGTTCTGGTTGTATTTTCTCCTGATGTTTCGCCTGCATCTGTGGCTGGCATCTTCAGAGGCATAAAGATGCCAGCCACAGATGCAGGCGAAACGTCAGGAGAAAATACAACCAGAACACGGTCTCAAAGCCTGAAAAACCCACAAGAACCAATGAATTCTGGCCGTGAAAGCCTTTGACTCTACATCAGTTTTAACAATTTAAGCAGAGTCGGCTCTCCACATTTTGCCACCTGCACCTTTGGACGTGGGAAATGGGATCCTATCTTACTCCCCATTACAGAAGATTCAAAAGATTTAGAAGGAAGGATCCTTCCTCCTCAAGCCCATTGCCTAACCTGGTTGCTGTTCCCAAGAAATGCACCCTGAGCTCTGGGGGTGAGTCTTATTTTCTGCTCTTAGGGAACATTTTGGGGGTCTCCTCCAATATGCAGTGGGGACAGGCTGCTGAGCAGACCTCAAGCCCCCTCAAGCCTGTTGCCTGACCCATTGGCTGTTCGCTTCTGAGAGATGCACCCACACTTTGGGCTTGAGAGAGATTGCCACGTGACTAGTAGGCAAAAAGAGATGGAGGCTGTGATAATGGGGCTTCCCATTATCATAAGGTTTCTGGATGAATGTGTTATATTACTGGACCAAGGGCAGCAAGTCAGTCATTAAAAGTATACAAGTCTTGAGACGAGTCAGGGCATCATTTACGGCCCAGTCGAGCCACTGAAGTCCGACTTGAGTCCGAGTCTATCAACTCAAGTCTACATCACTGATTTTAGGTCTGCAAGTCTGGGCATGTCCTGAGGCCTCAGAGATCTCGCAGGAGTGGCAAAGGAGCTGCCTCCACAAAACATAGGCCCTTTTCACATGGCATTCACCATGCGAAAGGGCCTCTGGAGCATTGCACGACTGTGAGGAGCGGTCCACATGACACACTCACAATCGTGCGACGCTCCAGGGGCTGGAAGGTGCCGATTATGCACTATTCATTTTCGAAAATGGCGCATGATTGCGCATTGCTCTGGGGCCCTACACACACTTGCCATGCATGTGGAGTTCTGGAGCCATGGCGCTTACACTTCCTGCCCCAGCGCAGCCTGGGAAAATCCCGGGCTGCACTGCGGAAGGAAGAGGAGTGGGTCTTGCACGAGCAGGAAGGAACCAGGATGCGAGAGTGTCGTGCTAGAGGCTGCTCGTGCGATCCCCACACCCCAGCTCTGCGAAAAGGTGAGTTGCAGAAAGGGCCAAAATGTTTCCATGATGGAATGCCAATCATTTTCTTCCAGCACTCACAATCACTTCTGAACTGGTTCCAGCCAGCCTTAACGGTGCCTGCCAATTGTGCCGCTTATGAGCCAAGAAGCAAGGAAGGTTTTGTCACACTCTGTTGCTCTGACCAGGTTTCATGCTCTGTGAAATGTGTCAAAATGTTATCACACAACCCATTGGTATGGTAACAGGCTGGGCTTGGCCCAAGGTTTATTACACATTTACAGGTTCCTCCACGTAAAAACAGCTGCTCATTGTTTATTATTATTACATAATAATTAAAAAATTGAGTCCTAAGCTTGCTTGCTTGCTTTCTCTCTCTCTCTCTCCCTTCCTTCCATCCTTCCTTCCTTCCTTCCTTCCTTCCTTCCTTCCTTCCTTCCTTCCTTCCTTCCTTCCTTCCTTCCTTGCTAGTATTCTTCTATTGCCTCCCCGGCTACATTGACTCCCGAGGCAGTGAACAAATACAAACCAAATAAAACAATATGAAGATTTTTAAAAATTTTTAAAAATCACACACTAAAATACTCTTTAATAGCTCTTAAAAGCAGTCTAAAAAGCAATCCTAGAATCCAGTTTTGCAACAATTGAAACAGCACTTTCAAACATGGAATGCCCTACGGAATAGCCCTGTTTTGGCTGCTTGCTGAAAGCTTAAAGGAGAGGGGGCCCGGCTGACTTCCTTGGGGAGCTTCTTCCTTGCAGTAGGACCATAAAAAAAGCATTTCCACACTGGACTGTTATAGCAGTATTATTCCACTTTCAACGTCCTCTGGAATCCTGGGGTTTGCAGTTTTGGTAGAGGCCTCAAAGGAACTGGAAGCCTCAAAGGCTGCTCCCTAAACTGCAAACCCCAGGATTCCATAGGATGTTGAAAGTGGAATAATACCACTATAGCAGTCCAGTGCAGAAATGGCCAGTGTCATTGTTTGTAGCTATTACCTTTCCTGTTTTCTCCCCCTGCCCCCAAATTCTTGGTAAGTACATGTTGTATTCATCCGGTCTCTAAATCGGGACGGGAGGGCAATCAGCTTATCTCTGAGAGGTGGTCTCGGGCATCATAATCTACAAAAGATTACACATATAAAGGACCAAATTAAGGTGGCGGGGGGGGGGGGGTGTATGACTGGTTTATTGTCACCGGGATACAGGGAATTTCACCAGCTACCAAAGATGATGGACTTCATCTTCTCCTGTGCTTTTGTTTTGGAAAGTTCCTTTTTCTGAAGAGGTGTAGCAGTTGGAGACCCTGGGGAAAAACACCACCCAGAAATGTAACCACAATCAGCACCCTAGAAATTCATGTTTGACTAGCTCTTGGTCTATGTGTGTATGCGTCTATTACACAAAATGACATTAACATTTTTAACATAGGCTTAAACTAAAATTAAAAACTAAATTAAAACATTGTACTAAAACAATAAACAAAGAAAAAATGCTAAGAACAGACTCACCAGAACACTAACTTGCTGAATAAACATTAACATACTTACTCCCTCCCATTATAATGGAAAAGATTGAAGAATATTATTCTCCTATTACAGATCTGCCTAAACAAACTACTGGTAACCATATCAATTTGTGGATTATTGCATTGCTTGATCTCTTACTTCTCAAAAAGTCCTTAAACAGTTTCTGCTCTTAAAACAAAACTGCAATTGGGTTACCCTTTAAAGCTCACATGAGTTGGGCCCCCTTTGACCAGTTCTTGAGTTTTGGGGAGACCTTGGGGGTCTGTGTCCTCGCAGGGATGGGGAACTGGGGGGCTCACTTGCTCTTTGCTAAAGGGGGACCCGTGGCAAATTTCCTGGGGGAGAGAGGGAAAGGGCAACGATGGATGGTCTGCCGGAGAGGAGAAGCAGAAGGAAAGAAGGTCTCTGATGTCCTGGGGCTGACCACAGGAAAGGCTAGACAAGTAAGTCCACTGGGTGGGGAGAAAAGAACTAGCCTGACTGTATTTCTCAATGCTCAATGGAAATTTTGTGTTACTGCAATGCTAAAATATTGGGGGGCTGGAGGAAAATTTCATGGAGGTGATTTGAGGGAGTGATGCTCTCCCATTGCCCCTTGCTTGCCACTACACTCCGACAAGTAGCCAGGTGGGAGAAAGCAGTGCGCCTTCCCAAGAGCCACAGCTCATTTCTGCACACTTGGATACAGCTGTGATTTCTCTGAAATTCACCTCTCCCTCTTGCTGTTAGCTACTTCTCTCTGCTTTGGAAGCCTCCCTGAAGCAGCCATGTCCCCCTATCCCCAAAAGAGTCCAGAGTGGTGAGCTGGTACCGGGGAGGTGCCAGGACAGTTGCCGAAGCCATGCACAGGGCGCTTCCCTGCTTCTTGCTCCACCGTCTATCCCAGTGGTTCTCAACCTTCCTAATGCCGCGACCCTTTAATGCAGTTCCTCATGTTGTGGTGATCCCCAACCATAAAATTATTTATTTATTATTTACAATGCCTCCCCCCACCGGCAAAGGCAGCCTTGCCGACCAGGAACGGGGGCAGGCAGGGAGGTAAAGAGGAGCCGCGCGTCTCCCCCGGGAAAAAACTCCGAGAACCCCCCCCGGCTCTGCTTCTGCTTCGCTCTCGTTTCCACTGGTGGGGGGGCAGTGTGGGAAAAGTTTCCAGAGTGTTGAACCTGGCCGGGGGGGGGAAATCCCAGCGCCTTTGTCTTTTGCGTTGGGTGCAGCTCGCCCCCCCCAGAAAAGCACCGCCATGCGGCCCCCCGGCCCTTCCACAGCGCCCTCCTCTGTGGCGAGTGGGGCAGGGGCCGTGGCGAGGAGGGGGCCTGCCCCCCGTGCTGCTGCCACCCCCCGAAGCTGGTCTGTCAGAAAGGAGGTTCTCCTGGTAGCGGAGAAGGGGAGAGATTTCAGTCCCTTCTGAACAGGGCAGGAGGACTCAAGCGCATGGCTCGCGCTTGCGCACCACCACTCCTGGTGTGGTGATGCTGTGGCCACACGCACTCCTGCCAAAGGGGGCAGGAGGACGCGAGCGTGTGGCTCGCGCTTGCGCACCACCACCGAGGAGGGAATGGAGCCTAAGACCATCAGAAATACGTATTTTCCAATGCTCTTAGGCGACCCTGTGGGGTTGCGACCCACAGGTTGAGAACTGCTGGTCTATCCATATGCACCTAGCTGAGCTTTGAAGTCTTCAGGAGAGGTCCTTCTCCCTGTCCCAGGGACATCTGGTGGGGGGAGGGCATGGAGGGAGGCCTCCTCCCAGGCCCTAGCCAGATTAAACTGATTCCATTTTTGCTGTCCTCCCCTAAGCACGCAAAGACTTTTCCCAGGCTTTTGAGAACTGAATGTTTTTGAAAAGAAAGGGCTTTAAAAAAATTCCTGTATTGTATTTAATTGTCCTGTTTTAAAACAGCCGGGATGTTTAAAATCATTTCTTACATTATTGAAAGTTTAATTGCATTTCAAGGTGAACCTGGATTGCGGAAAAGACAAAGGAATGGGTCCCAGAGCAAATAAGGCCTGGACTCTTCCTAGAAACCAAGATGACTAAACTGAGGCTGTCATACTTTGGCCATGAGTCACGAGAAGACATGACTTGCTAGAAAAAGCAATAATGCTTGGTAAGGCAGAAGGCAGTAGGAAGAGAAGAAGACCACATTGCAGATGGATGGACTCCACCAAAGAAGGCTGCGTCTGAAAGAGCTGAGCAGGATGGTTTATAACAGGGCAGCTATTACAGTTTAGGATTATCCATGCCATCATATTTTCAGAAGTTTAAGGTTGTCCATGCCATCATATTTTCATATTTAGGATTGTCCATGCCATTGCATTTCCAATTTTACGTACGGCTGAACAGTCCATGCCATTGCATTTCCAATCTCATAGGAAGAAAATCAACTCCTTTGAAATGTGATGCTGGAGATGGGTTCTACGGATACCATGGACTGCTGAAAAGAGCAACGAGTGGGTCCTAGAGCAAATCAAGCCTCAACGCTCCCTAGAAGGCAAGATGACTAAACTGAGACTGTTGTATTTTGGCCATATCAGGAGAAGACCTGACTCCCTAGAAAAGACAGTAACGCCTGGTAAATTGGAAGGCAAGAGGAAAAGTGGAAGACTGCACTGCAGATGGATAGAGCTAATCAAGGAAGCCATGTCCCTGCATCTACATGGTGGTTGTGGGTAGGGTGGTTTGGAAGTCTCTCAGCCATAGGCTTTTGGGGGCAAACAAACCTCCTCCTCCTTCTCCCCCGAAGGGTTTTGTGGCTTCAGCCTTACCTGTGGCGGCCACGCAGACCCAACCACAGCTGTGCCAGCAGCACTTTTCGTGGGGCTGGGAGCAGTCTTTGTCCCTCACACAGAAGGTTAAGGCGAGACACTCGGAGGCATTGGTGCTCTTAGCAGCCATGAGAGGGCAGGATCCAGGGCGCACTGCAGTGGAGAACAGGGGATGGAGAGAGAAGCCGTAACCAACAGCAAGATAATTCCTTGGCACACAATGGGACCAGTGCAGAGCTGAACACCCCCAGAAGATATGGACAAGCTGGAACATATCCAGAGGAGGCAATCAAAATGGTAAAAGTCCCAGAAACCACGAAGCCCTGTGAGGAGGAGCTTAGGGAGCTGGGTGTGTTCAGCTTGGAGAAGAGAAAGTTAAGAGGGGACATAGAATCCTAGAGGGGACATAGAATCCTAGAGCTGGAAGACACCCCCAAGGACCATCCAGTCCAAACCCATTCTGCCATTCAGGAAGACACCATCAAAGCATTCATGACAGATGCCATCCATCCTCTTTCTGAAAAGCACCAAATAAGAATCCTCCGCCACACTCCACTGAGGCAGCAGCAGATTCCATGTCAGGCTGCTCTTACTGTCAGGAAGTTCCTCCTAAAGTTTTGGTGGAATCTTATTCCCTGTGGTTTGAAGGCATTGCTCCACAGTGTCCCAGTCTCATCCTCCATGCAACATCCCTCCAAATACTTAAACATGGCTTTCATGTTGCCTCTTAACCTTCTCTTCTCCAGGCTCTTCTCCAGCTGCTGTTCACAGGACTTCAGAATTTCCAGGTACAACAGCCATGGGGCAAGCTTGTTCTAACAGGGCACGCTCTGGACCATTGTGTTTCTGATGGAGATGCAAAAGAATATATAACTATGGCCATTTCCACATGGGTTAATAAAAATGGTGCAGTGCGTCCTCCACAGAGAACATCTGCACCTTGGAGTGGACTGGGTCCGGACTACTTAGCGTAGATCCGCACCTCAGTCCGCTCCGGAACGACCTCAAGTGGTCCTCCAGCGTGCTTTTGAAAGATCTGATTTTTCCGGTCTTTCAAAAGCACGGAGCACGCCACTGCGAGCCTGCTCCCTTGTGCAGATTCACAGGCTCACACCAATCATAGAATCATAGAAACGTAGGGTTGGAAGAGACCCCAGGGGACATCCAGTCCAACCCCCTTCAGCCATGCAAGAACACCCTCAAAGCACTCCCGACAGATGGCCGTCCAGCCTCTGCTTAAAAACCTCCAAAGATGGAGGATACTCCACCACACTCCATGGAGGCAGCAGCAGATTCCACTGCCGGACAGCCCTGACGGTCAGGAAGTTCTTCCCGAGGTTCAGGTGGAATCTCCTTTCCTGCAGCTTGAATCCAAGCCTGTGATCTGCAGAGGGCGGACTTTAGGCTGGCATGCTTCAGCGGTTGGTCAAGACCCATGACCAACCAGAAGCCGCCATTTTGGACGCCGGAGCGGAGTGGATCAATGACCACGCACTGCTCCTGGGCAGCCTGGACCGGACTGGGGAGCCAGAAGATCTGGTAAGTAGCGGCACGGGGCGATTCCCTCGCCCCATACGGAAATGGCCTATATCTGTTTAAAAATTTAGTTATCTCATCTGTTTTCTTTATCATAACTTATTTCTTTAGTTAAAACCCCCTTTATTTTTCTTATTTCCATCAGTGGGAGACTCTTAGCTGTGTTTAAATATTTAAAGGGATATGTGGAGGATATGGGAAGCTCCTCCAAAGAGGCTGGCTGGCCACCTGTCAAAGGAAGTGCTCTGATTGTGTCTTCCTGCCTGGCAGAATGGGGTTGGACTCAATGGCCCTTGGGGTCTCTTAGAATCATAGAATCATAGAAATGTAGAGTTGGAAGAGACCCCAGGGGCCATCCAGTCCAACCCCCTGCCATACAGGAACACCCTCAAAGCCCTCCTTTTGACAGATGGCCCTCCAGCCTCTGCTTAAAAACCTCCAAAGAAGGAGACTCCACTACACTCTGAGGCAGCATCTTCCACTGCTGGACAGCCCTGACCGTCAGGAAGCTCTTCCTGAGCTTCAGGTGGAATCTCCTTTCCCGCAGCTTGAATCCATTGCTCCTTGTTCTGGTCTCTGGAGCAGCAGAAAACAAGCCCTCTCCTTCCTCTATGTGGCATCCCTTCAAATATTTAGACATGACT
Organism: Ctenosaura bakeri; assembly: GCA_948474755.1. Classification (NCBI taxonomy): domain Eukaryota; kingdom Metazoa; phylum Chordata; class Lepidosauria; order Squamata; family Iguanidae; genus Ctenosaura; species Ctenosaura bakeri. Next base: position 291,145 of record CAOLHI010001905.1, read on the forward strand.
CTCATGTCCCCTCTTAACCTTCTCTTCTGCAGACTAAACATCCCGAGCTCTCTAAGTCTATCCCCATAGGATAGACTCTTCCAACTCTACAGTTCTAGGATTCTATGAAATCGATGAATGGGGCTGTTGGCTCTTAAATCTGCCCACAAACTTGCCTGTTCTTTGACTTGGGTGACCTGTAGAAAAGAAGGTTAAGAGGGGACATGAGAGCCATGTTTAAATATTTGAAGGGATGCCACGTAGAGGAAGGAGAGGGCTTGTTTTCTGCTGCTCCAGAGACCAGGACAAGGAGCAATGGATTCAAGCTGCAGGAAAGGAGATTCCACCTAAACCTCAGGAAGAACTTCCTCTCTGCTTCTTTGGAGGTTTTCAAGCAGAGGCTTGATGGCCATCTGTCAGGAGTGCTTCCAGGGTGTTCCTGCAAGCCAGGGGGTTGGACTGGATGGCCCCTGGGGTCTCTTCCAACTCTACATTTCTATGATTCTATGAACTCTGCTGGGGTGGTGACTATGTGTGGGGCAGGTGGGATGTGTGCGGATCGACGTACCCAGGCTCTAAAGCCCAGGGCATGTCTCAGGCTGCATTGGGAGAGGCAGCTGCCATTCTTGCTCCTCTGTTCCATGCTCCTTCCGTTGTTCCCCATCAGGCTTGGTTTCCAGACACATTACCATTTCAGTCAGCTTGTCAACATCCTTCCTAGGTGGTGGTGCTCAGAAATGGACACAGGATTCCAGGTGTTATCTGGGGATCTTCTTTCCCCTGCCATCTCCGTGCCCACAGCCACCTCACCATCCTTTCTCCTCCTCCTCCTCTTTGCCGATCTGCCCTCCGGCATCCTCAGCTGGGAGAGGGAGGAGGCACCTACCTTCCTCTGCCTCCTTGCAGACGCTCTTGCAGCCAATGGGGCAGCACTTCTGGGCACCCTCGCAGTCAAAGTCGCTGCTACAGTTCTGCCGAGCTGGTTGAGGACAGGGCCCCATGGATCCCCTCAGCTGTAAAGGACACGCTCCGGGTTTCACTGCAACACACAAAGCCCAAGGAGTGCTCAGGGGCCAGTGCAGAGGAGCCAGAGAGCCATACGGCAATCAGGTCTCAGTCCCTGCTCACCTAGGAGCCTTCTAACTTTTTGTCCTATGTCATCATAGAGGACAAAATTCTCCAAGGAGGCCTGTGTGGCCCCTCCTGCCCTTCACTTGCCCTGCTGACCCAGGCCCAAGGAGGGCAACTCACCCAAGAGAGGCTCTGTGCAGACCCGGGTGCAACCGACCTGGCAACACTTCTTTGGGAGGGGGCAATCCCGGTCACTGCTGCACCAGTCCCAGCACAGACTCAGGGTGTCTGGAAAGGCAACGGGGCATGCTCCGGACCGTTCTGTTTCTGGTGTGGAGGCAAAAGAATATATATAATGTGTTTACATTTTTACTTATCCCATTTTTTTTCTTTATCATAACCTATTTTCTTTAGTTAAAACCCCATTCGTTTTTGTTATTTCTATCAGTGGTAGATTGCTCTTGGTATACATGCTCTTAGCCATGTTTAAACATTTAAAGGGATGTCATAGGGAAGATGGAGCAAGCTTGTCTTCTGCTACTCCAGAGACTAGGACACAATGGAGCAATGGCTTGAGACTTCAGGAAAAGAGATTCCACCTAAACCTGGAGAAGAACGTCTTTAGAGTAAGAGCAGTTTGACAGTGGAATCTGCTACTGCCCACATGGAAGCCTTCCTTCTTTGGAGGTTTTTAAAGAGAGGCTGGATGGCCATCCATCAGAAGGAGGGCTTTCATTGTGTCTTCTGCTATGGCAGAAGGGGGTTGGACTGGGTGGCCACTGGGGTCTCTTCCAACTCTAGGATTCTGTGGTTCTACTGTCTGCAGTTTTTGCATTTCTCATCCAACTGACATTTGGGTTTTTGACACACCTCACTTCCTTTCCAAGGGATTAGACCTCCTAGATTTCAGGCTAATCCTATTGCTTCTTCCAGGTGGTTGCAAGGCTTCCTTCCCTACAGAAGCTGTTGGAGTTTTTTGGATGATGCAGAATATCCACATTCAGTTCAACTATCCAGAAGCAGAGCCATGCATGCACTGCCATTACCCTTGGAAGCGTGGTACACATGGGTGTCAAATAGGCATCGGTGTTCATCCATACTGCATGTTGATGCACCTGCCCATTGCGTGCGGATGCATATTTCCATTTGGTTGCACATTTGGTATTTGTTCAGTTGAGTGACATTGCCATTCAGCACAAGCATTGTGTCACACAATTAAACCTCAGCTTTTTACACAGAGATTTATGCTATGGAATCCTGATCAATGACCTTGTTGTTGCTGCTGCTACTGTTGTTGTTGCGCGCCTTGAAGTCATTTTAGACCTATGGTGACCCTAAGGTGAACCTATCATGGGTTTTCTGGGGCTGAGAGTATGTGATGCACCCAAGGTCCCCCATTGAGTTTCCATGGTCAAGCAAGGACTTGAACCCTGGCCTCCAGAGTCGTATTAGTCCAATGTTCAAACCACTACGCCACACTGGCTACTTTGAATGATCTTACTCAACACATTTTAAAGGATGAAGAATATGCTAGGTGGGCAGATTCAAAGCAGTGGCATCACTAGGGTTGGCGTCACCCAAATGTGGTAACTCATGTCACCTTCATGGAACCTTTTCCATCTAGGAGCTGGAATTCCGTGGTCCCGATCTATTGCCACAGGGACCTGCCTTCTTGGTGTCCCAGTCTACTTGTCTGGTGTGGCTCTGTGTGAAGGAAGGCCATGGGAATCTCCTCCATTCATAACTTGGTTCCCACCTTTTGGGACAACTGGAGGGAGATGAGAGAAATGAAAGAGGGCAAGATTGGCTGGAGGGAGGATGTGATGGGAGAAATTGCACCAGGAGACCCAGGAAAGGATGGCATTCTGGACTGGGACATGAACCCAAAGTCTCTGCCTCTTGCTGCCACCTACCAGGGCCTCTATGGGGTCCTGGCTGAGCTGTGGGGAAAGGAGAGGGAGAGAAAAGGGGGCAGTTGTCTTACATGATGCTATATAGGCTGTCATGGGGTGGGATAGAGAAGGGGCAGACAGTCATTTTGGTGTCACTGCCTTCTGATGGTGTCATCTGTTGAGTCCTCACCCCCCACTCCCTTGTGGCACCACTGATGCAGAGACAAGAGGCTAAATATTCACCAACCTCCCCCAGCAAAGAACGATTGACAAATAACCTGTCCTCAAACTGTCCTGCAGCAGTGAAGCCAAGAGAGAGGAAGGGAGCATGAGAAATTTGGGGGAAGTGAATCCCATAAAGCGGGGAGCAAAGCTACAGAAAGGGTCAGGAGGAAGGTGGGGAAGGAATACATGGAAGGCAATGGGCTCCTAGCTAAGGAAGCCCCCTTATTAGGGAGGAAGGCGGTGAGGGTGGGACAGTGCCCACCATAAGGCAACTCCCATTAATTAAATTAGTCTATTCAACAATAGGTTTTAGGCCAATGTACTTAACGCTGTGACTTGGATCCTATTGAATCACTCTGTTTAGCATGGTTTTGGCCAATCTAATTTTTTTAACAGCTTCAAATTGCTTCAGTTGCTTTTATTGTGTGCTGTCTTGAGATATAGGATGGGCCATAAATATTTTAACAAATAACTAAAATACTGGTAAGTAGTAGACAGTGGAAGGCAGAGAAGATTTGATTATATGTGAGTTTTTCCAACCCCTGCCTCCACCTCAGCTGTTTCTCTTTTGGGGGAACCTTCCCTCTTGGAGGCTCTGATGAAGCCGTGCAGCCCTTTGCAAACCCTCCCCTGGTCCTCCTTCTCCACCAATTTCTCCCTGGCCAGCTAGGAATGGATCGCAGCCTGATTTCTCAACACCACAAACCCTCTCCTGATGGCCCCCCCCCGTCACACCCAAGGAAGGCGATGGGCAAGAGAGAGGAAGCATAGGGCCACCATGGCACCCTCTCCTTTCCTTCCTCTGGTTTGGGCCCTGGATGCCCCCTCTCCCCACCCATTCAGAGGCCATTTCCACACTGCACTCTTATAGCATGATTATTCCACTTTCAACATCCTATGGAATCCTGGGGTTTGCAGTTTTGGGAGGGGCAGTAGTACAGAAATGGCCTTAGCCTTCTACCCACAGACCACACACACACACACACATTTTGATATTTGTGGTTTTTCACTTTTGCAAGGGTCCCGTGCCCCTAAATCTAGTGAATGTGGAGGGCCAACTGTACACTGTTATAGTGCAATTATTCCACTTTAACTGTCGTGACAACATTGTATGGAATAATGGGATTTGTAGTTTTAGATTTCTCTTCCAGAGACCCTCACTATGACTACAAACCCCAGAACATTTCCTTGACAGCTAAAATGAAACAACAGTGCTGTAACAGTGAAGTGTGATAAAACCCTTGGTTTTGGACCTGATAAGAGGACCAGGGGCAGGAGGAAGGGAGAGGCAGTGATAAAAGAGTCACTTACCTGGAGGAGGGGAGGTCAGGAGAGGTCCCTTGGGAGGCTCACCAGATGTTGAAAGGGAGGCTGAGCTCTGTCGCGCTGTTGTCTCTGGTCTTGACTGAGGGGCAGCTGGCCAGGTGGTGGCTGCTGTTGGAGACAGGATGCTGGGCCTTTCAGTAGGCTTTCAGTCAGATCCAGTTTCATAGTCCTTCTTAGGTTCTTACATACTGCCCATTGCAAGAGACCCAAACTAAACATGGGCCAGAATCCTGTTGCTCGTCCTATTGAGAGTAAACCTGCTGAATCAAGGGGGCTTATCTACAGGATGACCCACCACCAGCAAAGAATGGTTCCTCCAGGTCTGTTTTGGTTGCAACTCAGCCTTTTGGCCCTACCCTGTTCTAGTGCTATTATTCCCCTTCCAACCTCCTGTGGAATTCTGGGGTTTCTGTTTCCTGAGGTCAAAGAGCTCTCTGGCTGAGGATTCTCAATGCCCCTTCCTCAGCTGCAGGTCCCAGAATTCCCCCAAGGATGTTGAAAGTGAAATAATAGCACTATTAACAGTGTAGTGTGGACATGGGCTCAGCAATAGGACTCAACATTGGCTGAAATCCTGTTGTTGAGTGGACTCATGGAAGTAATGGGATTTACCTATATGTTAACTCACCCATTCAATTGATTCAATGGGTCTTCTCTAGGCCATTGCTTCTTTTCTGTACATGTGCACATCCAGCATGCAGCTGCATCTCACCCACTGTCATTTCACCCAAGTTAACAGAGGCACATGCATGTCTCACCACCCAAAATATTCCCTTTCTCTCACTCTTTCTTTCCTCAAGCACTCCCCTCTTTGGGAAGATGGAGGAGAAGATCATCCATCAAGACCCAACATCATGTCAGAACCAACCTTCCTTCCTTCCTTCCTTCCTTCCTTCCTTCCTTCCTTCCTTCCTTCCTTCCTTCCTTCCTTCCTTCCTTCCTTCTCAGACCCCCCCTTCCCTTTCTCTCCTCCCCTTCTGAAATGACAAGAGGTTGCACTGAGAATAAAGGGAGGAGGTTGAAGGGCCTCAGAGGTGATGAGGGATGGAGCACTGCAAAAGCAACAAGAGCAGAGCCCTGGGGACACAGCCATCATTATTTGCCCCATAATGCCCCTGCGGCAATGAGAGCCAGATATCCAGGAGATGCCTTGGCTGTCCCCCAGCAGGAACCCTCACCTCCAGGGGGACCATAGTGATGTGTTAGACCCTTCCAGGGTGCCTCGTCACTGGTGCAAGTCTTGGCTGCCCTGCTTGCTGCCTGAAGGGTCTCCTCCCAGGTCCCAGTTGTCCATGCTATGTTTGCCAGAAGAAGCTCCTTTCCTGCTCTTCAGGAGGAGACACACAGCACATGCTCTCTCTCATTCTCTCATTGTCTGTCTGTCTGTCTCACACACACAAAGGCACATGTGTCTGCACACACACACACACACATGCAGGACAGTACCTGGATGAAGCTCTTTGCACTGGAAGCCACAGCTGGTGGGAGAGCACTTGGAGTTTGCTGGGCAGTCAGTGTCATCCACACAGAGATCTGCACACTTCTTTGGTGTTGTCGCATGGGACGTCTCTGTACATGGATGGGACACTTCTGTTGAAAAAGGGATGATCACAATTACAGCCTCATTCACCATCTCACAGTTCCTGGTGGTATCGATATGTTTTTAAGAGAGTGTATGTGTGTGTGCTTTTGCGTACATGCGTGGCAAGTGTTTAGGTATTTAGGACACATGAAGCTGTGTCTGTAAGTACTTGCCACAGCTCACTCTGTCCATGTAGCAGCGTTTGCACACTCCTGCCTGGGCCTGCATCTGTTGAATGCTATGGGCTTCTCCACAGTAATATTTGAAAGCTGTTGGTAGAATCATAGTGTCACAGAGTTGGGAGAGACTCCAAGGGCCAAATCCCATCCAACCCTCTTCTGCCATGCTAACATTCCCAACAGAAGGCCACTTCTGCTTCTCTTTAAAAACCTTGAAAGAAGGAGACCCCACCACGCTTCACTGAGGCAGCAACATATTCCACTGTCAAACTGTTCTTATCCTTAGCAAGTTCTTCCTAATGTTTAAGTGGAATCTCTTTTCCTGAAGTTTGAAGAATCCATTGCTCCATAGTGTCTTAGGCCATTTCCACATTAGGTTGTTACAGCACTACCATTCCACTTTCAACATCCTATGGAATCCTGGGGTTTGCAGTTTAGGGAGGGGTCACCCGGCCCCTCCCTAAACTGCAAACCCCAGGATTCCATAAGATGTTGAAAGCGGAATGATAGTGCTGTAACAGTCTAGTACGGAACTGGCCCTAGTCTCTGGAGCAGCAGACAAAAGGCTTGCTCCGTCCTCCATATGATATCCTTTCAAATATTTCAACATGCAATCATTTTACCTCTTAACTTTCTCTTCTAGAGAATGTGAGATATAAATGATGGTAATGAAGATGATGAATATGTAGATTAGTGAAAGTGACAAGCAGGCAAGTCTTTTTTTTTTTTTTTAAAGGGAAAACCCTTCCTGTTGTAAGTGAGTTTTGGGTGTTATTGAGACCCATCTGCTAAAAAGGATTACCTCTGGGCTTGGGACTGTTCCCACAGGCAGCCTGGAGGCTTTCCGGTTGTTGATTTAACTGCTTCTTTGCCCTTGTGTGCAAATTCCTCAAGGCCACTCTTGCAAAACAAATGGCTGGACAGGCAGAACTTTTGAGAACGTTTTGGTAAGGCTTCCCGAGACAGCCAGCACCGTGTAGTGGTTTGAGTGTTGGATTATGACCCTGGAGACCAAGATTCCCTGCTCAGCCACGGAAACCCACTGGGTGACCTTGGGTGCATCACGCACTCTCAATCCTAGAAAATCCCATGATAGGGTTCCCTGAGGGGCCACCATAAGTCAGAAATTACTTGAAGGTGCTCAGCAGCAACAAGAAGGCTTGCCTGCCCTTATCTGGAGTGCTATCCCTATTGTTATTGGTCATCCATCCTGCTTGGCTGTGGTGGGTAGGCCTGATGGGAACTGTAGTCCTGCATTGGCTCTGCCCTTGAAGCTGGTGCCAGCTGAGCATTCCCAACAAATGGCCATCCAGCCTCTGCTGAAAAACCTCCAAAGAAGGAGGAGACTCCACTACACTCCATGGACGCAGCAGCAGATTCCACTGCCAGACAGCCCTGACCGTCAGGAAGTTCTTCCTGAGGTTCAGGTGGGATCTCCTTTCCTGCAGCTTGAATCCATTGCTCCTTGTCCTGGTCTCTGGAGCAGCAGAAAACAAGCCCGCTCCCTCCTCAACATGACATCCTTTCAAATATTTAAACATGGCTATTTTATTGGCTCTGATATCAAATCCATGCCTGATTGGTGGCAGAGAGGCCAAACTGACTGAAGGAAAGAATTTGACTGTAAATGTGAGAGCATAGGTCAGCTCCAAACTTCCTCCAGGTAAGATTGAGACATTTGTCAGGCAAATACACACCATTCCTGTGGATAATAGGCTTAAATAGAAGCTGGAATTTTCCAGGGAACCCAACGGTGAGGAGCCCACCAGGACACTGATTGACAGATATCCATCCTTTGTACACCAGGATTCTTTCCTCTTTCCTCACAGCACCCACAATAGGCAGCTATTACAATACCCATCATGCCTTTGTCAATCAAAGCACTAAGCGCATCAGCAGACAAAAGACCCATTGTCCACAACAGGTTCCCTTTGTCTTGCATCTGGAACCTTCACAGCCACAAGCCATTTTCAGGGTACAAATACCCCTGATTTGAGGAGGCCCAGGGCAGCCTCTCGAAGGTCTACCCGTCACTCTGTCCGTCTGGCTCCTGAATGAGTCCTTAGGTCCTACCTCAGCCAAAACACACTTCTGCTCTTCACTACTCTTCTGGACTGGTAATTATAAATCCTCCCAAATCCCTCATTCTCTCTATAATTTTTCCTCCCTTTCTCTTTCGGCTAGCTCTTGTGTGAATGTGTGATAGTGTGTATCTTGGGTGCATGCATGAGCGAATTCCCCTCAATAAAACACATTTTTAGCTTGCTTCTGAATCTCTGACTGGTTCTTTTCCTGCATGTGCCCATAAACACTGGTAGAAAAGCTCTCGCTAAGTTGCCCCCCTCTCGCAAGCCTCCTCTTTGAGCTAATCCACTCCCCACTTTTGCAAGGAGGTATTTGGCATTGCAGGGTGGCCCTTCTGGCACCTATGTTTTGGGGTAACACTCTTTCTTGTGTGCACACACATGTACATTCACACGCACATGTTTTATCACTCCAGCCATTGCACTCTTGCACACAGTGCTGGTACTTACTTGAGAAATTCCACAGGTGCGGCTTTCCAAGTCACTTCCTCCTTGTCCCATGAAATACCGCATGGCTTTATCCCTGTTTCCTCTCATGGGAATCTAGCTTTGCCTCCTGTTTGCTTCTTGCACTGAGCAGCGGTCAGTGCTTTTAGGAAGCCGGAAGCAGTTAAGCCCTTGGGGACTCATTGGTGAGGTGGGAGGTAACACTTCAGCAATTTTGCTCCCAAAGGAAACAATGAGTTATTTTAGCAATTTTCTTCCCACTGTGAGGAAGTCCTAGAAAACCACGCAGTTTTTTTAAATTTAATTTTAATTGTTGGAAACCCCATGTGTACGACTTTCTGTGCAGAAACCAGAAAACTGTGCAGAAACCAGAAAATAGGAAAAGCTGTGTCCTTTGCAGAAAAGGCTGTTTTCTGTGTAAATCAACAACATGCAATGTCAGGGTTTCTCAACACAAGGAAAACGTTTTTCTCAACAGTTTTTCAAATATTTTTAAATATTCTTTCTGTATCTACCACTGAATCATTGCATCAGTTGTTGGTTGGAAAGACAAGGGCCATTTCCGCACTAGCCCGTTATAGCGCGATGATTCCACTTTCAACATCCTCTGGAATCCTGGGGTTTGCAGTTTCGGGAGGGGCCGACTGGCCCCTCCCGAAACTGCAAACCCCAGGATTCCAGAGGATGTTGAAAGTGGAATCATCGCGCTATAACGGGCTAGTCTGGAAATGGCCAAGGTCTAGGGCCACAGCCATTCCACCCTGAACACGCCCAATCTCACGTTCATCCAGTGGGTCCATTCTCTTTGGGACTGACCAGTAGGATTCAGGCCAATGCACCCATCAGGTAGTCAGCTTCCTCTTTTTGCAAACCAAGCTCCCAGAACCGTCTGGGACATCCCTCCCAGCCCTTAGACAGAGCCTTACCTGCAATGGGACTGACACAGTCCAGGCCACAGCCGGAGAAGCAGCACTTCTGGCCCTTGGGGCAACTCCTGTCATCAACACACTGGTTTGCACAGGGGTGGGCGTTTGGTAGAATCCTCTTCCTCGGGCAAATGCCGGGCCTAGCTGGGCCAAGAAAGAGCCAGGAGCAGTTCAGTTGAGGCCAAAGCCATCGCCCTTCAAGACTTGTGACAGCCCACAGCCTACATCTAATTCTGCGTCCAACCATCGATTGCCAAATGTTTCCAAAGCTCAACCATGCTTAGCACTGTAGGTTTAGCAGTGAAGAGTCAAGAATATCTCAGACGTGTCAACAGGAAGAGGGCAAGATGGTCTGAGCAGCCCAGTGCATCCTCCCTTGCCTTTTATACTAGTGTTGCCACAAGCGCTGAGTTTCTGGGTCCAAAACTTAGAGAGAGCTTTGATTAACCTCTGGTGAGGCTATGAAGCCAACCACAATCTCTCACAGCTTATCATTCATATACCCATGAAACTGGAAATTAAGAGAGAAATTCAGACCAAAATCTTTGCTAAAGGGGCTCTTATCCCTAGGGTGTTATTTTCTTCCCACCACTTAGGGAGACTGGATAAGGATAATGGAGGCTGCTTGCTTCTAGTCAGAAGGTAGATGAAGAGCAGAGCAGAGGGTGAGCCCTGGCATCCCAAGGACTGGGAGGGAAGGAAGAAGCAAATCTGTAAAGCCCCCGAAGAGTCTTTGCCGTAGCAAATGAGTTAATCCTTGCAAATAGTAATGAACTGCTGCTTTCATAGCTAAGCTAGAGGTTTGCACAGAGCCTATTCCTCTTGTCTGGAGCTGAGCCACCGCAAACTGGAGGATTTGCATCTCGTCTCCTGCCTGGAGAGGACCATGCAAACTGAGGTCTGGCAACTCTATTTCCCACCCCTCCATGATATAAATTGATATTGTTAGGGGTGCTTTCCCATTTCTTCTCTTCCCACTGTTTTTTGTCTCTCCCAGCACTTTGCTAGAATGAAGCTAGATGATCCAAATGCCCTAAGTAACTTTCCTGTCTCAGAGCAGCGTTCTTGTAATAATGTCCTTAGTTTCTCCAGGCTGTTGGTGTTCTTGCTCCTCAATCAAGATCCTCCGTAAGCCCTCAACACGCTCGGTCTGAAGCAGAAGCAAAGAGTGGGAGGTGCCGAGAAATGGCCTCCTTGAAGCATTTGAAGGGAAGCCATGCAGAATGTGGAAGAAGTGTTTCTTCTGCTGTTCCAACAGGGAGGACATGACCCAAGTGATCAAGATTACAAGAAAGGGGTTCTCATTAAACCATAGGGGGACATTCCTGATGGCAAAAGCTGTTTGATGGTGGCCTTGGAAGCTGATGGACTTTCCTGTTCTGGAAGTCCTCAAACAGAGGTTGGAAAACCACTTTCTCAGGGGATCAGAGGGTTGGATTGATGGCCGTAGGAGATCCTCCTAAGATTCTAGAATACTTTGGTTGAGACTAACAATAGGATCCAGGTCCATGACTCTTTCTCTCTCCTATCTTGAAGTCTACCTTCAAAGCCCTGGTCCTAGTGACTAAGCCTGCAGCTGGTCTATGGATGCTCAGAGGTCTTCCTCCTCAAAAGAGAGGCCCCTTTGGGGCCTTGGGGGGTCCCCAGGATTATGCTTACCTGGCTCAGCAGCTACACAATGGGTGTGACAGTCCTCCTGGCAGCACTTTTCCCCTGGTCCACACCAGGTGTCATCAAGGCAGCTGACCAGGCAGGGCTCCTCCACCGAGGGACAACGGTTTGGGCAGTAGCCCTGGCCCACTGGGGAAGGGGAACGAAAAGGAGCCACAGTCAGGCAGAGAACTCCAGGAAGGAAGGGTGAGCTAGAAATAGTCCTGGGAGAAGGCTAAGCCCAACAGAAGGACACCCAATGACACATTGCTCACGGAGAAGATAGGGTGAACCAGGGCTTAGGTAGCATGTGTGCCAGCAACAGGAAAGGCAGGCACCGAAGAGCTGGTTATGATGGGTTGAGTATCTTTTATCTGGAAATCCAAAATCCAAAATCCTCAAAAAACTTTTGACAAGCGGAAACTAGTCTTCTTCCTGCAGGGAATATGATGGGGTTGTAGAAACTCATTTGGGACCATGTGTACATGGACTTCTGGCAAAGTCTCTCAGTGGGCTTGTTGCCTTTCCCCCCTGTCAATTTGCTTTGTCAGCGGTGGGCTCATGGTCCCAAGTGAACCTCCACGATTCCCTCAAGTTCCCTACAGGAAGAAGGCAAGAGGAGAGGAATGGAGGAAAGAGCAGATCTTGGGTTGAAAGACCAGTATGTAGTCTCATTATGTATGTGCAAATATTCCAAAGTCTGGAAAAAATCCGTCCCAGGTATTTTGGACATGGGATACACAGACTGTGCTGAGCTCAAAGACTGGAGACAATGTGTTTGAAACATGGGTGATATTCATGATAAACATATTCCTTTTTGTTGCTTTTAAGAAAGGGTCTCATCAGTCTTGCTGGTGGTGCCCCTGAATGTTAGCATGCAAATGGCAGAACTGTAGCATAATAAGATAATTTGCTAGTTATTTCAAAAAGTTAATGCTATCTTTTTTAATTGTGTTTGCCTGATCCTTTTCCCCCTTAAGTGCCAAGAGAGAACCCAACCTCAGGAAAAAGACCCCCTCCTTACCCTCCTCCCCTGAACACGAGCCCTGGCTGACCCTCTGAATCTTTGTTGATTCACTGGAGAGAAGAGATTTGTCCTAACATGCTCAGAAGTGCTCTCCTCTCTAGCTCCAGAGAGAATAAGTTGTTACAACAACAATAAAACAAACAGAACTAGGGTCCTACATCAGGAGAAGGACAGGAAATGAATAAAATGAAATACATTTTCTGAGTACTCTAGAAAGTGCCGGCTGGTCATGAAGGGAATCTGGCCATTTGGAAAGGGAGAGAGAAGCCCTCAATTAAGTCCAGCAAAGATGTCCCACTGTTTCTAATACCTCAAGCTGCCCAAGATGCTCATCCATCCCCGGTCATTCTCCATTACGTTCCACCTCTGTGAGTTTCCCCCCTTCCCAGCCGTGTGTTTGTTGGGCATCTCGCAATCCGTGACCCCCGTCCCTCAGCGCCTCCCTCCCTCTCCTCCCAAATGTACCCAAGGCAGGCTGCACGCAGATCCTCATTGTCCCCAGGGTGCAGCACTTCTCACTCCCCGGGCAGGAGGCATCTTGAAGGCAGTAAACCTGGGCTGGGGGCACCGCCCGATCCCATCCCGATGGGCACCAGCCCTCCTTCTCTGGGGCAGAGGCACGAGGCAGGAAGGGAGGGCTCCTGGTCACGGAGGGAGCTGTGAAAAGAAGACCACAGATGGCAAGTGGGATGTCAAGAATTGGGGTAGGAGGCTGCTAGGGGTGTGGGGGTGTTTCTTCTCAAATTCCCTCTTGATTCTGCAAAGGAAGGGTCCCACCATATGCAGAAGGAAAGTCATGTGCCAGAAACCTGTTAGTGCCACACACACATATGTGCAACCCAGGGTGTGCATGCTCCTGTCTTTGGATTATGTGCAAAGAACAATCCACTAGATCTGTGGTTCCCAAATTTTGGCCACAGAATCATTGAACCATAGAACCCTAGAGCTGAAAGAGAGCCCCTGGGCCACCGAGTCTGACCCCCTTCTGCCAGGCAGGAAGACACCATCCAAGCACTCCCTTGGACAGACGGCCATCCAGCCTCTCTTTCTTTAAAACCTCCAAAGAAGGAGGCTCAAACACCCTCCTGGGACAGCAGTGGATTCCACAGCATATTACACTTTTTAACAGCTAGTAGCTATAGTGATTTTATGAATGCTGAGTAAATGTTATAATAACGATTTAATCAGAATTCCATCTTAAACTATAATTTTATACCAGGTGTGCAAACTGTTGCCCTTGTGCAGCAATGCTCTGCATGTGTTGTCAAAGCACAGGACTGCAAACCTCTTGTAATTTCACAAAACTTCTCTACTATCTATCTGTCTTTAACAGGATTAAAGATTCCAAGATAGATAGATAGATAGATAGATAGATAGATAGATAGATAGATAGATAGACAGACAGACAGACAGACTTACAGATCCCTAGTAAATCCTGGGCCCGGGGAAGGGGGTTGAACCATGAAAAGAAAATGAACAGATTGCAGAATAAATCATTGGTATCTTAACAAACCGGAGGGTGGCTCTAATAGCAATAGCATGTCTATTTCTATACGGCTTATCAGCTCAGTGCTCTCTAAGCAGTTTACAACATGTTTTAGTCAATTGTCCCCAACAAGCTGGGTACTCATTTTACCAACCAGTGGAAGGATGGAAGGCTGAGTCAACCTGGAGCCCGACGGGATTGAGCTCACAATCTTGTGGCTGCAGTACCAGCATTTAACCGCTGTGCCACCAGGGCTCTAACATATATTGCTAAATCTCAAGTCTTCTGTAAATTTACCAGTGCCAGCTCTCAGTGGCCTTGTAGGTGGACTAGAATTGTGGAATCATAAAATCATAGGGTCATCTAGTCCAAACCCATACCATGCAGGAAACCCATAAAGCAACCACCCCAAGAGAAGGGAATCCAACCTCTTTTTAGAGACCTCCAATGAAGGGGTCCACCTTATGAAGGAGTCCAGTCTAGATTCTCTCTCTCTCTCAATCAATCTGACACACACATATATCTGACCCACACAAGCCCCTTTCCCAGCAGAAACAAACCTTGCATGCTCCCCACTAACCTCCCAGGTCTTGCTTGGCTATTGAGATGATCACCCCCAAGAGAAAAAGGAAGAGGCAGGCCTGGGGAGCCATGCTTCTGCCCGGAACACACTTCGACACTCCAAGTTTTGGCTAAATACCTCTGCCTGGCTGGCCCAACCTGAATGGAAAGAGGTGGAGCTGTGTGACACTCCCCCCCCCACATGCCTTTCCATCTTCCCCAGAAAAAGATCAAGTACAGAGCTTCCCATCTGGGAGGATCTCTCTGCCAACGTGAACCTGTGCTTCCTTCCCCTCCTCATTTCCTCCTCCTCCTCCAGGATTTGTTAGCCTGGTTCCACAGGCAGGCTTTGATTCTTCATGTGGAGCTCCTGCCCCGACCTCTGCAAAGTTGCCAGGTCAAAGCACCAGAGGAATGGGGTGCAGTCCTGACTCACAGAGCTTTGCTCTTCCTGGAGATTCTCTTTCCTGGGGAGGAGGAGACTCTGTGTGCAAAGAGTGACCCACATAACAGCTCAGCAGCACGACCTTTACAGTCGGACCCTGCTGAGTGGAGAGCCCAGAGCCCAGCTGTGATGCAGGACGGCTCCCTTACCTGGAGGCCAGGTGGAAGCAGGCCTCTACCTGACCTTGGCTGAGGATGCCTTTGTTGCTTGGAAATTCATTCCTGGGGGAATGATGGGGACTAGAAATGTGGCTGCACTTTAAACAGATGGCTGGGATCCTGTATTGCACTTATGTAGTGTGAAATTGCACTGATGCTGTTGTTACCCTGTGTGTTTGGGGGGGTCCCAGGAGGGGCGCCCAGATTGCCAAATAAAATACCAATTGGGGAAAATTTGCTGGAGCACTCTCTTGGCTAACGAGAGGCAGGGTAACTTTAGCAAGATCTTTAACCCAATGTCTACAGCTTCAGGTCAGTGAACAGGCACGCAAGTTTAAAGTATCCAAAAACAACAATTTTATTGAAAGATAAACAGAAAATAAAACAGCACACACACTAACTAACTGGAAAGCAGAATTAGAGAGCGTTGGGATGGGTAATACGACACCTGGTGTCGTTGTCCTGGAGGGGGAAGATGAGGTTCCAAAGAAGAAAGCTCTGCGTGGCAGACTGAGGGGAGTTCCTTATACACACCAGCAGCAAGGCGGGATGGAAGTCCAGGGTGATCCGAAGACAATTTGAAAATGAGGGGTTTTTATAGGAGAGTTTGTGCCTACTGGCTATGGCAAGCCAGGTGAGAACAAAGGGAGTTTTAGCACACTGGACAAAGGATTTGGCAAAGGTCAAGTTTACATGATTGGATTTGCTCTTGATGACAATAGTGTGGCCGGTACGTTGATGGCCCAACATAAAGAGATGGCTTGGCTGAGAGCCGTGCCGCTATTGTGAAGTTTGCAGATGGAAGTTCCCTGAAGCTGCGGGCGAGGCGTGAGTTGCCGGCCTCAATGGGGTCTGGAATGCAGAACCATTAGCGGCCGCACTCTGTCCGTGCTTGTCCGGAGAACCTCGCAAACACGTGGAGTGGGGTGGCTGGAGAAAGGTCAAGCCAAGGCCGAATTGTTTGATATCAAAATGATATCTGGGGTCCTCACTGACAGTGCCATAGCAGGAGTTACACTGTTACTTGGCGGTTGCACTGCAACTTCCTTCCGCTGAATACGACCAGAGTGCAAGCAAAGGTGTTATCAGACAATGTGTTTCCTTATCGTCTTATGGGGAATGCGCAGGGGTGGTTTCCACAATCCTAGTGAATCAAGGGGTACCTTGAAAGCACTGACAAAGAGATGGGGCAATCTGTACTGCATTTCTATAAATGAGACAAATTGTTTCTCAATATTATATTTCAACTCAGTGAAACTGGCATGTGTGATGTGTAACTCCAGGACTTTCTCTATGTGTCCTTCTTGCTCTTTCTCTCTCTCCCCCTCCCCCTCCCGGCTGTGCTCTTCCGGTCTTTCCATTCACGACATCTAGGTCCAGTTCACACATTACAAGCCAGACGTCTGGTTGAGTCCTCCTGCTCACTTTTGCTGCCTGGTCACTCCTGCTCGCAGTGGAATAGCTAAAAATGCCTCAGTTGGTCAGACCCCAGCAACAGCTGGCTGGTCAGCATTTTGCCTTATAACTCCTGACAAGATGTTGGGGTTCCTGACTCTGGCCAAGATGGCCAACCATCAGCATTATGTTTAGCATGCTGCTCCTAGCTTTGTAAGATTTTTTATTACTTTTAAGCATGTATATATAAAAAATTAAGGAGTCCACAAGGGCAGAAATGCAGACTTCTACAGGAGTGTGTTGAGGAGCTCCTGTAGCCCCATGATTCTATGATTCTGTTCCAGACCTTTTCCTCAACAGTGAAATAAAAATCAAGGGCCAGAATGGTGTTGCTCTCTTCACTCCTGCCTAAGTTCTCCTGTGAAAGAGCTTGGACATTTTCTTCTAATGCATCATGCTCCCATTCATTTCAAAGCTGTGGAAGCAAAGTTGTGTTAGTAGACGGGTTTACACTGCACGTGAGTATGCACACTCCTTGAGTTGCGTATTCAGGCGCACATTGGGTGTCTTCATTCAGTTGCACAATCTCACCATGAATGTGTACAACTCTGCCCATGGAGGTTTATGATACCCAACCCTGACAGAAGATCTTGGCTGTAATGAATGTGAAACTTGCACTTTGTTGGCCATCATGCTGTCCAGAGGGAGATCCTTTCAGCAGCTGCTTAGTGGTGGTGGTAGTGGTGGTGGTGTTATCACAGTTATGATATGTCTGGTGAGAGCACTAGATATCCTTTTGATATCAAATAATTTGACCTTTCTCTGCCACCCTACTCCACGTGTTTGCAGAGGTCCCCTGGACAAGCACATATTAGGCGCGGCTGTTAATGGTTGTACATTCCAGACCTCATTCAGGCAGGCAACTTAAGCCTCTCCGATGCTTTAGGGAGAAACCTTCTTGCAAACCAGCTTTGCTCAGCGCGACTCTTTACAAAGACGCACAGCCAAGAGCCGAGCCATTCCTTTATGCTGGGCCATTTGCATACTGGCCATACTATTGTCATTGAGCGCTAAACCCATCATGTAAAACCTGACCTTTCCCAACTCCTCTGTCCAGCTACAAATTTCCTTTGTTCTCACCAGGCATGGCATAGCCTGTAGGTAAAGTCCACCCTATAAAAAGTCCCCTTTTCCAAGCCCTCCTTGGATCACTCCTGAATTCCATCCAGCCTTGCTGCTGCTGTGTTTGGCGAGCTGTCCCCTTAGTTCTCAACAACTGAGTATGCCTCCCTTTTTGGATCACTTACTGGAACACTCCGGACTGCTGTCCTGCCTTGCTGTCAGTCTGTCCAGCGAGTCGCCCCCTCGGCGAACCGCGCTGAGCTTCCTTCCCTGCAACCTCATCTCCTCTCCAGGACTACAAGACCAGGTGTTGTATTACCCCTTCCCCAAAGCTCTCCATTTCTACTTCTAGTTAGTTGTGTGCATGTGGTGTCTTTCATGTCGTTTATTCTCAATAAATGTTATTTTTGTTACTTTAAAACTTGTCTGGCTATGCTCTCTGACCTGAAGCCGTGGACATAGGGTAAAAGATCCCAGCTGAAGTTACCCTGCCTCTCGTTAGCTTAAGAGAGTGCTCGAGACTAATTTCCCCATCTTGTGTTTTTATTTGGTTATTTGGGCGCCCCTCCCGGGACCCCCAACATACAGGGTAACAGTGGTGGTGGGACACTTGCCTTTTCTGCACTGCTTTTCCCAGGCAGAAGCTCAGCTGCAGCACACCTACCCCACAATGGCTTGATTTATTTGGATGGCGTCCAGTTTGCTTCTTTGCCCCTCTTGTCCTCTTTCCCCGTTCAAACAGCCAAGAGCGCTTGCCAGAGACATTCTTCTAAGCACGCCATGGTCTCCTGCCCACTTTCACGAAGGCCCTTTCGCATTGTTCTCTGTTGCAATCAAGGGAGGGAGGATAAGAGAGATCTGGGAGGTGGGTCACATTGCCAAGGGCTGGGGGAATCAGGAAGGAGAGGAGCACACTTTGCAGTCTTCTAAACAATGGGAAAAGCATATTCAGTAACTGCATAACTTAAAAACGTCAAAACAGGTTACAGCCATGATGCAGATTTAGATGAAATATTAAATGCCAACGACTTGCATAAAAGGCAAAGTTTTAACTTGGAACTGGAAGGAAAACAAACCTCAGTACAGTTGGGCCTATGTGAGCACATGATGCTAAATATCCATTTGGGAAATGTCCAGGGACTGGGGGTTTGCAGTCACCTACTGTCTACCTTGTATTGATCATGTTGATATTTTTATTTGTTTATTTATTTATTTATTTGTATCCCGCCTCTCCATATGGATCGAGGCGGCGAACAACTTACAAATAGCATGTATTTGGAAACATTTCTATACATGCCCTCAACAAGCTGGTTACTCATTTTACCGACTTGCGAAAGAATGGAAGGCTGAGTCAACCTTGGAGCCCGGCAGGATCGAACTCACAGCCTTGTGGCTTGCAGTACTGGCGTTTAACCATTGCGCCACCAGGGCGCAGTGGTTAAATTGACCAATTGATTGATTGATTGATTGATTGATGGTTGTTATGTGTCTTCCAGTTGACTGAGTCTTATAGGTAACCCTATCCTAGCTTTCCTTGGCATGATTTATTATCCAGAGGAGGTGAACCATTGTTGCCTTCCTCTGAGGCTGAGACAGTGTGACTTGCTCAAGGTCAGCCAATGGATTTCCATGGCTGAATGGGGATTTGAACCCTGGGCCATTTTTGCACTGGACTGCTGCAGCGCTATTATTCCGCTTTCAACATCCTCTGGAATCCTGGGGTTTGCAGTTTTGGGAGGAGCCCGACTACAGCAGTCCAGTGCGAAAATGGTCCCGGACTCCTGGGGACCTGCTACTCCGGCATTCAAACAGCTACACCATTCTGGTTCCCTATCCTAGTGTTTTCCTGGCAAGATTTATTCATTCCAAGGAGGTTTGCCATCCTTGCCTTACTGTGGGGCTGAGAAAATGTGACTTGTACAAGATTACCCATTGCGTTTCCATGACTGAGCAGGGATTTGGATCCCAGTCTCCCAGAGTCCTAACCCAGTTAGGCCGGCCCCTCCCGAAACTGCAAAACCCCAGCATTCCAGAGGAGGTTGCAAGTGGAATCATCGCGCTATAACAGTGTACTGCAGAAATGGCCCTTAAATAAACCCCACTTCAGGTGTTTAAAAAATGGCAAGGGAGGCATGTAGAGGATTTTAAAGAATAATGTTCAATTAAAACTGGAACTTTGTTCTTTTAGGATTTTTTATTATTATTATTTTTGTAAAAAATCATAGAAAATAGAAAAAACATAAAATAGATAAGAGACAAAAATGCAAACTTGAATAGGAAAGATCTCTAGAAATGAAGGCTAAGAATGATAAAATATAATCATAAGTGTATAATAATATTACATAATATATAGCTTAATTTAAGATACCTTAAGACGTAGCTACGCACCTTCTTACTTCCTCACTTTGGTTCCAATCATTCTTCTTCCTCTCTGGCTTCCTGACTTGGTTGTCCTTAGGATAATAAATTAACTAGATAACTAGATAATTAACTAGATTTCTTTCCTTTAAATACATCAGGGCTCTACCGATATTACCTCTTTATAACATTACGTCTTAACATTATTACTATATAGCAGTAGTTTTATATTACAGATAATTAGAATGAACTGAATAAAATTCAGCCATCTCTCTCTCTTCAATCAGCAAAGCTTTTTATTGTCAAATCTCCCCATTTGCTTTTTTAAAAATTATATGACTGGATCCCATTCCTTAACAAACTTTCCAAGAAGGATCCCTCTTATTCATGTTATTCTCTTATCCATAATTGACATATATCCTACAATTTTATTTCCCAATCTTCTATATTCGGTATTTCTGATTTTTTCCCCATTTTTAGCATAATTAATCCTTGCAGCGACTGTCATATAGAATAAGATTTCATCTTGTTTCTTTTCCAATTCATCTTCTGGCATACCCAGTTCTGCACTTTTAAATTTTTATTTTATTGTATTTCAGTTTTCTCGCTTTTCTTTTTTCCCTAATCTGCAATTCTTAATGTATTTTTTTGAAAGATAAAAATTATTTTAAACATTAAAAATGGCAGGGGTGGGTCGGGGGCTGTCCTGCTCAGATGTGTTTCAGTCCTGGTGCTTCTTTCTGGCCATTTCCGCACTCGCCTGTTATAGCGCGATGATTCCACTTTCAACCTCCTCTGGAATCCTGGGGCCCCTCCCGGAACTGCAAACCCCAGGATTCCAGAGGAGGTTGAAAGTGGAATCATCGCGCTATAACAGGTGAGTGCGGAAATGGCCTCTGTCTGCTTTTCTTCCTGCCTGTCCTGCAGGTATGCAATTCACTTGTGGTGGAATTTCTACAGCTGCACAGATCCGCCTCTTTTGCAAACTTTTAAGTGACAGGCATGATGTTCTTCTTCTGTGGCTTTTGCCCCCTCTGCTGGTATTATGTTGCTGTTGATCTGGCTTGAATTTTCCTTGGGTGTTTTAATACCGTTCTGTGTACCTTGAGTCCAAAAGCAAATGACAATCAGCCCTCCTTTTTCCTTTCCCTGCTTCCAACTTTATCCATTATTTTCCTTCCAGTTTTCCCTGTCATTTCCTCTACTCCTTCAGAAGCAACATATACCTAAACTAGAAAAAGTGCTGTGTTTAAATCTGTTTCAGTATAAAAAGAAGCAAGGAAAAAGAAGGCTTCTACCTTCTAGACTAAATTATTTATTTCAGTGCAAACTTTTGGGAGCGCCAGTCCATTTCTCCAAATGCATGAAGTCTCAAGTAGAGACTGATGCAAATGTGGTGTGTGTGTATGTGTGTGTGTGTATTTTTGTATGTGCAGGCATGTATGCATATGAAATCTGGCAGGAATGCAGAATGTGTTGCTCCAGCAATGGGGCAGCAAGTACAGTCTTAACAGTGTTGGTAAATAGTATTTAGAAGGACAGGGTTGCATGAGAGTGCCAGAGTGTCCTGGAAGACTGAAGCGACAGTGGATTGTGTGAATTGCAATTTCTAAAGTTTGTACAGGGAATAGAATCATAGACACTGATGCAAATGTGGTGTGCGTGCGTGCGTGTGTGTATCTTTGTATGTGCAGGCATGTGTGCCTATGAAATGTGGCAGGAATGCAGAACGTGTTGACCCAGCAATGGGGCAGCAAGTGCAGTCTTAAGAGTGTTTGTAAATAGTATTTAGAACAGTGGTTCTCAACCTTCCTAATGCAGTGACCCTTTAATATAGTTCCTCATGTTGTGGTGACCCCCAACAATTAATTACTTATTTATTATTTACAATGCCTCCCCCCGGCAAAGGCCGCCTCGCCGGCCAGGAATGGGGGGCGGGCAGGGAGGAAAAGAGGAGCCGCACATCTCCCCCAGGAAAAAACTCCAAGAACACCCCCGGGCTCTGCTTCTGCTTCTCTCTCGTTTCTGCTGGGGGGGCAGTGTGGGAAAAGTTTCCAGAGTGTTGACCCTGGCCAGGGGGGCAGGAATCCCAGCAACTTTGTCTTTTGCATTGGGCGCAGCTCGCCCCCCTGGAAAAGCGCTGCCTTGTGGCCCCCCTGGCCCCTCCGCAGTGCCCCCTACGTGGCGAGTGGGGCAGCGGCCATGGCGAGGAGGGGGCTTGCCCCCCGTGCTGCCACTGCCCCCCCAAGCTGGCCCGTCAGACGGGAGGTTCTCCCGGTAGCGGAGAAGGGGAGCAATTTCAGTCCCTTCTGAACAGGGGGCAGGAGGACGCAAGTGCGTGGCTCCCGCTTGTGCACCACCACTCCTGCTGTGGTGACACTGTGGCCACACGCGCTCCCGCCAAAGGGGGCAGGAGGGTGCAAGTGCATGGCTCACACTTGTGCACCACCACCGAGGAGGGAATGGAGCCTAAGACCCTAGGAAATATGTATTTTCCGATGGTCTTAGGCGAGCCCTTTGAAAGGGTCATTAGACCCCCAAAGAGGTCACGACCCACAGGTTGAGAACTGCTGATTTAGAAGGACAGGGTTGCATGAGAGTGCCGGAGTGTCCTGGGAGACTGAAGTGACAGTGGATTGTGGGTATTGCAATTTCTAAAGTTGCAGTAAGAGATTCCCACCAGTTGAGGGCGCACCATTGTGCCATCTAGTGGTGAAAAGCAGACATTGCTGGGAGAACGATGTGCCCAGAGATGGTAAGGGGGTATATACATTTAGAGGGAGGGGCAGAATGAGGGCATTGCCCCTCCCAAATAAAAATTCTGCCCCCTCAAAATTTTCCTTCCACCCACAAATGTCTAGCACTATAGTGACTTAAAACATTGCTGAGTATTTGGAGTTTCTATTTAGGCATCCCAAGGAAAGGGTCAAGGAAAGTGATACCCAGGGAATGCAAGACCAGCAAAGACACACATGGACATCAAGGTGTCTTTTTTTTTTTTTTGCAATGCTGGGAAGTAAAATTTCATTTTTTGGGGGGCAGAATTCTTATCTAGGGGCCAATGCCTTCATTCCCCCTTCTCCCTTATGCCTGCACCCTGGTTATTTGAGATGTAGGGACAAGAAATATGGTAAAGCCAGAATTAACTTTAGGACTGTGTCTCAGTATCAGAGGAAGAGACTGTATAATGTCCTGGAGTCACACCCATCCCCAACTATTTTGTACGGGGAATAGAATCATAGAATCATAGAAATGTAGAGTTGGAAGAGACCACACGGGCCATCCAGTCCAACCCCCTACCATGTAGGAACACCCTCAAAGCACTCCTGACAGATGGCCATCCAGCCTCTGCTTAAAAACCTCCAAGGAAGGAGGAGAATCCACCACACTCCGAGGCAGCAGATTCCACTGCCGGACAGCCCTGACCGTCAGGAAGTTCTTCCTGAGGTTCAGGTGGAATCTCTTTTTCTGCAGCTTAAATCTGTTGCTCCTTGTCCTGGTCTCTGGAGCAGCAGAAAACAAGCCCTCTCCCTCCTCTACGTGGCATCCCTTCAGATATTTAAACGTGGCTATCATGTCCCCTCTTAACCTTCTCTTCTGCAGACTAAACATCCCCAGCTCTCTAAGTCTATCCTCATAGGGCTTCATGGCTTTCTTTCTTTCTTTCTTTCTTTCTTTCTTTCTTTCTTTCTTTCTTTCTTTCTTTCTTTCTTTCTTTCTTTCTTTGATGAGAATTCTTTTGCCATTTGAGGTCCTGCTCTTCTAAGGAGTGGAGCCTGGAGGACAAGAAAGCTCATTTTCTTTGAGTGGACAAAGCTCTTGCTTTGCCTTTCTTGGCCCATCGTTTGCTTGACCAAGGAGAAAAGAACCTCCTGGGCCCATCTTGGGCCCTTTCCACACAGGGGTAATAAAAGGGTGTAGCGCGACCTCTGATGGAGGTCGTTTACACTGTAAAATGGATTGGGGCGGACTACTTAAGTGTAATTCCACACCCCAATCCGCGCTAGGGCGACCGGAAGTGGTGGCGCCGCGTGCTTTTTAAAAATCACTTTTCATGAGGTTTTTAAAAGGCACGGGGTGTGCAGCCATGTGCAGCCGCGTTGCAGCGCCCGGTGTAGATTTGCAGGTGCACGCAAGGGCACACCTGCAGACCTGCCAGGGGGCGGGCTTCTGGCTGGCGAGCTTCTCCAGTTGGTGGAGAGCCTCCGCCAGTCGTAAGCCGCCATTTTGGATGCCGCAGGACGCCACAGGACGCAGACGAGTGTGGAGCAGCAAAAATGTGCTGCTCCACGCGGCGATGGATTTACTGGTTGCAGGTGAGGTCCGTCCTAGTGTGTTTTCGCCCGTTTCTTCCTCTGCGTGTGGAAAGGGCCTTGGTCTCCTCCTTTTGAGCTGAATTCCTGAGCTGAAGGGACAATTTGGCCATGCCTCCCCTTTCCCCAGAGGCACCGCTGGGAAGCAGCCCCAAAGCCCCAGGGGAACTTCTGAGAGCTGCTGTGCCCTTCGCTCAGAGGTTCCCACACACAAGGTAGTGCCAGGGCAGGGCTGGGAACGGGGCAATGGCCGTTGTCATACCTCTCAGCATTCCTCACCATCGGAATGGCTGCCAACAGCTTCTAGGAACTGCAGGGCAACCACACCTCAGGAACAAGCCAGGACATGCAGGAGTAACTGCATCCCATAAGTACTGTGAGCAGAACTTCAGAGGCCCCTTCCTTTCCAGCTGTGCACTTTGCAGGACTTTGGGCAGCATTCATGTGGCACTGGAGGGAACAGATAGTCTTTCTTATCTTGGTGGGTGACAGTTGGTGTTTCTGGGGTGGGAAAATGAGGCCGTTAGCTTAGCAGGGGACAAAGGCCATGTCCAACAACTTTGACCCTCCAACCATGGTTCTGATGACAGGGTTACACAAAGCCCTGGCAATACCCAGTTTTGGAAGCAGCTGCAATTCTTGGCCTCCCCAAGACTAGGCCTGGTACCAAAAGCTTAGACCCGTCACTATGATGAGATAAAGCTTTACTGGTGGTCAATGGATGCAGCAAGTGGATGACTGCAGAGGCAAGCATCGCAACCCATTACTGAGGGGGCCCAGCATCTGCTCTCACTAGGGGGTAGAATTTAACTAATGAATCCTAGCCAGACCACTCCACTCACATTCTACAGCAGGTCCCCTGGGCTGGGCTACACCACCATCCCACCCTGGAGAGGCTACTGGGAGCCACTGGAGGTCGTTGCCCTCCCGGAGCAGAATCAAACAAAGGAGATGGAAGTCTGCAGGTGTGCCCCGTCTCACTTTCCAACTACACAAGCAGGTTGCTACTAGGAGGGGTGATTCACCTGGACCTGGTCCCTGTTGGCTCTCTGCCCTATCTACTAGGTCCCATTGGGCACAAAGCCCCCCTTCCATGTGGCTGGGCAGTTGTTCATGTTCAGCCATGATGCTGATGAGGATGCTTGAACCCAACCCCAGGAGGCCATATTTCCTGATGAAGGGGAAGGACAAAGACAGGGAAGGGGCCCTGTTGGCTTTAGCAGTCGGCACCTCATGGCCTCCTATGCAGACGTCGAGCATCTTTACCTTTCCTCCCCGTTTTCTGTTGGGGATCCCCGCTAGACTTGTAGGGGATACAAACCAAAGTCTTCCTAGATACAAGAATCACCTGAAATGCCTCCTCCTGAGCCTAGTGGACCTGTGCTGAGATCACCAACTGCAGTGCTGTGGTTTCCGTGAGGGTAGAAGGAGAGGCAATATTGGGTAGTGATTGGGCTACAACCTCAGAGACCAGGGTTGGATTCCCTGCCTGGCCATGGCAACTTACTGAGTGACCTTGGATGTGTCCCATACTCTCAGCCCCAGAAAATCCTGTGGTAGGTTTGCCTTAGGGTTCCCATAAGTTGGAAATGACTTGAAGGCACACAACAACAGAACGCTGAGGCTTCACCTGGAAGAGTGGAGTAACACTTGTCCCCTGCCGGAGGACCCCAGTAGATAGGAAAAAGTAGGAGGGAGGGAGACTGATTCAAAGGATCAGACAAAAAAGTGGGTAGCATAATAAATGATATTACAAAAAATATACAGAAGATGGAATAACCCAAGGCAGTTAAAGGGGACTGATAGCTGTCCAAGTGATACCAAGCAGAGTAATGCAGGGCTGATGGGACTGGTGGTCCAATTGCATTTGGAGAGCCCACCTCTGCTCTGACCACAGGGAAGCAAAACTTTGTTTTTCAAAACAGTGTTGGAAAAGGAAAGGTATCCCTTCTCCCACCCTTCGACTTCGGCCATCATTGCCAGAAATGGGGGAAAAAATCCTTCTGTGATGTTTGGAATGGCAGCGTTAGGAAAGAAATGCCTGGCACTGACTTTATTTAGCAAACAGAATAATATAGTTTTAAATGAGGCATCTCTTTTGTTTTTTTTCTGTACATTTTTGGAATTTAATCTGCCTCGTGATGTTCTGAGAACCTGGAAGATGTCCAGAGGAGAGTCACCAAAATGGTAAAAGGCCTGGAAACCATGAAGCCCTGTGAGGAGCAGCTTAGGAAGCTGGGGAAGTTTAGCCGGGAGAAGAGAAGTTTAAGAGGGGACATGATAGCCATGTTTAAATATCTGAAGGGACATTGTATGGAGAATGGAACCAACTTGTTTTCTACTGCTCCAGAGACTTGGGCCATTTCCACACTAGCCTGTTATAGCACTATGATTCCACTTTCAACATCCATGTGGCCCCTCCCAAAACTGCAAACCCCAGGATTCCATAGGATGTTGAAAGTGGAATCATAGCACTATAATAGGCTAGTGCAGAAACAGCCTACGATACTACAGAGCAATGGATTCAAACTTCAGGAAAAGAGATTGTACCTAATCCTTAGGAAGAACTTCCTAAGGGTCAGGGCTGTTTGGATGGCCCTTGGGCTCTCTTCCTTGGGGTCTCTTCCAGCTCTATGAGTCTATGCTTCTATGCACAGGGTCACCACAAGTCAAATGTGACTCCACAGCAATTGAAAGTAATGATGGTTTTCTCGGTTTTAGCCTCCTCCTGGGCCAGAATAGTAACCCTGAGAGGGAAGTCACCTCCCCTTTTGTATTCTGGTTCATTCAGATTGGGGCAGTGGTTCCCACAGGCCCTGTACCTGCGCCAGTACCCCAGAGTGGAGGGTGGAGACGGGTGTCACAAAGCAACAAAGCCACAGGAGTCAGGATTTGCAGTGAGAAATGAGCATTTTACTGAAAAAGTGCAAGAGGGACTCCCGTGGTCGGAGGATGGAGAGGTGGTTTGGGTCGTGGAAGCAGAGCTGGAGTCCCTGGGCTCCAAGGAGGTCACTGTTCTTGTTGTCACAACCTTCTGGCTGGCTGACTCCACAGTGGGGGTGGCGTCCTGGGCCTCAGCTGCCTTGCAAGATCTGGAGAAGGTCAAGGAAGGAGAAATTGCTCATGTCAATTATAAGGAGGCAATTTTTGGCTCATTTTTCTTTTTTCTCGAAGGAAGCAAGGAGTAACTCTAAGAATTTCCTTCCTGCGGCCAGAAAGTCTTCAAAAACTACAGTGCATAATTAATTATGTGTAGGATGAAACTGCAGTTTTTGAAGACTATTTGTAGTTTAGGACTTATTCTGCACATAATTCACGTGTGGTATTTTTCTGCAGAAACAGCGTTATCTGCGGCTCACAGAAAATGCTGTTTCCTGTATAGAAAATGCTATTTTCTGCGCATAAAATACCATGTGCAATTTTTTGCACAGAATAAGTCCCAAACTACAAAGATTCCCATCAGCCAAGGAATCTCCTTGTCACTCAGAAAACACATTTTTCTACTGTTTCTGAATACATGCAAATGTTCTTTCCCTCCTAGTAGCACAGAATTCTCCTTCTCCTTTTGGCAGCTAGAGGCTTCTTGGTCAAAAGAACCTCTTCACTGCAAGACCTACACTGGCACAGAGCACAAATCTTACTTTAATTGGGTCTGGAAAAATTGTGTCTGTTGCTCCTCGAGTTTGCGCATTCCGTGGCTGCCTGAGGTCCTATGCTAGGCCTCTATAGCCTAAATTTCCACCAGCAGAGTTAAGCCATTAATTGTGCTACGCTGCTCTTGTGTTGCGTGGCAACCTTGCACAGCTAAACGGACAACCACTTCATTCATGCTCATCCATGTTCAACATGCATGGGCACCTATGCACAATACACATGAAAGCACATGCACATGGAGTTTGGTGTCCAACAGTACCACACGTACCACTCCACTTCCACAACTTTGGACTGAGTGTGGATGTTCTGCATCTGACAAAAATGTCCTGTTGCTTTTGTACAGATAGGAATAGGAATATCCCTCTTATATTCCGCACTGGTGAAGCCTCATCTGGAATAGTGCATTCAGTTCTGGGCACCTCATTTTAAGAAGGATATAGACAAGCTAGAGCAGGTTCAGAGAAGGGCAATAAAGATCACAAGAGATATGGAGAACAAAACCTATGAGGCGAGGTTGAAGGAGCTGGACATGTTGAGTTTGGCGGAGAAGAGACTGAGGGGTGACATGGTGGCCCTCTTTAAATATCTCAAGGGCTGCCCCAGAGGGGAGGGGGCAGACCTGTTCTCTGCTGCCCCAGAGGGGAGGACCAGGCCTAAGGGTTTTAAGATGCAGGGCAGTAGGTTTCAACTGAACCTTAGAAGGAACTTCTTGACACTGAGAGCATTTGGGCAATGGAACCAATTGCCTAGGGAGGTGGTGGAGTCTCCTTTGGGTGTCTTCTAAAAGGGGCTGGATGGTTACCTGCTTCTGGAGATGCTCTCGCTAGAGATCCTACACTGAGCAGGAGATTGGACTCTATGGCCCATGAAGCCCCTTCCAACTCTGTGACTCTGTGATTCTATGGTTGCCAGGTGACTATGGGCTATAGGCTCCCATACCTTTACTATTTAGTAGAGCCTCCAGTCAGGAAGACTTATCATGCAACTCCAGCAGAAGGAACTGTGGCACCTATGCATTTATTTGATTTCTATCCTGTCTTTCTCCCAAAAGAGAACTAAAAGTGGGGCCTCTCCTGGCTCACCTCAATCCACCTTTTGGCTGATGCAACCCCATGAACATGGCTGTCTACTGGCTGATGGAAATCAGGGGTTTGTGTGGCAGCAACAGAGAACCATCTCACTCCAGTCCTGTGGCTGGATGCACAACCACAGGGACAGGTCCTCGGGGGGGGCTGGAGAATGGGTGTTTCTCCACAGCTACCGCTGGGCTCCCCACCAGGCAGGAAACTGCTGTAATGGGGGAAGACGTCCGCATCAGCTAAAAGGAGGGGTTGGGGGCATGAGGGCCAAAGAGGGTTGGGCTACATGGTCTCTGGGAGTCCCCGAAAACTCTGTGAGATGATGGGGATGGCAAAGAATGACCAGCAGGCAGTTGTCCTAGTTGGGATGGGGATGGTAGGTCGTTAATCTTCAGAAGACTGGAAACAGTAAGAAATCTGAAGCTCTCATAATCTGTGCTTATGATTATTGGTAATTCTAGTAAGCTGAATGTACATAGATCTATAATGGTAGAATAAGGCATGGGATTTTAATTGCTTTTTCCTTTTCACTATTGTTTGCAATAGTTTTGCGTTTTATTTTGCAAGTGTAGGTAGGATGTGTTTAGTGTAATCAATTGCCTTTGAGTAACTGGTTTTGTTATCATGCCTTAGTTTGAGTTTAGTTTAAATTAGTTCAGTTTTACATGTATATTGTTTATGAGGAGTTTGTTCCCTTTTCTCTTGTTCCTTTTTTTCTGCCTCCTCTGTAGTTGTGAATTAGTCTGTTTGTATCTCTGCACCCCAAAAAGAATAAATATTAAATGTGAATCAATGTTCTGAAGTTAAATCCTAGAACCCTGCCAAGCTTTAGGTGAAGGCAGGTATCCCCTGTTTTCTGATTCTGGGGAACTTTTTCTCCAAAACTATTCTTGGTTGCATCCATAGGAACATCATGTCTACATCAAGGGAGGTAATGGTACCACTCTATTCTGCCTTGGTTAGACCTCATCTGGAATCCAGTGTCCAGTTCCGGACACCTCAATTCAAGAAGGATGTCGACAAGCTGGAACGTGTCCAGAGGAGGGCGACCAAAATGGTGGAGGGCCTGGAAGCCTTGAAGCCCTATGAAGAATGGCTTAGAGAGCTGGAGATGTTTAGTCTCAGAAGAGAAGGTTAAGAGGGGACATGATAGCCATGTTTAAATATCTGAAGGGATGCCATGTAGAGGAGGGAGAGGGCTTGTTTTCTGCTGCTCCAGAGACCAGGACAAGGAGCAATGGATTCAAGCTGCAGGAAAGGAGATTCCACCTGAACCTCAGGAAGAACTTCCTGATGGCCAGAGCTGTCCGTCAGTGGAATATTCTGCTGCCTTGGAGTGTGGTTGAGTCTCCTTCTTTGGAGATTTTTAAGCAGAGGCCGGATGGCCCTCTGTCAAAGGGAGGGCTTTGATGGTGTCTTCCTGCCTGGCAGAAGGGGGTTGGACGGGCTGGCCCCGGGATCTCTTTCAACTCTATGATTCTATGATTCCAAGTCATGCCCAGTTCCATTTGACAGTTTTGCTGCAGTTCCAAAACACATATGGGGAGGGGATGGTGGTGATGGGAAGGAGGGAATGGTGTCGGGGGGGGGAGCCTTTAGCTTACCTTAGAAAACAGGATTAGTGCAAGACCATTTCCTGCAGCCGTTTATGCAGCATTTCATGTTCCCGGCGCAATGAGAGTCCTTTTGGCAGGTGTCTGTGCAAATGCCGAGCGGGGAGAGTATGGGGGAGATGAGTGGGCAGGAGCCGGGCTTTTCTGCAAGGGGAGAAGCACAGGGAGGGTGAGAGGAGGCAGAGAGGATAGCTTGTCCCCAGCTGTGGTAAGGAAGAGAGGGAAAGCAAGTGGGGACCCCCATGCTCCTAGCAGCCCAGGAGGGGTTCTCATCCTCATGGGCAATTGGGAAGCAATTCTTCACTAATTCTGCTTTTGAAGGAAGCAGTTCTCTTCCTCCTCTGAGAAGCAATTCGGAAACTGCAATTTTCCGAGCGTATTCACAATTTGGATCTTATGTTGTACAAAATTTGTCTGCACAGAAAACACCGGCCCTTTCCGCATGGCATTTTCCATGCAAAAGGGCGTCTGGAGCATCGCGCGATTGTGAGGAGTGATCTGCACGACGCACTCACAATCGTGCAATGCTCCAGGGGCTGGCAGGCGCCAATTGCGCACCTTTTCATTTTTGACGAGAAGCCGAAAATGGTGCGCGATCGCGCATTGCTCCCAGGCCCCGCGTGCACTTACCTGGTGTGCAGAGCCTCCGGAGCCGCGCCGGTCGTGCTTCCTGTCCCAGCGCAGCCTGAGAAACTCCAGGCTATACTCTGGAAGGAAGAGGCGGGGCTCTCACACGAGTAGGCAGCTCTTGCGGAGTCGAAGGACCCCGAACGCGAGAGCCTCTCAAAAGGGGCTGCTCACGTGATCCCCACACCCCAGTGCCGGAAGAAGGTAAGGTGCAGAAAAGGCCATCGTTTTACGCACAGGAAATAGAACTCGTTGCAGAGAAATACTGTTTTCATCATAGAAAATGCTGAAATTCAGAAATTATTCTGCACAAAATTCACACCGGTGGTTCTGAGCAGAAGATGTTGTTTTATAAAAGCAAAGCAAAACAACAGAACAACATGCAAATTTTGCACAGACCAAGTCCTGAACTGAGAAGCTTCTCATCTTGCCAGGGTTCCACTCATCAGGGTTCCATGAATTTGAGAAACACATTATTTGACTATTTTACCATTCCGCCCCCCCCCCAGATATTCTTTTAATCCTTAGTGGGGTGTTCATGGTGGTGGGTGTGCATGCAAGGGAGGAGGCCCTGCAGAATCCAGTCAGATCCACAGCCCAGCTGGAGCTAAGCTGAAGGGCGACTTAAACAGCATGAGGAGGAAGAGGAAGAGGAAGAGGAAGAGGAGAGGGCTGGTGCATCACAGGGACAGACGGGAGCTTCAGGAAGTTGCCCGTCAGGGATGGGCAAAGGATACACTGGGTCGTATGTGGCATCCAAGACCATTCTTGTGTCCCACCACAGGGTCCTGTCCCCCATGCCAATGTGATGGGCACATACCCTTTCTGGATTGGGCAACCCTTCTCTGGAAATGCCAGCAGAGCCCTGTCAAAGTTGTCCTGCTCACAGTGTTTTTGCTGTGGACGCCAGGCATTGGGCAATCATGCAAATGCTGCCAGGATAACTGAGCTGGTGCCTTAAAAATAGCTCTTTAGTCAATTGCTGATTTCAACAAAATGTGTGTGTGTGTGTGTGCTAGTTGTATGTCTGCCTTTGGGCACTGTGTGAACTGTCCTTGGAAAGGAGGTATAGAAACTCAACCAACCAATTCTTCATAAAACACCAAGTCCAAAAACAAGCAGCACAAAAATCTTCCCGTGTGAACCCATTTTTAGTTCGCAACTCTGATGAGGCAAACAGCCGGCAGTCTTTACTCAAGTGCTCATTTGGCATACAAAATAGTAATGATGTCAGAAACATCAAGAGTTTCAGGAAGTGGCTGGGAAGAAGAGGGAAGAAGTTAACACCTTTTCTTCCTTCCACACTGGGGCAATTGCACCGGCAGAAACATTGATCATCCAGCCCTGCCTCCTGCCGGGTTCGTCAAGTTCATTCAAGGCAAGGAGAAAGAATGACACCCCCTGTTAGTCATGCACATGCATGCACGTATGCGCACACACACACACACACACACACACACAGAGCTGCTTTAAGAGAAATGTCAGAGAGGGGAATAAAAATTCTTGCAACACTTTACATTTTAGGTTAATGCTTTGATTGTGAGGCATGCTTCCAAGGGCTTCCGTACTCCAGACAAATCACAAGATGTTTCTGACTGGTGAAGGCTTCTCTTCTAGTCCATGAGGTCCTCTTCAGTGTACATAGAAGCTAGTGGCATTAGAAGCAGTCGTAAAATTCCTAGCGGGGTGGTTGTTGAGGGAGTCGAGATGGCTGCTTCCTGGCTGTGTAGGCTTTGGAAAGGTAAGCCATGGCTTTTTTCAAGACAGGAGGTTTGGCACAGTACCTTCAGCCTGAGATGACTTATGCTTCAGCTTGGCAGCTCATGGCTGACCAGTGGCTGGGAATGGACCAAGGAAATAAATTCTCCCTTCATTAACTTGCTTGCACCACTCTCATACCTATTAGGAGTATGGTGTCTAGACTAAGGAAAGAAATAGTACCTCTCTGTTCTGCTTTGGTCAGATCTCATCTGGAATTCTGTGTCCAGTTCTGGGCACCTCATTTCAGGAAGGATATCGGCAAGCTGGAGCACGTCCAGAGGAGGGCAACTAAAATGGTGAAGGGTCTGGAAGCCATGAAACCCTATGAGGAGCGGCTGAGGGAGCTGGGTGTGTTTACTCTGCGGAGGAGAAGGTGAAGAGGGGAGATGATAGCTGTGTTTAAATATTTGAAGGGATGTCATGTCGAGGAGGGAGCGGGCTTGTTTTCTGCTGTTCCAGAGACTAGGACAAGGAGCAATGGATTCAAACTTCAGGAAAGGAGATTCCACCTGAACCTCCTGAAGAACTTCCTGACGGTCAGAGCTGTCCGGCAGTGGAATAGGCTGCCTCAGGGGAGTCTGGTGGAGTCTCCTCCTTCTTTGGAGGTTTTTAAGCAAAGGCTGGATGGCCATTTCTTGGGAATGCTTCGATGTGAGTTCCTGCATAGCAGAAGGGGATTGGACTAGATGGCCCCTGGGGTCTTTTCCAACCCTATGATTCTAGGATGAGAGATGGGTCACCCCAGGCAATCCAGTTGCTTTTGCCCAATGAAATCCTGGTGGCCTTGCACCCCAGCCCAGGAGACCTATTGGCCAGCCATGGGCACCTGCAGAGTGGACTCTGCGATGGTCTGAGTAGAATGTGTTGTTTGGAGTCCCAATTCTTGCTGTGAGGGGATGCTGGATCCCATGAAAGCTGAAGGGCTGTGCTGCTTTCCTCTTCTGTTGGCCACCTCCTGTATCCATTGCTCACCAGTGGGGCTCCTCCTATAGCAGGGATGGGTCTCAGTTTGGGCTTCCAGATGAAGCCTTGGGGAGGCCGGCCATTGCAGCCAGGGCCAGCTAGGAACACTCAGCTTCCTCTCTCTCCTTTGCTCGCTCTCTCGCCCTTCAGCATGGGAGGGTGTTGGTGCCTTCCTGCCAAGCTGGCAGGTGTGAGTGTGTGTGTTTCTGTTTGGAGTGACTCAATTGTTTCTTCTCAGTCTCTGCCAAAGTGTGGAATGGCTGCAGGCTCTTCATGTCCTTCTTTCCAGCAGGTAGTTTCCTCCAGACCACAAGGGGTGAATTCAGACAAGGACAATGGGTAGCTATTTTGAAGCTGGTTCCTGCTCTGGTTGTTCCCTGCATGCGCCCTCAGCCAGGAAGCCGAAGTCAGAGGCACAGCCGTGGCTTCAAAGAGGAGTCCATGACCTCTTGTGTGTGACTCTTTAATTTCCTCTCCTTGTCGAGGACTGGATCACTTGCTTTTACATCCAGAAAGGGAGGTCACTCCTTGGGTTCCCACCACCACCTGCCCCTTCCAGCAGTGCTGGACTTTCCTCCTAACACTCCCCCTTGAGGGTCTTTGCCGGCATAGTTGAGTTGTGCTACGTTTCCTTCACAGGGTTTGTATGTGTGTGTTTTTGTTTTGTTTTGTTTTTTGAGGAAGTGTCCTATTTTTGAACTTGTAGGAATCCAAGCAAAAGCAGATTTGCATTGAGATAACAACAGCAAAAACATGCCAGGGAAAGTCCCTAGCCGCCCCCCTCCCAGAGCAAGAAACAAAACCCCGAGGCTACGGGTCCCTGGTTCACACACCCAGCAAACTGCACATAAACAGCACAGCCTGGAGAGAAGAAAACTGTTACTCCGATGGCGAAACCCTATCCTGGGGTCTACAATTTGATATTAAATATGATTCTGTGTGCCTGAGAGGTCACCTGGATGAGCACGTAGACAGTCACTGTCGAATGACCGAAAACCAGGTCAGGCCAGTAAAATCCTCTGTCACGTAGCCCCAGGAGACCTCAAGATGTGCAAACCCACAGTAAACAAAGGGTCCCCAGGAAGCTGACTTGAGGGGATTAGCGTGTCTGCCCCAAGTCGAGCAAATATTCCATCAGGCGAGGACCATTTACATGAAGTCACACCGCAAACTAACACAGCTGAAGATCCTGAGACTTTGGCAACACCTTGCAATCCCATCACACAAAGGAAATTACCATGGTGGAGCTTCATTGTCGCCCCAACACCCATTGTTCTCCCCGGGAAAGGATTAGTCCTCCAGGTACTTTTCCCCCTACAAATAGTCCCAGTTTTTGAGTCGTTCTTTGGATCACTCCCGGTCATACCAGCAGACCATTTCTCCATCTGTTGAGTGATCCCCTCAGCCCTCTCCATGCTGAACCCCACTTCTCCGCTCTTTTTCCGGTATCAAGGACTTCAGGACAAGGTGCAGTATTACCCCAGCTATACCCCCTTCAATATTTCCCTATCCAGTTTCCTCTCTTCTGCTTCTTAATAGGTCTTGAGTGAGGGTGGGAGTGATTGCATTGCTGTGTGAGACTTTCATTCAATAAAATCATTTATTGGACATTCTGGTTTGGTTTTTGGCTTGGTCTGACCCCATAAGAACTGGGTAAAAGACCCCTCTAGGTTACCCTGCCTCTCGCATTGCTATTGCTTGTGCTCTGGCTAGTTTCCATTCCCCATCACGTGGAGCACATTGAGGTGTCCCCCAAGGGACCCCAGAAATCAGGGTGACAAGTGTGTGTGTGTGTGTGTGTGTGTGTGTGATGTGAGAGAGAATTCAAAGACACACACACACTCACACCTGCAAACACACACAGAGATTATGCAACTGAAAGGCTAGTCCCATCACAAGAGGGGACATGATAGCCATGTTTAAATATTTGAAGGGATGCCACATAGAGGAGGGAGAAGGCTTGTTTTCTGCTGCTCAAGAGACCAGGACAAGGAGCAACGGATTCAAGTTGCAGGAAAGGAGATTCCACCTGAACCTCAGGAAGAACTTCCTGACAGTCAGGGCTGTCCGGCAGTGGAATCTGTTGCCTCGGAGTGTAGTGTAGTCTCCTTCCTTGGAGGTTTTTAAGCAGAGGCTTGATGGCCATCTGTCGGGATTGATTTGAGGGTGTTCCTGCATGGCAGGGGGTTGGACTGGATGGCCTGTGTGGTCTCTTCAAACTCTGAATTTCTATGATTCTATGATTCTAAGGTGTACCCCAGCATCTCCAACTTTGGAATTCCAGACAGAAGCATGTCAAAAAGATGTTCCATCATTCCTCTCCCCCACAGCAAAGATGTAGTGAAGCCTCTTGTAAAGCAAAAGAGGAGGTGATAAGTATAGGAGAGAACCTACCAGACCCCGGGGTTTTCTGCTACTGCTGGAGCACAGGAGGGGTTAGTAAAACAGGAACTTCTTTGGAGGTTTTTAAGCAGAGGCTGGATGGCCATCTGTCACAGGGAGTGCTTTGAGGGTGTTCCTGCATGGCAGGAGGTTGGACTGGATGGCCCCTGGGGTCTCTTCCAACTCTAGGATTCTATGATTCTATGATAACTGAACATAATCTGTCCTGGATGTGTTTCAGTAGGTCGTAGAATCATAGAATCATAGGGCCTCAGGGCCCCTATTTTCCCCCATCATCTGCAGGGCAATCTTTCTAGATTTTTTTTTTTTTCATGCTAGCAGATTTAGAAGACAAAATAATCTGCCATATGAAAACCATTTTTTCCTATAAAGCTCACCAATACAAATTCACTTATGTGTATTTCTACACATCCAAGTAGGTTTTTTACTCCCTTTCCCTGGATTTGCATCTCTTTCACCACCAACCCTCACTTTCAATAGTAAGTCAGGCATATATTTAAATATATCTGTACATTTCGAATGGAAGAGATCCTTCCTTCCCAGGTGTCAGGACCTCCGCGGCCCCGGACGCAGCACCCGAGGAGGAGGATGATCCGGTCTCCTCACGAGTAGCGGCGGAGGATCCGGTCTCCTCGCGAGTAGCGGCGGAGGATTCGGTCTCCTTGCGAGTAGCGGCGGAGGATCCGGTCTCCTCGCGAGTAGCGGCGGAGGCCTTTGGCGCCGGGAACAGCTGCCCGGACGCCATCGAGGCCACCGCCGCCGCAGGGGAGGCTACGGAGCCACCTGCCGCTACGGGAGGTCGTCCCGAGCCCGCCTGCCCTGACGCCGCTGAAGACGCCGATGGAGCCGGCGCTGCGGAAGAGAGTCGCCCGGAGGTCACTGGGCCGCCGCTCACCCGCGGGCCCGATCCGGAGGAGCCTGACGGCCTCCCTCCCACATTCTCGCAGCGGCGGCAGGCCAAGGACGCTTCCCGCCGCTCCCGCCGGTTGCTGGAGCGTCAGCGGCAGGCTGAGGGCTCGCAGCTGGCTAAGGACGCACAGCTGTGAGCCCGGCTGAGGGCTCCCAGCTGCGCAGCAGCTTCAGGATTGGCAGGCGCCGGCGCCAGGCCCCTACTTTAGAGCCAGAGGGAGCCAAGTTCAGCACGGAGCAACAACCAACGGCTCTCCGTGAGTTGCCTGTCAGTGCTGCTGCCTTGTTCCTGCCTTGTTCCTGCCTGCCTTGCCCCTGCCGCGGTCCCGCCTCGTTCCTGCCGAGACTCTGCTCGGAAGCCTTGCCAGCCAGCTTAACCCTTCGTTGCCCGGGTGAGGAAAACCCTTTCTTTTCGTTCCTGTTTACCGCCTGAAGTAAGGCCTGCTTTAGTTTTGCGGTGACTCTGCTGGCTGAGGCTTCCGGGACGCCAGCCTCGGCCTGAGCCAGACCCGAACCTGCCCGGCCCCGCCCAGCCGCCGACACCAGGTAGACAATCTGCTGAGATGAGGAAAGCCAGCATTGTAAAGATGTGGCCCAACAGAATGGGGAAAATCTTATGCCAGCTGATTCCATGGCGGGTTTTGCAGGCATTCTGAGCAAAGAGGCAGATGAGGGAGATGTTGGTCTTTTAGGGAAGCCTGGGAGAGAATGGGCTCTCAAAGGGAACCCAAACAGCCATGCTGGAGCTCTAGATGCTGGGAAATGAGGGCTACAGCATTGCAAATTGACTGCAAATTGACTGCTCAATGATGCCCTCTCTGTCCTTACAAAAAGGAAGTATAGTGCTCAGGTCAAGGGAAGTGATACATGCACTCTGCCGTTCTGCTTTGGTCAGATGCCACCAGGAGGAATCCTGGCTCCAGTTCTGGGCATCACAGTCTGGGCATCACAGTTCGGGAAGGATAAGGACAAGCTGGAAGGTGTCCTGAGGAGGAAGACCAAAATGATCTGCTGCTCCAGAGACCAGGACAAGGAGCAATGGATTCAAGCTGCAGGAAAGGAGATTCCACCTGAAGCTCAGGAAGAACTTCCTGATGGTCAGGGCTATCCAGCAGTGGAATCTTAATCACGGCTGTCCACTGCTGGACAGCCCTGATCGTCAAGAAGTTCTTCCTGAGCTTCAGGTGGAATCTCCTTTCCTGCAGCTTGAATCCATTGCGCCTTGTCCTGGTCTCTGGAGCAGCAGATCATTTTGGTCTTCCTCCATGGAGTGTGGTGGAGTCTCCTCCTTTGTTGGAGGTTTTTAAGCAGAGGCTTGATGGCCATCTGTTGGGAGTGCTTTGAGGGTGTTCCTGCATGGCAGAAGGGGGTTGGACTGGATGGCCCCTGGGGTCTCTTCCAACTCTATATTTCTATGATTCTATGATCAAAGGTCTAGAAACCAGGCAGCCTCTGAGGAGCAGCTTAGGGAGCTGGGGATGTTTAGCCTGGAGAAGAGAAGGTGAAGAGGGGACATGGTAGCCCTGTTTAAATATTTGAAGGGATGTCATAGGGAGGATGGAGCAAGCCTGTTTTTCGTTGCTCCGTAGACTAGGACATGATGAAGCAAGGGTTTCAAACTACAGGCAAAGAGATTCTGCCTAAACATTAGGAAGACCTTCCTGAATGCAAGATCAGTTCGACAGTGGAATAGGCAGCCACCTCCATGGAGTGTCATGGAGTCTCTTTTTAAACAGAGGCTGGGTGGCCACCTGTCAGAGGGAGGGCTTGGCTGGTGCCTTCTTGCATGGCAGAGGGGGGTTGGACTGGATGGCCCTTGGGCTCTCTTCCATCTCTAGGATTCTATCATTTTATTGCAGTTGACAAAGATCTCTTTCACATTGCATAATAACAGCCCTTTGTTCTCACTCTGACTTCAACGGGATCTCGGATCTGTAGTTTCATGGGTTATTTAGGGTCCTCTGCCAAAGAACTCTCATGTTTCCCCAAACTACAAACCCCAAGATTCCACAGGTTGCCAGCCATGGCACTTAAAGCAGGGCAACGTGAAGTACCTGTGCAGTGTGAAAGAACAAAAGGGCATCTCTGTCAATTAGGGAACACATTTTACTTTAATTATGCCTAATATTAGCGCTGATTCAAAGTGCAGCAGGCATTCGCTCTCCCTGCTTCCCTTCTTTGAGGAAGGAAGTTTTCT
Source organism: Ctenosaura bakeri (assembly GCA_948474755.1). Lineage (NCBI taxonomy): Eukaryota > Metazoa > Chordata > Lepidosauria > Squamata > Iguanidae > Ctenosaura > Ctenosaura bakeri. The sequence continues at coordinate 330,577 of CAOLHI010001905.1, forward strand.
AAGTTGGCATCTATCATCCATAAATGCATGCCATTGGAGAACGATACAGGTTTGCTTTCTCCCTTCAAAGCTATTGTTTTCAGCTGAATGCAAATGCAGTCCATGAACTAATTAGGTTAATTGGTGGAGATCCCTACAGGATATACCATCAGATCTGGCTGCAGCCGTTCTCTTTAGCTGATTTGTCAGCTCTGTACTTCTGAGTTGGGGGGCTCAAATGATGGGGATGGGGGGGTAGAATGAAGGTCCCAAGACAAGATAAGGTAGCCCAACGAGGGGGCCATTGCCCAAGGGGAACAAATGTGCTAGGTACAGAATGTGCCTGGTTGATAGAATCATAGAATCACAGAATCCTAGAATTTCCCCAAGGGCCATCCAGTCCAATTGCATTCTAGCATATAGGAATATGCAATCAAAGCATTCCTGAGAGATGGGCATCCAACTTCTGTTTGAAAACCTCCAAAGAAGGAGGAAACTCCATTATGCTCTCAGCCAGCAGCGTATTCCATTGTCAAACTCTTTTTATCGTCAGGAAGTTCTTACTAATGTTTCGGTGGAATCTCTTTGCCTGTAATTTGAAGCCATTGCTCCATGTCCTAGTCTCTGGAGCAGCAGAAAACAAACTTGCCCCATCTAAAAGGTTTGACATCTTGGCCAGTTGTGGTGGAAAAGATGTGTCTCAGGAGAGACCAGAGGCACCAAGATTCATCTCTGGCCTCTGAGAGGGGCAATGCCCTTTCAAAGAGATTTCAGACTCCTCCCCACAATGCTGTTTAACTTCTATTTTCCAAAAAAAAGTTTTTCAATTCCAAATACAGAATCAGTATCACTTTCTGTGCTCTCAGTGGTTTGTTGTCCTGATAGGATGTCTTGTGAGTTGTGACGTAGCACAGCCCACTAACCTTCCTTTCAGTCCAGTCTACAAGGCACAGCCTTCAAGAAATCATAAGGAATTAAGAGGTTTTGGGATCATAAGGGATTAAGAGGAAGGTGAAGGACCCTTATTCACAGGTTGTCGTCTCATCTCTCCTCCCAGTTGAAGAACACAACCCAGGAAGAGAGAGAAGAATAGCAGGGGTGAACGACTGGCTCTGTAGATGGTGTCACCGGGAATGGTGTGGCTCCTTGGACCATAGATGGACTGCTGGCAAGTGATGGGTTGCACCTCACAGCAGTTGGCAGGACCGTTTTTGCTAAGACTCTCACCAACCTGACCAGGAGGTCTTTAAACTGAGTTTTGTGGGGGAGAGAGCGTATTCTTTAGGGCAAAGAGAACAGGGTGGATAACACAAGAACTCAACAGAGGGAGGAAGAAAACCTTAAATAAGCACCTAGGTGGAATGACCCATGGTCTTCAATGTCTCTACACTATTACATAGATCATAGGAAATAAACAAGATGAACTTGAACTCTTAACACAGCAAAGCAGATACGATATAATAGGCATCACTGAAACCTGGTGAAACAAGTCACCTGGTTGAAATGTAATGATAATAGAGGCATATAACCAATTTCAGAGAAATAGACCAAACAAGAAAGGATTAGTAGTAGCAATATATGTCAAGGAGGTTTACACCTGGTAAGAGATCCATGACTTAAACCCTGGAAGGCAGGTTGAGAGCATCCGGGAAAAATTAAAGGGGAGAGAAACAACAGCAATATCACAGTGGGGGTCTTCTACAGACCTCCAAGCCAAATTGAGGATTTGGACTATGTCTTCCTGGAACAGATTACCAAACATTTAGAAAAGAGAGATGTAGTAATAATGGGAGATTCCAACTATTTCCTGCTATTTGTTGGAAATAAATATCAAGAATATCAGGTCCAACAAATTCCTCATTTGCCTTGCAGACAATTTCATAGTCCAGAAAGTGGAAGAGGCAACAAGGGGATCAGCTGTTTTGGACCTGATCCTAACCAACAGTAATGATCTGGATAATAGGGTAGAAATGTATCAGAATCCTTAGGTGGAAGTGACTTCTGGGGTTCATTGTACAATGGAAAGGGAAAGCCAAGCATAGTCTGACACGCATTCTAGACTTTAAGAAAGCTGATTTCAGCAAACTTAAGGAAATGCTGAGTGTGATCCGATGGTCAGGAATAGAATCATAGAATCATAGAAATGTAGAGTTGGAAGAGACCCCAGGGGCCATCCAGTCCAACCCCATTCTGCCATGCAGGAACACCCTCAAAGCACTCCCAACAGGTGGCCATCCAGCCTCTGCTTAAAAACCTCCAAGGAAGGAGACTCCACTACACTCGGAGGCAGCAGATTCCACTGCCAGACAGCCCTGACTGTCAGGAAGTCCTTCCTGAGGTTCAGGTGGAATCTCCTTTCCTGCAGCTTGAATCCGCTGCTCCTTGTCCTGGTCTCTGGAGCGGCAGAGAACAAGCCCTCTCCTTCCTCTACGTGGCATCCCTTCAAATATTTAAACATGGCTATCATGTCTCCTCTTAACCTTCTCTTCTGCAGACTAAACATACCCATACAAAAAGGGAAAGAAGTTCATGGTGGACAGGAGTTTTTTAAAAGTGAGATATTGAAGGCACAATTTCTAAGAATTCCAGTGGAGAGGAAAAATGGGAGGTGTCTAAAGAAACCAGGATAGATGTCTAAAGAACTTTCAACTGAGCTAAGATGTATAAGCGACATGAACAAGAGATGGAAAAAGGGGGAAATCACCAAAGAGGAATTCAAACAAATAGCCAGCATGTGTAGAAAGAAAGTGAGAAAAGCTGAAGCAGTAGCATAGGGATTCATTAATCAAATCAGTGAATAATGGAGAAAATGCCCCCAACTCTTCACCTGTGAAGTTATCCTGAGATCTGAACGTTCAATGAGACTAACAGCCTGGCCTGCTAAAGTTGACTCAGTTACTAAGTGGCACATAAAATGCAGGCATCAGAAATATCAAGAGATTCAGGAAGGGCTGGGGAAGGAGAAGAAGGAAGGGAGACCTCTCCCTCTCCCTGTTCAGCTCCGTTTCTTCTGGCCTCTGAGCAGGTCTGGAGCACCATTGATGATCTGAGCCCACCTGACTCTTTCTTATCCTGATTCCAAAATCAAGCTTTGGGGGCCAACCCCCTCTGGGCCAGTTGAGACCTTCTCCCGGCACTGAAGAGACTAACTGCACGGGTGCATATGCATGGGCAAGCATGAGTCTTACCATCTGGGGTCTGGCAAGATGTCCCACAGCCCAATGGGCAGCACTTCTCAGTCCCTTCACACTCAGTGTCCGACTGGCATTCTTCTGTGCAGTTCCCACTGGTTGTCGCCACCTCTGTGTTTTCAGGGCACCTGCCAGCTTTTCCTGCTGCAGCTGGAAATAAAGGCAAAGGAGTTGGCCCCTTGGCATTCTGCTTGGAGTCTTGAGCCTCCTTCATGCCTGGTGTATGTCAAGATGGGGGAGGGGGTTGCAGGTGGCTGTTCCTGATGCCCAATGATAAATTGGCCATCAAAAGTCATATGGGGAGGAAGGGCAAAGGAGAAGGGTGGCCTGGACAAATGTCCCAGCTGCCCAGGGAGCTCAGTGCCCACTGGGTGTAGGTGGCAGGGGCTGGAGTTTGGAGGATTCCTTGGAGCAGGGGCCACTTATGCTGGCAATGCCAGGCAAAAGCTGGAGGTCTTCTGAGTGGGCTGGCGCTTTCTCTCACCCACCTGTAACGTTGTGTTCGGAGGCATCTAGCAGCTGAGCACAAAAGGTGAAGAGGCCCACTAGGGAGAGGAAGAAGAGTTGACCGTTGCTGCAGCCACCGCTGCTGGTGCTGCTTTTGGTGCTCCTGGGCTTCATGGTGGCCTTGTGGGGAGGAGGAAGAGGAGATGGCCGGCCGAGTGGGGCTCTGCCTGACCCAGGCCAAGCTTTAAGCTCTCTCAGGTGTGGTTGGCAGAGGGAGGGAGGGAGGGAGGGAGGCAGTCGGCTGGGGAAGAATAGCAAGGGAACAGGCTGAGCTAAGCTCCCTCCTTGTGCAATTGCACAATTCTCTCAGGACGGATCAGGTATCACTGCTCCTAGCGTCAGTGCAAACCAGGAAGTGGCAGGCTCTGAGAAAATGAGCTCAGAGAGCCAGAGACCCTTCATTCAGCCAGCTGGGCAAGTGGGCTGCTCTCCCCCCCGCTCTTGCAGGGCGTAGGTGCCAGTGACGTGCAGGCCGGCATCTCTTGGTGGCAATTTTCCAGGAGAGAAGTGGCAAAGCAGGAGAGAAGAGAGGATGCCACGGGGGCTGGCCAGGGCTGTTTTGCAGTTGACGAGGAGGAGAGATTCCACCATAACCTCAATCTTTAGCCATGAGGCATTTCCCTTGCACAAAATAAAATTGGTAGGGATGTGTCTGGATTCTTGTTAACTCCCATGTGCTTAGCTCTGAGGTAAAGCACATCTTTAAAACAGAGATTTGGGTGCCCACCTTACAGGGGTACTTCTTTCACTGGCAGGGGTTTGGACTAGATGGCCTTTGGGGTCTCTTCCAACGTTGTGATTCTTGGATTCAAAGAGTGAGGAAAGGTATCCTCTGGTTGAATGAATACCAGCACTGCAAAGGAGGGAAGACCAGAGAAAAGCATCCACCAGAGAGGGCAGCCTGGGCGTGGCATTCATGAACCTGCCCCCGTAATATCTTTGTGGTTCTTGTCCAACACTTGTGTTGTGGATGGATAAGGGCAGGAGGAAGAAACTTCCCTTTCTTACTCCTGCAAACCATCTTTTGCCTTTCCTTCCTGCCTGTCCCTCTCCTTCAGTGCTGGGAGGGGGAAGTGGGTGCCCCGGGTCTCTGAACTTTTGGAGTGAGTGCTGGGCGAACATCTGCACTACTAAGGAGCAAACAAGGCTGTGGGAGGGGAGGGCTCTGGACTTCCTGCCTGGCTGCTGGTCATCGTCCCCCATGGCTGGAGGCAGCTGGAAGCACCATGCTGGTTCTGAAGGGAGGACCATCCCATTCTGTCCTGCTAGGGGTGGACGCAATTGATGATCCTAGGCAGGAGTCCCTGGCCATACTGTCTCGTGGCTCTGTGGGGCTGCTGTCTTTGCTTGCACCGTCTTTAGGCAGGGAGACCATTGCCAAGGATTTGTTTATTTCGCACCTTTAGGGTGGCCAGCAAGGTTTTTTATCCCGTCTGTTGCTTGGCTCATTCACTTGAGTCATCCCAATCAATTCACTCCATCCTCTCTCTCTCTCTCCTGCTTTCTCTAAGATACCTTCTTTTCTGCTTCAGCACCAGCAGCACCACCAGGCAAAGGACTGGGTGCAACCAAGGGCCACAGAGGGATTCTGTACCCTGGTACCACTTGCTTCTGTATCCTGGACTTGAGCAGGAGAGACGAGGGGGACCCCGACCCTTTCTGGGATCCAGGGTGACCAACCCAAGGCTGGCGACCTGGACTCCATCTGTTATGGGGGAGGTTTCCCTGCTTGTGCTTGAGATGTTCTTGAGCCATTTCCATATGACTGGGACAAACTTGTTTTCTGCTGCTCCAGAGGCAAAACTGGGAGCAATGCCTTGAAGTGTGGTGGTATCTCCTTCTTTGGGGGATTTTAAACAGAGGTTGGATGATCATTTCTCATGAGTGCTTTGATTGTGTATTCCTGTGAGAGAGAAGTCCAGCATCCTCTTCTGCCCACAGAGGCCAAGCTATTTCTTTCCTTTCTCAGGAAGCCACTTCTTTGAGTTGATAAGGCTCCTGTGCCATAGATGCAACCAACAGCTGTGATTGGAATGCTGCAAAATCCACCGTTCCACCTCCCAGTCTGTGACAGTGACCTTGAAGCCAGGCAAGCAATCTGGAGTATGTGCCCCCTGTGGCAATGTGCGCAAGAGAAGAGGACCTTTGATCCCAAATCCAGATCTGAAGCATTAAGTGCCTGGGTCAATGCAAGAGGAATTTTGTCGTAGTTGTTGTTACTTGTTGTCAACTCAACTTCAGCTTACAGTGAACAAAAGATCTCTAAGACCTCTTGGGGTCCCACAGGGTTCTGTCCTGGACCCAGGGCCATTCAACATCTTCATCAATGACTTCGATGAAGGAGTAGAGGGCATGCTGATCAAATTGGCAGATGACACCAAATTGGGAGGGGTTGCTAATACCCCAGAGGACAGGATCAAAATTCAAAATGACCTGGATAGGTTGGAGAGCTGGGGCCAAGCTAACAAAATGAATTTCAACAGAGAGAAATGGAAGATCCTACGCTTAGGCAGAAAAAAATGGAATGCACAAATATAGGATGGGGGACATGTGGCTGGATAGCAGTACGTGTGAAAGGGATCTAGGAGTCTTGGTGGATCACAAGCTGAACCTAAGTCAGCAGTGTGATGCGGCAGCCAAGAAAGCCAACGCGATTCTTGGTTGCATCAATAGGACTATGGTGTCTAAATCGAGGGAGGTAATGGTACCACTCTATTCTGCACTGGTTAGACCTCATCTGGAATAATACTGTGTCCAGTTTTGGGCACCTCAATTCAAGAAGGATATTGACAAGCTGGAGCAAGTCCAGAGGAAGACCAAAAGGGTGAAGGGTCTAGAAGCCATGAAGCCCTACGAGGAGCAACTTAGGGTGCTGGGTATATTTAGTCTGTAGAACAGAAGGTTAAGAGGGGACATGATAGCCATGTTTAAGTATTTGAAGGGATGTCATGTCAAGGAGGGAGCGGGCTTGTTTTCTGCTGCTCCAGAGACTAGGACAAGGAGCAATGGGTTCAAGCTGCAGGAAAGGAGATTCCACCTGAACCCCAGGAAGAACTTCCTGATGGTCAGAGCTGTCCAGCAGTGGAATCTGCTGCTGCCTCAATGGAGTGTGGTGGAGTTTCCTTCTTTGAAGGTTTTTAAACAGACGCTGGATGGCCATCTGTCAAAGGGAGGGCTTGGATTGTGGATTTCCTGTATGGCAGATGGTTGGACTGGATGGCCCCTGGGGTCTCTTCCAACTCTATGATTCTATGATTCTATGGTCACCCACAGCCCTGCTCAAGGTCTTGCAAAGTCAGAGCAGACATGGATTCCTTGAGCCAACCAATACACCTGCCGTGCAGTCTCCCTCTTTTCCTGCTGCCTTCTACTTTCCCAATACCCTTTCCCAGGAGGAAAGAGGAAATACAGAGCCCTAGCAGTCATGGGACAAATGCAAACTCCCTCAAGTTTGTTGCATGCCTTTGTGTTTCTAGATGAAACTAATTTTGGTGGTCACCCTCTCATCCTCTGCTTGTTCTTCCCATTTGAATTTCCACCTAAACAACCTTTATCCCATCAGCCTGTCAGAGTTCTTTAAAAGTTATAGACACTAGAATTCAAGAAGGATATGGACAAGCTGGGACACATTCAGAGGAAGTCAAACAAGATGGTCAATGGCCTGGAAACACCAAGCCCTATGAGGCATAGCTGATGAAGCTGGATACGTTTAGCTTGGAGGAGAGAAAATGATGAGATAATCCAACAGCTATCTTTAAATATCTGAAGGGATGTCATGCCAGATGGAAGATGGAGCGAGCCTGTTTTCTGCTGCTCCAGAGACTAGGACAAGTACCAGTGGATTCAAATGAGAAGAGAAGAGATTCATCGTGAACATTAGGAGGAAGGCTTGACTGTAAGAGCTGTCCAACAGCGAAACAGACCGTGGTGGACTCTCCTTCTTTGAGGGTGTTTACACAGAGCTTGGTCAGGTCTCTTTTGGGTGTGCTTTAGCAATGTGTTCCTGTGTAAACACCCTCAAAGCAGGGGACTAGACTACCTGGCCCTTCGTGGTCCTTCCACCTCTATGATTCTATAATCTTATGAAAGTGTCAGTAGGGGATGATACTGTAAGAAATGCTTACTTGGGGTTCCAAAACTCCGCCATCAAAAACTCCTGAGCAAACTTAACCATAAAGAACACTGGGACAGAGGGGAAAAACTGGGTCAGTTCTCACAAATGCAGAAGGGTGGGCCTGAGGTATCCCTGGGATGTCTGTATGCAGATCAGTAACTTTTAATTTTCTCACAGATGACCTGGGACCTGGAGTGGGTGGCTTGGTGGCCACATTTGTGGTTGGCATGAAGTTATTTCAGGTGGCCAAACTAAAACATGGGCCAAAAGGATCTCTCCAAAGTCCAGGAGAACAGGGCAATAAGATGCCAGTGGAGAATTACTGGAAGCAAGGGTAAAGTGAGGCATTTTGGGGCAAAATTTTCCCCAAGATTTGAGCTGGCGGTGACTGTCCAAGAAAGGGACCTTGGTAGGGCTGTGTTAGACGTCTCCGCAGGCCCTGGGGAGAATAAGAAGGGGTGGACGGAAAGGGTTCTTCTGCTCACGGAAACTCTAGGAAAGCCAGTGGGAAAGAGCAGAAGGTCAACTGAGCAGGGCCTTGGTTTTGGGTGACACCGATCGTAAGAAACACAGGAGAACGCTTGAGGGAGAGCCAGCAAGGAACAGGGGCAAATAAGCAAACAATACATGTGCTAAACAAATATTTAGAGCTTTGTTCTAAAACTGTTTCTTTCCTGTTTGGCGGTTTTGCAAGCCTGTTCTCTGCGCTAGCGGCTTCTTTTGCTGAAATCCCATGCACCTCCCCGGAGAAAAAACAAACACTTTCTAATCAATAAATGACACCACCCCTTAGGCACATGCATGCGCTCCAGGACGTCACTCCTCAACAAGGATGAATAGAATCATAGACTCCTAGAATTGGAAGTGGTCTCAGGGGCCATCTAGCCCAAACCTTTGCCAGGCGGGGACACAGTTCTGGGCACCCCAATTCAAGAAGGATATTGACAAACTGGAGCAGGTCCAGAGGAGGGCGACCAAAATGGTGAGGGGCCTGGAAGCCATGAAGCCCTATGAGGATAGACCTAGAGAGCTGGGTCTGTTTAATCTGCAGAAGAGAAGGTTAAGAGGGGACATGATAGCCGTGTTTAAATATCTGAAGGGATGCCACGTAGAGGAGGGAGAGGGCTTGTTTTCTGCTGCTCCAGAGACCAGGACAAGGAGCAATGGATTCAAGCTACAGGAAAGGAGATTCCACCTGAACCTCAGGAAGAACTTCCTGACGGTCAGGGCTGTCCGGCCGTGGAAGATGCTGCCACCTCCATGAAGTGTGGTGGAGTCTTCTCCTTCTTTGGAGGTTTTTAAGCAGAGGCTGGATGGCCATCTGTCGGGAGTGCTTTGAGGGTGTTCCTGCATGGCAGGGGGTTGGACTGGATGGCCCTGGGGTCTCTTCCAACTCTACATTTCTATGATTCTATGATTCTATAAGATGTCCACACAACCTCCCTTTAAAGCCCTCCAGGGAAGGAAAGTTTTTGCAGAATCTTGAGTTGGAAGGGGCAGCAAAGGCCATCTAGTCTTCGTACAGCACACCTGAGAGATGGTCGTGCAACCTCTGCTTGTCACACTTTCCTCTCTGTAGTCTCACTGAACTCAAACACCCCAAAGTGTTCCTGGGAGACCATCCTGCATGCAAAAACCCAAGGAGTATAGTTCCGCGCAACAGAACACTTTAGGAATTTCAGATCCAGAGAAATAGTCTCATTGCTCTCTTATTCTTCCTGTCCGGAAACCTGTTTTCCAACCGCAAAATGAATAGCAGAGAATTTTTCTTTCCACCTTTGGCCCACTCACAGACAGAGAGCTGTGCTTGAACAGGGGAGACTCTTATAGCTGTCTTTAGTCCACTCACACACAGAGAGAAAACTTCTCCAGGTTCATCGGAAAGATCCAGAGATATACAACGTCTTGCGTAAGCACGGAATGCCTAAAGGCAGGGAGGAGCAAGAACTGAGGGACCGGTTTGTACAACATGGGGCTGAACCCAGACTTCCCTGGAAAGAGACCTGCAATTAGCCCAGAAGGAGGAGGACGCCTGTCTTCCTCCCCAGGGTGTGTGTATGTGAGAGAGAGAACCTGGCCGTGAAGCATTGTAACCCTGAAGTTACCCCTCGTTCGATGCCTGGCCAGAAAATTCCCTCTCCTAATTGGACTACGTTCCCCCAATGTATCTCCTCCAGGCTCACCGGGGCTCTGCAAAAGCAGTGCTTCTTTCCATTGCCTGGCGGCAAAAGTCCTGCTCCTGTATCCCCATCACCTCTAAGAAACCCACCTGAGGATGGGTCTGAAATGTAGCAGCTGGTGCTGGGAATTGCCAGCTTGCCACCTCTGAAAGAACCCACTGACACCTATTAGACCGCTGCTGTCAATGGTGTTCCTTGTGACACAACAGGAAAGTGTGGTTTTGCCCATATACGTTGTTCCCCTCTCCCATCCCCAAGAGCAGGAATTCGCCATGAAATGGATCATCGCTTTTACAATAAGAAGCGGACAAACAGGAAAGTGCTGTTTTCCCCCTCTCTGTGTATTTCTGCGGAAAGATGCAAATCTTCCCCTGTTCATCCTTACAGGCAAGGGTGAATAATTCCCATTGTTTCCAACACAAAATGTTTCTGTACATTGTTCCATCTGCAGCCACACATCCCAAAATGCTCTGGGGAAACACTCTGTTCAGAAAGGGCTTTTGTGTACCTAATCTCTCCTTCTTTTCTGTGACTAAAACAGGGAGAGGTTTCTTTTTTAAACACAGAGCTTCCTGCGCAGGAAATATTTTTATGAGCAAAAAGGGATTTTTAACCAGAAAAAAACTATATGTGTTTCTTTACAGAACAATTTGGGATACCCACATGCCCTGAGACAACTGTTCTAAAATCTTGCTGCTAATTCGTCCAGAGGGGATTTCTCATATGCTGGGAATTTATTTTCTCATCTGAGAAGGGAAAAAACAACAAATATACAACAAATATAGTCAGAACTGTCCGGCAGTGGAATCTGCTGCCTTGGAGTGTGGTGGAGTCTCCTCCTTCTTTGGAGGTTTTTAAGCAGAGGCTGGAGGGCCATCTGTTGGGAGTGCCTTGATGGGTGTCCTGCATAGCAGGGGGTTGGACTGGATGGCCCCTGGGGTCTCATCCAACTCTAGGATCCTATGATGCTATGATTCTAACTCCCTTGGACAGATGGCCACCCAGCTTCTCTTTAAAAACCTCTGGGGTTTGCAGTTTCCTGAGGCCAAAGAGCTCCCTGGTTGAGAATTCTAAATGTCCCTCTCTAAACTGCAAACTCCAGCATTCCATAAGATGTTGAAAGTACCTGGATGGCCATCTGTTGGGAGTGCTTTGAGGGTGTTCCTGCATGGCAGGGGGTTGGACTGGATGGCCCTTGGGGTCTCCTCCAATTCTACATTTCTATAGCATCTTAGGGCCATTTCCGCCCTACACTGTTATAGCACTGTTGTTCCACTTTCAACCTTCTATGGAATCCTGGGGTTTGCAGTTGAGGGACAGGCCTTGAGAATTCTCAGCCCGAGAGCTCTTGGGCCTCAGGAGACTATTGCAAAAAGGCCTTTAGACGTATTTATTTATTTATATTGAATTTATATCTTGCCTTTCTCCCAGTATGGGATCCAAGGCAGTATACAATGTTGTAAAAGCACAACAGAACTTGCAGGTAAAAATTATCAGTGCATCACAACAACGTGCCATGATGACCCCAATCAAACTCAATGGTTTCAAACTACAGGAAAAGAGATTCCATCTAAACATTAGGAAGAACCTTGCGAGGATAAGAGCAGTTCGACAGTGGAATATGTTGCTGCCTGGGAGCGTGGTGGAGTCTCCCCCTTCTTTGGAGGTTTTTAAAGGCCATTTCTGCACTAGCCTGTTATAGCGCCATGATTCCACTTGCAACCTCCTATGGAATCCTGGGGTTTGCAGTTACGGGAGGGGCCGGCCAGCCCCAGGATTCCATAGGATGTTGCAAGTGGAATCACAGCACTATAACAGTCTAGGGCGGAAATGGCCAAAGAGAGGCTGGATGGCCATTTGGTTGTGTATTCCCACATGGCCGAATGGTCTCTTCTAACTGTATGATTTTAATAATTCTATGGTAGGACAGTCATCTTCAAATGAAAGAACTGTCATCATGGAGAAGATGGAACAAGTTAGCTTTCTGATGCTCTAGAGGGTAGGAACCAAAGCTATGGATTCAAATGACAAGAAAGGAGAGTTCAACTAAAACATTAGGAAAAACTTCAGAGCAGCAAGAGCTCGTTGACAGTGGGATGAACTTCTGTGGGATGTGAGTGACTCTCCTTTGTGAGAGGCTTTTAAACAGAGATTGGACAACTATCTCTTAAGAGTACTTTGGCAGATGGGGTTGAACTAGATATCCCTCGGGTCCCCTTCCAACTCTAGGATGGCCTGAGATGTTTCCGGTACATGATCACAAGGTGGAGCAACTTTTGCCCTCCCTTCCAACATTTCACAGATTAAAACTGAGACAAGCGTGGCTGAGCAACATCAAGGTATGGTCCAAAGGGTGAGGCCAGAACAAGAGGACAAAAGTTATGAATGAGGAAGAAGGTGCAAAGCTATTACTTTAAGAAGAGAAACCCCTTGAATTTATGTACAGAGTTGAGGGAATCTAAAAAAAGAAAAAGAAAAAAGGAAGAGCTTTCTGGGAAGGGCAAGATTCTGCCTCCTCTCCTTTGCTCTCCTTGTTGCATTAATTGAGTGCAAACTACTTTTGCAGTCTGAATACAGGGTGCTGCAACTGAAGTAAGCTGGGGACAAAGGAGGAAGGAGGAGCGAGAAACTGGAACATTTTAAAAGCAGCTGAAAAAATGGGGTGGCAGAGGATTAACCAGGACTCTCCCACCAAACTGGGACAGCTGGAGGTTGCATTTTTGTCGCTGGGCTTTATCACACAAGGAAGGCAAATTGCAATTGCAACCAGAATAATAGAGTCTTTGGCTGGGACTTATCACATGACATCATTCTTTGTCTATTATTCTTTTGGAGGGAGATCATTTGGAAACTGCTTCTTTTACAAAGGAGGTTATTAATGGATTTTTTTTTGTGTTGGTAAAAGAAATGCTTTCTAAACGGTCTCCCAGTGGGAGAGCAACAGAAGAGGAAGAAGGTCTTGTGATAAGTCCCAGCCAAAGACCTTTCTTTGTGTTGCTGTTGTGTGCCTTCAAGTCATTTCTGACTTATGACCACCTACCATGGCAAGCCTATCATGGGGTTTTCTGTGGTTGAACGTGTGTGATGCACCCAAGGACACCCAGTGGGTTTCCATGGCCAAGTGGGGAATGAAACTCTGGTCTTCAGAGTTGTAGCCCAGCACTCAAACCATTACACCATGCTGGATCTCAAAGACATTATTATACCTGCCTCATGAGATAAAGCCCTAAGTCAGTCTCAGCATTATGCACAATTACAAAGCCTCCTTCTCCCTCCCTCTCTATCTGTCTGTCTGTCTCTCAGGTCTTGTGTCGTCCAAACTGAAGATCTCTAGGAAATTTCTTCCTTCCCTCCTGACAGCATGTCCTGGGGAGCTTCCTTCCCTCCTGACAGCTGCAGTACCTGGGGGAGCCAGAGATGGGTGGACTTTAGCCCCTGGAGGCTGGTGGTGCAGCCCTGGTGGTCCTGGGTCTGAAACCCTCCCTGCCACTAGCAACCTCTGCTCACCAAATTAACCCATGGGAAAAACACTTTGCTTAGAAACCAAGGTCATATAGATTTCCAGTTTGGCCAAAGAACAAGAAGTTAGTTCTCAGTTTCAAGATGATCTCAGGCTCTGGAGGCAAAGGAGGGGGGCCAGGAGACAAAGACCCCAATGACCCCCATTCCTCCCTCTTGGACTCCTTCCAGGTCTCCTTGTTTGGAGTCAGAGGAGAGCCAACCTTGATGTTGCCAAAGATTGACTTTTGCCGTGACGTCTGCATTCCTGACCAAGAGGACAAAAGAGCTTCCTTGAGACCCAAAGCCCTGCCCTTGTTTGCTTTCTAGGCTCAAAGCATCACGTTTCTGAGGTGCTCAGAAGAAGCAAGGGAGACAAGAAAGGCTCGTTCTTTTCTTGGAAGGCAAACAAACATGGCTGCAGTTGTAGGACAGGCAGTGACGAGTGGAAGAAGAAGAGAGCTGGGCTGGGGGGTTGGCTGCCTCAGCAAATCCTGGGCATGAGGGAATTACAGAGGCTCAGCTGGGGATCCCCCACTCAACCCCAGCATTCTGCTTGCAAAGTCTCTCAGTCAGCTAGGTGCCTTTTCCTTCTCTCAGATCACTTTGGACTGTGCATAAGCATTACCTGCAAAGCCTCTTGGCACTTTTATTTCCCTCTCAGTTTGCTTTGCAAGCTGCGTCTGCACATGAGGTCCAAAGTGAGCCTCCACCCTTCTTGTCCTTTAGATACTCAACAATCATTAGCACAATGCTAAAACTGGATTCTCAAAGTAAGTCCTCCTGAATTAAGTAGGGTTACTAGCAGGTACTTGGGTACAGGATGGCAGCTTCGGTGCATCTGATGAAATAGACTCTAGATGCCCTGAGTCGGTCAGATCCCACCTGGAGGTAAATCCTGTGTCCAGTTCTGAACATCAGGAGGGAGATTGACAAGCTGGAAGGTGTCATAGAATCATAGAAATGTAGAGTTGGAAGAGACCACAGGGGCCATCCAGTCCAACCCCCTGCCATACAGGAACACCCTCAAAGCACTCCCGACAGATGGCCATCCAGCCTCTGCTTAAAAACCTCCAAGGAAGGAGACTCCACCACACTCCGAGGCAGCCGATTCCACTGCCAGACAGCCCTGACTGTCAGGAAGTTCTTCCAGAGGTTCAGGTGGAATCTTCTTTCCTGCAGCTTGAATCCATTGCTCCTTGTCCTGGTCTCTGGAGCAGCAGAAAACAAGCCCTCTCCTTCCTCTACGTGGCATCCCTTCAAATATTTAAACATGGCTATCATGTCCCCTCTTAACCTTCTCTTCTGCAGACTAAACATACCCAGCTCTCTAAGTCTATCCCCATAGGGCATGGTTTCCAGGCCTCTCACCATTTTGGTCGCCCTCCTCTGGACTTGCTCCAGCTTTTCAATATCCCTCTTGAATTGGGGTGCCCAGAACTGGACACAGTATTCAAGATGTGGTCTAACCAAAGCAGAGTAGAGTGGTACCAGTACCTCCCTCGATCTAGACACCATACTCTTATTGATGCAGCCAAGGATTGCATTGGCTTTCTTGGCTGCCGCATCACACTGCTGACTCATGTTCAGCTTGTGGTCTATGAATACTCCTAGATCCCTTTCACATGTACTGCTACCCAGCCACGTGTCCCCCATCCTATATTTGTGGGTTCCATTTTTTCTACCCAAGTGTAGGACCCAAAGGATAGTGACTAAAATGGTCAAAGGCCTCAAAACCATGAAGCCCTATGAGGAACAGCTTAGGGAGCTGGGTAGGTTTAGCCTGGAGAAGAGAAGGTTAAGAGCTGACATGACAGCTACGTTTAAATATTTGAAGGGATGTCAGGTTAAGGAGAAAACAAGCCTGTTTTCTGATGCTTCAGAGATTAGGACACTATGGAGCAATGGCTTCAAACTTCAGGAGAAGAGATTCTACCTAAACTTTAGGAAGAACTTCCTGATAGTAAGAGCTGGTGGACAGTGGGATATGCTGCTGCCTTGGAATGTGGTGGTCTCCTACTTCTTTGGAGGTTTTCAAACAGAGGCTAGGTGATCATCTGTTGGGAGAGTTTTGATGGTGTTTTCCTGCAGGGCAGAAGGGGGTTGGATGGGATGGACCTTGGGATCTCTTCCAGCTCTGGGATTCTATGATTCTATGAATTGTCTAGCCTTTCATCTTGTCTTCCACAGCACAATCCTAAAGCTGACTGTTCCTGACAGTCAGAGCTGTCCAGCTGTGGAATCTGCTGCAGCCTCCATGGAGTGTGATGTAGTCTCTTCCTCCTTTGGAGATTATTAAGCAGAGGTGGGATGGCCATTTGTCCAAGGGAGGGCTTTGATGTGGGTTCCTACCTGGAAGAAGGATGGGGTTGGACTGGATGGCCCCTGAGATCTCTTCCAACTCTATGATTCTATGACTTCTCATAGTAGGCCCTGCTTAATTAAGTGGCATTACTCCCAGGCACACAGGAACAGGATGACCACTTTGGTACATCTGAGTAGCCTGCCCTGCATTTCTAACATGGTGCATCCATTAGTCCTTGACTGGAATTCTGCTGGTGGCTTACACATATGTACTGTCCCTTATGGAAATGCAACATTTGTGTTAAGTTTAAGGTTATAGAAGGAGAGTTGCACACACAATACAATTGTGCACATAGATGTGCCTTAGACACACATATTTAGTTACACATTTAAGGATGCAACACTGCCATTCAACACCAGCAGAGATCCAGAGGTAGAGACTGATGCTACACAGCCTTGAATAGGTCTCCCCCTCCATTCCTTTAATCTTGAAGGTCTGTTTCCTCTTTGCCTTTCTTGTCATTACAGGCCGCCTAGCATGCCTACGACTGCTGTTGCCCCCCACCCCCCACCCCCAGAACTCGTTTCCACAAATGCCTCTTGTTCTGTGGTCCAGCAAGTTCTGGGACAGACAGAGATGGAGAGACAGGAGGGCCCTTCTGCCAGTTTGATGGTGCCAGCTTTTGAAGTGGCTGAAAGCAGCCCCCTGGCACTGAAGGAATCAATACTTTTGCCTCTGCATTAATGTTTGCAAGACCCCAGGTGACCTTCCCTTTCTCCCCTCTCCCCACTACCCCATCTCTCATCCTCTCCCTCCTCCAGTCCCACCACATTCCTGAGCAGGCTGCAGGTCATGGAGTACACCATAAAAGGTAGGGCTCACCTTTCTCTTTTAGGTTCACAGCACAGGAATCTCCCTCCCTCTCTTCCCCCTGCATGAATTCTCCCTCAGGGCACCTCACAAAACCTAAACCAACTGCCTGTAAAGCCCAAACTGCTACCCCTTTGCCATGCAGTCCGGCTGCCTCCCCCTGGGGCTGCCTCCACCTGCCTGGAAGACTTTGTGTTTGCCTCTTCAATTTTTGCTGGTGGTGAAATGGGCAAAGCGCAACCTGGGATTCCCCTTGGGTTTCTCCCTTCCTCTCTTGCATCATCCAGGACTTAAGCCCAATGCCGCTGGCATGCAGCAAAATAGAAGCTCTCTCCCTCTTTCCTCCTCCTCCTCCTCCTCCTCCTTCAACTATGCACCCCACCAGAAACGGGGGAGTTGGAGCAGCCAGTCCACCAAGTGGTGGACCACTTGTGGAAAGTCTGAGCACGTGAGGCTTGCAAGGGATTTAGATACACTCTGCCTGCAGTCTGCAGCCACCCCATGTTTTCCCCTCCTGTATCCTCTGCCTTTTTTTTTTCAAACCAGAGGAAATTGAGGAGTGGGGAAGAACAGTCTCAATCTCCCTTTTTTCACTGTGAGCCGGAGTCCTCTGTGCAGAATGAAGTGCCCCACATTATCCTGCTTGGCCTCAGAGAAGTGACAAAGCATCACTTTGCAAACCTATAGCTGCTGCAAGCCAGGGTGGGACCCAAATGCAGACATGTCTGGCCCAGTTTTTAGGCAATTACTTGATTCTGCATCACTTGATGGCACTTCCAACAATTTTTTTCAGAGCAGTAACTTGCTCAATCTATTTCAGGAGCTCTTCACACAGGGCAGGTAAATCACGATTACAGCAGAATAACAGCATCTTTGGCTGGGACTCATCACATGGCCTCATTCCTTTTCTGTCTGAATAGCATTTCTTTTACACACAAGAAACCATTAATAACCTCTTCTGGAAAACAAACGCTTTCCAAAGGTCTCCTACTAGGAGAACAACAGAAAAGGAATGACGCCATATGATAAATCCCAACCAAACACACTGTTGTTGTTGTTGTTGTGTGCATTGAAGTCACTTCTTACTTACAGCAACCCTAAGGCAACCCTATCATGGGGTTTTCTGGGGCTGAGGGTGTGTGATGTGCGAAAGGTTACCCAGTGGGTTTCCATGACTGAGTGGGGAGTTGAACCCTGGTCTCTAGAGTGATAGCCTGAAGGTGGATCTCCAAGATGCTATTATCTTGCTGTACTTATGATTTACTTGCCTTGTGTGCTAAGATCTTTTATCCATGTTAATCTGTTCTTGCACTGGAAGGGGTTGGACTAGATAGTCCTTGGGCTTCCACCATCATAAATGCGTTAAATTTTTATGGCACCTTTGTTGTTCTCACAGATGTTTCCAAGTGAGCCTGCTGGTGGCTTGGATCCTACTAGAACTCTAGTCCTGTATTCTAGAGCACAAGATATTCTCCCAGCTAAACATATCCAAAGGTGTTTTCTTCTCCCACTTTGAGTTCAGCTGTTGAGCTCAAAACTGGGCAAAGTCTGATTATGCGCAAGGCAAAACATGACAGCTTGGCGGCTGAGGAGAGGAACGGCATGCAGAAGCACCGAGGTCAAAACACTGGCAGCATCTCCAGTTAAAAAGGATCAGGCAGAAGATGATGGAAATGGTCCCTCCCTCCTAGAATCATAGAATCATAGAAATGTAGAGTTGGAAGAGACCACACAGGCCATCCAGTCCAACCCCCTGCCATGCAGGAACTCCTCAAAGCAATCCCGACAGGTGGCCATCAAGCCTCTGTTTAAAAACCTCCAAGGAAGGAGCCTCCACTACACTCCGAGGCAGCCGATTCCACTGCCGGACAGCCCTGACCATCAGGAAGTTCTTCCTGAGGTTCAGGTAGAATCTCCTTTCTTGCAGCTTGAATCCATTGCTCCTTGTCCTGGTCTCTGGAGCAGCAGAAAACAAGCCCTCTCCTTCCTCTACATGGCATCCCTTCAAGTATTTAAACATGGCTCTCATGTCCCCTCTTAACCTTCTCTTCTGCAGACTAAACATCCCCAGCTCTCTGAGTCTATCCTCACAGGGCTTCATGGCTTCCAGGCCTCTCACCATTTTGGTCGCCCTCCTCTGGACTTACTCCAGCTTGTCAATATCCTTCTTGAATTGGGGTGCCCAGAACTGGACACAGTATTCAAGATGGGGTCTAACCAAAGCAGAGTAGAGTGGTACCAGTACCTCCCTCGATCCAGACACCATACTCCTATTGATGCAGCCGAGAATTGCATTGGCTTTCTTGGCTGCCGCATCACACTGCTGACTCATGTTCAGTTTGTGGTCTATGAAGACTCCTAGATCCCTTTCACACGCACTGCTATCCAGCCACGTGTCCCCCATCCTACATTTCTGTATTCCTGCTGCCCTTTCTCTTGCTAAGGACACTTAGCATCAAGGCTTCGGATAGGGGCCCTCATGGTGGAATGCTTTCTCCTTGGAGGCCTGACTGACGCAGACTCTGGCTTCATTTTGGCACCAAGTAAAAGTCCAGAGCTTCCTACTAAAGCCTTTCAGGTCTCACTGATTTATTTCAAAATGCCCTAGCATGTGGCTTTAAACAGTTTCAGCTTCCTAATTTGTTTTAATTTTTTTTTAGTCTGTTTAAATTATTCTTTATTGTGTTAAATTATATTAATGTGCTTAAATCCATTTAACTCATGTGCTGCCCTGAGATCTCATGATGTAGGACAGGATATAATTATTTTAAATAAATCTAATAAATAAAAAGACTGCCAAGGAGTGAGATAGCACCATCCTACGGGGAGAAATGGTCACACTTATGCTTCTAGGAGCTGCAGTCTCCCCCAAATGTAACCTTTCAAAGACTTGCTCCCTGTTAACCCCAACTGGGGAGATATGATCTAACTGGTTGGGCCAAGTATTCTCTGTGGAGGGTATCTGCCTTAGCTTTAGGTGGCCACAACAATTTAAGATGTCCTTGAAATGGAGGCTTAATCCAGAAGGGGTGAGCAAAGAAGGTTGCCTATAAGGATGGTATCCATATAGGGATGGAGTTTCTATGGGGCAGAGAAGGTGCTGCCTAGTCTCTGACTAGTGACTGATCCTCATCCCCCCTCCCCAAAAATATGTCACTCTATGATCAACTCATTATAAACCTGTTGCTGGAGGAGACTTCTCCAGATGTCATGGACTGCCAATAAGACCAACAAATGGGTCTGAGAGCAAATCAGGGCTGAACCTTCTCTAGAAGCCAAGGTGATAAAGCTGAGGCTGTACTTTGGCCATGTCCCAAGGTGGCATGACTCAATGGGAAGACAATATGCTGGCAAAAGCAGGAAGCGGTAGCAAAAGGAGAAGAACACAGGCCTGGTGGACTGGCTTTGCTACAGCTGCCCTGAGTTTGCCAGACCTGAGCAGAAACTGAAACTCCAGTCTTACTGCACCCTAGATGGACACACAGCTCCAGGATGAAACTCTGAATCAGTGAGGAAGAAACTATTTCACACAACAGCTTTGATCAAAGGACCCCCCATCCCCGCACTTTGTTGCTGCTGAAAGGACACTAACAATGGCAGTGAATGACCAGGAGGCCTCTTGGAGATTGCCCATCCAGGGGGCCATCAAAAGTTGAAGCCAACTTAAAATCATGATCATCGTCATCATCAACAATCTATGGAGGATAAAGCAAGCTTGTTTTCTGCTGCTCCAGAGACTAGGACACTTTTTTGCAATGGATTTGAACCACAGAAAAAGAGATTCCACCTAAACCTTAGAAAGAACTTCCTGAGGGTAGGAGCAGTTGGAAAGTGGGATCCACTGCTGCCCTCAGTGGAGTGTGGTGGAATCTCCTCCTTCTTTGGAGGCTTTTAAAGAGAGGCTGGATGGCCGTCTGTCAAAGGGAGGGCCTCAGCTGTTTATTCCTGCATGGCAGAACAGGGTTGGACTGGATGGCCCTTGCAGCCTTTTCCAACTCTACAATTCTGTTTTGTAGACTTGGATTTTTGAAGTAGTCAAGTAATTAGGTCGTCACTCTGGCTAAAGTAGATGGCCTCTTAGACACCCCATTACACCCCACAGCCCGGTGCTCTCTTACAGTCTGATCCTGGAACACACACCCACTGCGAGAACTAAACATCCTAGCACTAAACATTTTAGTGGCCTGGGCTCAGATGGGCAGAGAGCAAATATTTATTTGTCAAATAAAAAGAGCCATTCAGATGTCAGACTTGGCAGCCAGCAGAATCCCCTCCACCCTTGGCCATTGTCAGCAGGGCTTCAAGGAAGCCACCGCTGCTGCCCTGAGTTTGCCACACAGTGGATGGCTGGAGGTTGCTCGGTTTGAAGGTTTGAACGTTTTGCACGTGAAAACCAGGGCGCAAGCAGACAAGCAACAGCAGACCGTGATCAGGGTGGCAAAACTTCCAAGTGAGGAAGAACAGGCTGGGAGCTGGGAGAGGCTGCAGGAGTTGGTTTTTGCCTGAGCCTTCGGCTGGGTTAATTGAATGCCCTTTGCTGACTTAATTGTGCTTGGAACTCAGTTTGCAGCAATGGGAGTAAGCTGAGGACAAAGAGGGAAAGAATGAGGAGGAGGAAAAAGAAACCAGGAAATCTTAAGAGCAGCCGGGAAAAGTGGGATGGCAGAGGATGAACTGGGTTCCAGGGGTGCTGGTGTGTGTGTGTGTGTATTGATGACCCATTGTGCTGCTGTCCTCTTTTTTGAAAGACTGAGAGTAAAATTCTGCCATTCCCTGTTTCCAGTGTTCTTTCACTTCCCACACTTGCCAAAATTGCTCCTCCACACAGGTTCAATGCCCTGCAAACTGAACAGCAAAAGTGGGCATGGTGGTGGAGAAGGGAGGGTTTTGCCCCAGTCCTGGGCTTATTTAGAGCCCTGTGTTTAGTTCTGAGTGCCACATTTTAAGAAGGATGCAGACCAGTTGGAGTGGGTTCAGAAAGGGCAACAAAGACGGTAACAAGGTGGACAGCAGAACATATGAAGCGAGGTTGGAGGAGCTGGGCCTTATCCGCCTGGGGAACAGAAGGCTGAGGGGTGGCATGACTGCACCCCTTAAATCCCTCAAGGGCTGCCCAAAGGCAAGAGCCAGGTCTAATGGAGTCACAGAAGGGTACATTTTGATTGGACCTTAGAAGAAGGAACTTCTTGACAGTCAGAGTAGTTCAGCAATGGAACTGATTGCCCAGAAAGGTGGAGGCATCTCTTTCTCTGGACATCTCCCAAAAGAGGCTGGGTGGTTCCCTGTTTCTGGGGATGCCCTAGCTGGAGATCCTACACTGGGCAGGAGGATGGACTAGATGGCTCCTAGGGACCCCTTCCAACTCTGTGGTTTTATTATTCTATGCACTATGTGCCATTCTGTGTGCTGTTGTGGCAGTGTGGGCCTTTGAAACAGCGAACCCGCCCCTCTGGGCCTCTTTAGTATTTACCTTGCGGCTCCCCATATTCCACCCCAGCCCCCCATGCCAAGCTGGGCAGAAGATAGTCCCTGTCCAAGGTCAGGGCTTGTGAGTGGCCCACGTGCAGCACCCATCCTGACACACACATAACCCCCCCCCAAGCCCTTTGGTGATTCTTTCAGGAGAGCCCTGGGAAAAGGTTGCCCCAGGAGTGAAAAGTATGGATTCCAGCTGCCAGGAGAAGCTCTGAGCCAAGCCTACTCATCACATCTTAACAGCTGCAAACCCAGATCTTAGCCTGGCTCAGTCACTTGTATCTGGAGGCCTCTTTCTAAGGGTTAGAGGTAGGCATTCGACACACAAGTAAAGCGAGATCCTAAAGCGTTAGTTGCCCCTTCCTTCAGTTTTGCAATGCCCCCTGTATGTGTGGAGTGAGAGAGAGACAGAGGGAGAGCTTACTTTCTGGTTTGGAAATTAAGACAGAAATTGTAGCTAAAGGGGCCCTTCTACAAGCTGAGCTGGAGATTTGCCCCCAGCCCTTTCCTCTTGCCCAGAGCTGAGCACCCCCCCCCAAAAAACCTGGAGAGTTTGCTCCCTTGTCTCCAACTTGGAGCTGACCCATGAAAACTTGAAGACTCAGAGCCAAGCCCTGAAAGCTGGCAGCCCTAATGGTGGGTGTGCACCAGAGGAGCTCTACCTCCCACGGAAGCTGACTTGGTTCTTGGTGCCTGCAGTGCCCCTTCGTGGAACCTGGGCACGCATTCTGTGTGTGATGGAATGGGAAGCTGTAGCAACTGAGGTTGGCACCTGATGCAAAACGCTTGAAGACACCCCTGGGGCCATTGTCCCTCATTCTCAAGTTTGGGCCAAGAAACCCGAGAGCCTGGGATGCCCCTGAACCAGCAACGCTAAGCTGCCCCCCGGTCCAGACACATAGACCCAAGTGGGCCTTTTGCTCACCTTCTGAGACAGAGCGCCGGTGAGGGAGTGCGGCGGTGGGCGAGGGCCTGCTCCCCAGGAGACCCAGAAGAAGCACTGTGAGAAGGATGAGGAAGCTGGAGGTCTTCATGGTGCTGGAGCAACAGAGCCTTGGAGTCAAACCCAGCTGGAGGAGAGGCTTAAATACTTGCTTATGGGGAAGGTGTGCGTGTGGCAGGGGAGGTGGTGTCAGGGGAGGGAGGGGCAGAGCTCCAGGGTGACCTTTGGGACTGCGACAAGGTCCCCCACCCTGAAAGCATCTCATTCCAGGGCTGGGGCTGGGGCTCCTTGCCTGAGGCGCTCACCAGCCTCTGCCTTCAAGGATGTGTTTTATCGCCTGCTGTGTTGCTGGAGAAACACGCAGCACCCACCCCTTGTGTTCACAGGCAGGCCCCACACTTGGTGTACATAAACCCCACGCTTCCCAGCCGGCCTGGTCCTCTGGTGTCACGTTGATGAATGCGTTGCCCTGGCAAGCCACCTTTTTAAAAAAGAAATGGTATATTTCCACTCGCAAAGTATTAAACCTAGAATTCTAAACTGCATCAGAGCAAAACCACGGAAGACTTCTCAGAATCGTAGAATCTGAGATTGATATGGAAGATGGAGCAAGCTTGTTTTCTGCTGCTCCAGAGACTAGGAACTCCAGGAAAAGAGATTCCACCTAAACATTAGGAAGAACTTCTTGAGGGTAAGAGCAGTTGGACAGTGGAATCGGCCGGTGCCTTGTGGTGGATTCTCCTCCTTCTTTGGAGGTTTTTAAACAGAGGCTGGATGGCCATCTGTCAGGATGAGTGCTTTGCTGTGTCCTCCTGCATGGCAGCATGGGGTTGGACTAGATGGCCCTTGGGGTTTCTTCTAGTTCTAGGATTCTGTGATTCCAACTTTGAATTACAAACTTCCTGAAGAGTTCAACTACATTCAGTTCTCCTCCACTGCGTAAGAGATGGAGGCTGGAAACCACTCAGGGACATGCACAGCAGTTAAATCACGCTATGCGTGCCGGGCCAAAAGAACACCACTGTGCAACAGGCATCTTCTGCTGGGAGCAGTGGAGGAGAGATGAACGGCAAGCTGCACGTTGTGGTTGTAAATCATGACCATTTTCGCACTGGACTGTTATAGTACTGTTATTCCAGTTTCAACATCCTATGGAATCCTGGGGTTTGCAGTTTAGGGAGGGGCCTTTGAGTTCATCTAAAAGTCTTTGAGGCCCTTCCCAACAGTCTAGTGCAGAAATGGCCCATGTATTGCTGCATTGTGCAATGGCAGCCAGTCTTTGACATGAGTTGTGCAATGCTGTCCTTCTGCATGTACGTTGTGCCATGTTGTTGCAGAGCATGGCTACTAACGGCATGTTGCATGGAAGCCTGTGTATATTTCTCAGCACTTCCCACCTCCCCTCAATTTGCTTTTCTCTGGGTTGGGAGCCCTTGGTATGTGAGTCATTGGCCCTTTCCGCAAGGCATTTTCCATACGAAAGGGTGCCTGCAGAGTCGCGCGATTGGGAGGACCAATGTGCACGATGCACTCACAATTGTGCAATGCTCCAGGGGCCTGCAGGCGCTGATCTTGCACCTTTTCATTTTTGGCTAGAAGCTGAAAATGGTGCGCAATCGTGCATTGCTCCCAAGCCCCACGCGCACTTACCTGGAGTGTGGAACCTCTGGAGCCGCACTGGTCGCACTTCCTGTCCCAGTGCAGCCTGGGAAAGTCCGAGGCTGCACTGCGGAAGGAAGAAGTAGGGCTCTCGTGTGAGCAGGCAGCTCGTGCAAAGCTGAAGGACCCCGGACGTGAAAGCCTCTCTCTGGAGGGTACTCGCGTGATCCCTGTACCCCAGCGCCGGAAGAAGGTAAGGTGTGGAAAGGGCCATTGTTGTGCAGGCTGTATCTTCCATGGAAGGGGTACACCAATACCCCTGCTTGCATGTTCCCTCAAGTGCACCCAGAACCTCTCAGGTAGGGAGAAAGGTCTTTATTTTAAGACTAAAGCAGAGCTTTCCAAACTTTTCATGTTGGTGACACACTTTTTCAACATACATCATTTCACGACACAGTAATTCAGCTTTACTAGCAAACTGGAGGTACCCAGAGGCGTATCTAGGGTGAGAAGAGGCAGCCCCCCAATCCTGGCCCCCACTGCTGTCGCCCTCGCCAGGAAAGGCCCCAACGAGAGCAACGGTAGGGGGAAAGGCAGTCCCCTCCCACCCAATCCCTACCCGCTGCCATTGCTCTTGCCAGGGAAAGGCCCCAGCAAGAGCAGTGGTGGTGGGCCAGGCTCAGGTGGGGGGTCTTTCTCAGCCAGGTAGGTGACACCCTGACACATTACAGGTGACACACTAATGTGTTGCAGTACACTGTTGGAAAGCTGTAAGGCCTCGTTTTGGGGGTCCCCAATATCAGTACAGTTTGGATGGGCACCATACCTACCGGTAATTGGCATCATATTTAATTGGCAACACACTTTAATTGGCACTAATATCAAATCCAAGCCTGAGAGGTGACGGAGAGGTCAAACCGAGCGAGGGAAAGAATTTGACTGTAAATAGGTCAACTCCAAAATTCCTCCAGGTAAGACTGAGTCATTTGTCAGAGAAATGCACACCATTCCTATGGATCATAGGCCTAAATAGAAGCTGGACTTTTCCAGGGAACCCAACTGTGAGGAGCCCACCAGGACACTGATTGACAGATATCCATCTCTTGTATGCCTGGATTCTTTCCTCTGTCCTCACAGCACCCACAATAGGCAGTCTTTGTCAATCAAAGCACTAAGCCCACCAACAGGCGAAAGACCCATTGTCCACAACAGGTTCCCTTTGTCTTGCATCTGGAAACTTCACAGCCATAAGCCATTTTCAGGGTACAAATACCCTTATTTCAGGAGGCCCAGGGCAGCCTCTTGAAGGTCTGCCCCTCACTCTATCCGTCTGGCTCCCGAATGAGAACTGCCCTTAGGTCCTACCTCAGCTAAAATACGTTCCTGCTCTTCACTTCTTTTCTGGACTGGTAATTATAAATCCCTCCATACCCCTCAGCCTCTCTACAATTTTTCCTCCCTTTCTCTTTCAGCTAGCTCTTGTGTGAATGTGTGATTGTGTGTCTCTTGTGTGTATGCACGAGTGAATTCCCCTCAATAAAATCATTTATTAGACAATTCCCCTTGGTTTTTGCCTTGGCTTGACCCGGTAAAAATTGGGTTAAAAGATCTCGCTAGGTTGCTCTGCCTCTCACAGCGCTACAGCTTATGCTCTGGCTAATTCCCATTCCCCAGTATTTGGAGCACATGGAGGTGTACCCCAAGGGACCCCAGAAATCAGGGTAACAGAGCCTTGGGTTAAAGAGTCCTCAGCCAAGGATAAGGTCTTTAGTCCAAGCTTCTGTCAGTGGCTTCAGGATACAGACCTTGGTAAGATTCTGGCAAATGGCTGCAGGACGAGGAGCCCAAGTAGGGAGAGGCTGGGTGTGTTAGGGGCGCAAGGAGACTCAGGCAAAACCACAAATGAATAACAAGACTGCTTTTGCCAGGAGACAAAGGGTGCTTCCCTTGGCTACCCAAGCCCACTATTCTCCTGGCCACCCTCTTTGGCTTTCCTGTTTGTAGAAGGGTTTGCCTCCCCGTTCCCCCCAAGCTTCTCTGGGCTCCCGGCTCTCTTGGAGGGCCTTTAATGTTAAACACTAAAACTGTATGAACCAGACACCATCACACCCAACCCTTGTTAGGACCACACAAGCTGTCATGTGCTGGTTAACCAGCTTTCCAGGAGAAGACTCAGGCCATTTCTGCGTTCCACACTTATAGCGCGATGATTCCACTTCCAACATCCTATGGAATCCTGGGGTTTGCAGTTTAGGGAGGGGCCAGTCAGCCCTTCCTAAACTGCAAACCCCAGGATTCCATAGGATGTTGAAAGTGGAATCATCACGGTATAACAGTCCAGTGCAGAAATGGCCTCTGACTGAAGCAGCCATGGTTTTACTGAGCTAGTTCGAGCAGCAAGGGGTGAGGTTATTAGTGCTTGTAGGAAAAACAAAATGAGGGGGAGAGAGAATGCTGGTAATTTTCCAACAGTGCTGAGGTGGGTGCATCTGTTAGCAGGCAGGTCACAAGGTTTAGCTTACAAATTTAGGCCCAAACAGCATGCACTGATTGGTGAGGATCATAAATGCTATTTGCTTCCCCAGAACACCACGTTTCCCAGGCACTTTGGGATCTTTATGTGCTTTGATCTTGGGGATCTAAACCCTCCTCTTGTTCTTACCTGGCCCTCCTGGCTAGTCTCCCATCACCTCCCTGGGGCCGTGCATTCCCTTCCCTTGATGTTCCCCCCCTGGCCAAATACCCTTGGGAACTTCTCCGAACACCTGCAAGCCTTTGATGCCACACCTGGACACATACAACAGTTGGGTTTCACTACGTTGTTGTAAGCCAATTAAGATGCAATACATAGTTCCCAGTGGGCATTCACATTCCTTATATTGTTGCCGCCATGTGATCTATTCCTACAAGCTGGCTAACCAGGGGACTTCACCCCCCCCCGCCATAATACCTGGCAGGGGCTGAGCCTCCTGACTGAGTCATAGAATTGGAAGAGACCCCCAAGAGCCATCCAGTCCAACCTCCCCATTAGTATTTCCCCTTTAAACTTTCCATTTAAGAGTCATAAGGGAGCCTACAACTTAACATTTGTAACCTAATTTGATTCATCCTGACCGTTTTTTAAATATTTCTGAATGCCTTTTCTCTTCCCTGCATGCACATTGTATGTGCCTCCTTGTGCACATGCTCAGCTGCTTCCACAACGTGTACAACTCTGCTTCCTTATCCCTGCAATACAATCATAGAAGAGTTGGAAGAGACCCCAGGGGCCATCTAGTCAAACCCCTTGCTATGCAGGAACAGCCATCAAAGAATTCCCAACGGATGGCCATTCAGCCTCTGCTTAAAAACCTCAAAAGAAGGAGACTCCACCACACTCTCAGGGCAGTGTATTCCACTGCTGGACAGCTCTGACCACCAGGAAGTTCTTCCTGGGGTTCAGATGGAATCTCCTTTCCTGCAGCTTGAATCCATTGCTTCTTGTCCTAGTCTCTGGAGCGGCAGAGAACAAGCCTGCTCCCTCCTCAACATGACATCCCTTCAAATATTTAAACATGGCTCTCATGTCCCCTCTTAGCCTTCTCTTCTGCAGACTAAACATACCCAGCTCTCTAAGTCTATCCTCATAGGGCTTCATGGCTTCCAGGCCCCTCACCATTTTGGTCGCCCTCCTCTGGACTTGCTCCAGCTTGTCAATATCCTTCTTGAATTGGGGTGCCCAGAACTGGACACAGTATTCAAGATGGGGTCTAACCAAAGCAGAGTAGAGTGGTACCAGTACCTCCCTCGATCTAGACACCAGACTCCTATTGATGCAGCCAAGAATTGCATTGGCTTTCTTGGCTGCCACATCACACTGCTGACTCATGTTCAGCTTGTGGTCTATGAAGACTCCTAGATCCCTTTCACATGTACTGCTATTCAGCCACGTGTCCCCCATCCTGTATTTCTGTATTCCATTTTTTCTACCTAAGTGTAGGACCTTACACTTCTCTCTGTTGAAACTTTCAACATCCTATGGAATCTGGGGTTTGCAGTTTAGGGAGAGGCCAGCTGGTTTCCATGGTTTCCAGGCTTTTGACCATTTGGGGTACCTCTTCTGGATATATTCCACCTTGTCATTATCCCTCTTGGATTTGGTGCCCAAAACTGGACACAGCAGGATATAGTGGGACTACGACTTCCCTCAACTTAAATAGCTGGAATCGCATTAGCTTTTTTAGCTGCTGCACCACTACGGCTGGAGTCTTGGTGGTGATTTACACAAACACGGGGATGAAGAAAGTGCAGCCCATGGGCCACGTGGCTTGTGGGGTGCCCTTTCCTCGTGCCCCCAGTAGTGGCTCTTGAAACTGTTCAGCAGTCCCCCGTCCCCGGCTCTTTTTTGCTTTTAAAAAAGAGGCAATTTTTCACCTTGAAACAAGCTAAAGCAGCTCATAACCTCAAGGCAGTAATTTAACGTCTCCCAACAACATGGTAGGATTGATCTAGCTCTGGGCAACGCTCCACCAGCCGATCTTATCAAATAGGGAGTGGCAAATAGAGAGTGAAAAATCCATTCCAGGCTTTTGTCTGAACTGTAAAGGAACCATCCAAGGTTCTCAGTTCACACAGAATCAGTATATTTTGCCAAAAACTTTACACTATTCTTTTTTGCAGAACTCTTGGGGACTTTTGCACAGAAAATAAAGTCCTAAAACACAAAACAAAAGCCTAGAAATGCCAAAGGGGCAGAGCACTGGGGGGGAAAGTGCAAAAAGTCTTTTAAACTCACTCAGTAAAGAGAAATCTTTTGAAATATTTGATATGTATTTGAAGGGATGCCACGTAGAGGAGGGAGAGGGCTTGTTTTCTGCTGCTCCAGAGACCAGGACAAGGAGCAATGGATTCAAGCTGCAGGAAAGGAGATTCCACCTGAAGCTCAGGAAGAACTTCCTGATGGTCAGGGCTGTCCGGCAGTGGAATCTGCTGCCTTGGAGTGTAGTGGAGTCTCCTTCTTTGGAGGTTTTTAAGCAGAGGCTGGACGGCCATCCGTCAGGAGTGCTTTGAGGGTGTCCCTGCATGGCAGGGGGTTGGACTGGATGGCCTCTGGGGTCTCTTCCAACTCTACATTTCTATGATTCTATGAAAGTGGAATAATTGCATTATATGAGCATAGTGCAGAAATGGCCACAGTCGTTCAGACAGTTTAAACAGTGTTGCATTTTTCTTAATTGGTAATCTGCTTTGGGTTCAAGTTCTGGGGAAAAGGAAGAGATACATAAAGATTGCAACAACGACAGACAGCATTACTCCAGGACTGGCCTTGTCACCACAGATTTAAACCTGGGTCAGCCGTCCCTTCCCATTGAGCATGCAGCCAATGTGCTACCTTGCCTCTTTCTAGGAGTGTGGAGCAGGCGGAAAACGTATCAACTGAGGTTTGTTTGTTTTTTTAAAAAATATATATAAATTCCTCCCAGGTTGCAAGAGCAATGCTGGAGGCCCCACTGGAGTCAGATGCTTCTTGCCGAAGTCACTTGGCGTTGCTGGCTGTGTTCTGTTGTTCGTGTCCAGGATACTTTCTGAGAGTTATATAATGGGAGGCGTTCCGGGCCTGCTCAAGGTCAGCGCGGTGACTCAGGCTGGGAACGCCGGGGAGAGAAGCCAACCGGGCATGCGAGGCAGGTTGCTCGGGCGCATAAACAAGGCCCTCTCCGTCTCACCGCGTGTGCATATTTCTCTCCCCCACCGGCCGCTGTCTCTCTCTCTCTCTCTCTGTCTACATGATGCAAAAAGGTGTGCCTTTGCAAAAACAGAAGGAGGAAAAGAAAGGGGATTAGAGAGCAAGGAAGGTGTGAAAGGACTGGAGAGGAAAGAAAGTGTTACAAATTCCAGAGGGGGAGGCGGAGGTGGGTTCACCTGAGTGCCAAAAAAAAAGGCACACAAAGGCACCTTTAGAGCTTTGCGGTCTGTTGGTTTTTATTGCCTAGATTGTACCGGCATGCTCGATTTCATTGCATACTTGGAGGCAAACACAAGATCCAAAATGTCCCACACTGGTTCCCAGTTCAGGAGGGAAGGCAGGATGAAGATGGGGTGGTGGTGGTGGCAGAAATAATGTGGCATGCTCCAAGTAGCCCACTTTTTGTAAATTGCTATTGTGATTTTTTAAATTTGCATCACAAATTGCTTGGACTGTGCCACATTTTTCCAGCAACATCCCACCAATTCTGAGATTCTTGGGCAGAATCTGAAAAGGCCATTTCCGCACCGTAGTGCTGTTATTCCACTTTCAACATCCCATGGAATCCTGGGGTTTGCAGTTTAGGGAGGGGCCTCAAAGGCAAATCCATAATTCCATAGGATGTTGAAAGTGGAATAACAGCACTATAACGGTCCAGTGTGGAAATGGCCAAAGACTGACAGTCCCAAATGCCAGTCAGTGATTAAGCTGGCAGATTGTGTAAGCAAGTAGAGTAACAACAACAGTGGATAAAATGTCACCTCTGGTCACAACAACCACAGCTCTGTTACAGCAGAGTCTGGGAACGTTTCTTTCCAGAAGGTCGTGCGTCTCTTTTGAAGACCTCAAGGTAGTGGATTTGCTTTATAATAGCATCCCACTGAGATTCCATTTTCTGATTCTGTCCGTTTTATCAGCTGTGGTTGGCATTCCAGTAGATTCACAGTTTCTTCCATGGTTGAAGAGCAAAAGATACTGAGTCCTGTAACCCATTTCTTTGTTCGATGTCCAGGAACTGTGATGTGGTCGTTCATGGATCAGGTGGTGGCTGGTCTGGTATCAGATACTAATTTTTTGTTTCTGCACCATATTTAAGGGGGTTTTGGCACATGTAGTCTGGTCTCTCAACAGAGAGAAGTGTAAGGTCCTACACTTAGGTAGAAAAAATGGAATACAGAAATATAGGATGGGGGACACGTGGCTGGAGAGCAGTACGTGTGAAAGGGATCTCGGGGTCTTCATAGACCACAAGCTGAACATGAGTCAGCAGTGTGATGCAGCAGCCAAGAAAACCAATGCAATTCTCGGCTGCATCAATAGGAGTCTGGTGTCTAGATCGAGGGAGGTACTGGTACCACTCTACTCTGCTTTGGTTAGACCCCATCTTGAATACTGTGTCCAGTTCTGGGCACCCCAATTCAAGAGGGATATTGACAAGCTGGAGCAAGTCCAGAGGAGGGCGACCAAAATGATGAGAGGCCTGGAAGCCATGAAGCCCTATGAGGACAGACTTAGAGAGCTGGGTATGTTTAGTCTGCAGAAGAGAAGGTTAAGAAGGGACATGATAGTCATGTTTAAATCTTTGAAGGGATGCCACGTAGAGGAAGGAGGGGGCTTGTTTTCTGCTGCTCCAGAAACTAGGACAAGGAGCAATGGATTCCAGTTTCAGGAAAGGAGATTCCACCTGAACCTCAGGAAGAACTTCCTGACAGTCAGGGCTGTCCGGCAGTGGAATCTGCTGCCTCGGAGTGCGGTGGAGTCTCCTTCCTTGAAGAATTTTAAGCAGAGGCTGAATGGCCATCTGTCAAAGGGAGTGCTTTGGGGGTGTTCTTGCATGGCAGGGGGTTGGACTGGATGGCCCCTGGGGTCTCTTCCAATTCTAAATTTTATGATTCTATGATTCTCTCCAGAAAATCCTGGCCAACTTGGGAGGCCCCACCTGCAGCAATGCTCCTGGCAACATGGCCTCTTCCCTCCAAGGAGCAAGCAGTCCCACCACCACGGAAAGGTAGGTTCCAACTGATGAAATGCTGGCACCTGCAAGTTGAGATGCAGTGCCCCTGGGAAAGGGAAAGCACTGCCGTGCCTCTGGTGAAGAGTGGACGGGATCACAATGCACCAACATTACGAAAAGTGGCGCTGCTTTGACCCAGTCCCATTACCCACTGCAACCTCCTTGACGCCTAGATTCTTGGATACCGTACAAATTGCTGATGGTCCAAAACTCCTGTCAGCAATACTTGGGGGAAAGTGAAACTGAGAAATACCAGTGATATCGCTATAGACAGTACAATGATACGTGTATAGATAGGATCACAATAGCACAATTGCACAAAGTGACACTATTGGGAACAAGGCACATTGCACTCTGATACCTCACATCAGTGGCCCTTCCTTTCCACTGGGTTGGGACTGCATGGTTCTGTGAGGCAACAGGGCAAGCACAGCTACTCTGGACTGCCAAAAAGACCAATGAATGGGTCCTAGAGAAAAAGAAACCTGGATTCGCCCTAGAAGCCGAGATGAGTAAATTGAGACTGCTGTACTTTGACCAGGAGTCATGAGAAGACACGACTCACTGGAAAAGTGGGAAAGCAGCAGGGAAAAAGGAAGACTGCGCTGCAGATGGATAGACTCAGTCCAGGAAGCCACGAGGGCTGCCCTGAATCTGCAAGACCTCAGCAGTAGCTGGGTCACTTGGAGCTGTCGCTTTTGTAGGGTTGCCGTAAGTTTAAGGCCATTTCCACACTAGACTGTTACAGCGCTACGGGATTCCATAGGACGTTGAAAGTGGAATCACAGCACTGTAACAGTCCAGTGCGGAAATGGCCCTTGGTCAACTCGACGGCAGATAACAAGAACAATTCCTGACTGGCAATCTAATTGCCCCGGAGCGAGGCCAACAGCAGACGGATACGGTGTGGAAGCTAACACAGAAAATCAAAGCGCACACGCATGACCCCTCACCCGGCCCCACGGCTACGAGAACTGGGCAAGCCCGTCAGCAACAGAGGAAAAGAATCATGCCCCCTCCCGTCTCTCCCCAGGAGTCCTATCTTTTCCCAGCCCCAAACTGCCAAACTAAAGAAAATCCTATCTAACAAAGTCACTAAATGCAAATTAACCCCTTCTGTCCCACTGGAGTGCCGTTAGCACTGATGGGGATGCTCACAAGGACTCTAAATCCCACCATCCGCCTGAAGGAAGAGGCCAAACATCAGAGCAAGACTGTGTCCGCCCAGTCCAACCGGAGGCTGCCAGTCCCTGACTCCTGTCTGCAGCCTCGGCGGTTTCCCAAATAAATCCACCAAGCAGCCGTTTTCCTACGGGGCCGAGGCTGCCAGTGGACACCAGAGGGAAGCAGCTTCTCTTCTCGCACCCGGCACTTTACGACTGGCGGCAGGTCCTTTCAGGTGCTTCCTGGGCAAATGAAAAGCTTCAGCCCGGGAGTATTTGGGGTTCACACCTGATGCCACCTCAAAGACTGGGTGAGGAACCGCCTGAGGCTGGGGACCCACATTAGCCCCATCCTGGAGACCCCGGAGGGCTGCAGACCCACTACACGCACCCCCGCAAAAAAACCCTCCCAATGTTTTGCCTTCAAATACTCTCACCCAGGGAGCGGGAGGCACTTCTGGCATATTTTTAAGACCCCCTCAGGCCATTTTAGGTCCAGGAGAGCCCTTTGCAAACAACAAGAACTGAATGGGAAGTCACTTCTTCTTTGCCTCCAGTTTCCAAAGAGGCTTCTCTTGAGGCTAAGATGACAGAGAGTTTTAAACCATTGGGAAAAAGAATACAGTATAAAATGGATGTTTTTAAAAATATTGCATTTTATGGTTGCCATATTTTATATTTTAATCCAAGTTGCTTTGGAAATTTTGTCTGAAAGGAGCATAAACATATACATACATGCATATATATTATAGCAGAATTCATATGTGTGTGTGTGTATATATTACAGCAGAAAGCAAGACTTTTAAAAAGAAGGCATACTGTAAAAAGATTTCCGTAACACGTCCCTCTTGCAAGGGCCTGCTTTTCCCCAGCCGGAGTGCCTGGCCCAGAGGCCCCGCTCCGCTCCCTGGCAATGCCTCCAATTTCTCCACTCCCTTGATTTGACTCCAAACAAACCAGCTCCACCTCCACTCCTTGAAATGCCAAATTTAGAAGCAAGGGCAACATTTTCCTGCAGCTGTGATGACATTCTCTCTCCTGAGATGTTGAGGGTATAAACACCAAAACAGGGAAGTGTGGTGCGTCCACCCACACACATGCATGCCCACATACGCAACGATACCCTCGCAGGGCAAGGGGTGGGGCGCCCTTAGCTCCATTGCACTCCCTCCCCCCGTTTTTGTCCCCCCACTGCCCCTTGGAACGAGGCTGGTGATTCAGGGAGCAGGGCCTGTTTGGTGGCAGCCCCCCTCCCCAATTGCAGAGCCCCCTTGCGCTCCGTTCCGGCAGGCAGGCAGGGAAGGCTCTGCTATGTCAATTGACCCTGGGACCCTAAAATGAAGGGTGTCTTCTCTTCTCTTTTTTGTTTTTTTTTTGGAAAAAGATTTTTAAGATTTTTTTTGGAAAAAGATTTTTAAGATTTTTTTTGGAAAAAGATTTTAAAGATTTTTCCCCCCACATACAGTAAATATTTAAACAAAACACCAAAGAAGGAAAGAAAGGAAGGGAGAAATAGAAAACAGAGGGGGGAAATGGAATTAGACAGAAATAGCAAAGAGAATAGAGTGGAAATACAGAGAAATGACTTCCAACCTTGCTTTCATAGAATCATAGAATCATAGAAATGTAGAGTTGGAAGAGACCCCAGGGGCCATCCAGTCCAACCCCCTGCCATGCAGGAACACCCTCAAAGCACTCCTGACAGATGGTCATCCAGCCTCTGCTTAAAAACCTCCAAAGAAGGAGACTCCACCACACTCCGTTTTCTACTGCCGGACAGCTCTGACCTTCAGAGGTTCTTCCTGAGGTTCCGGTGGAATCTCCATTCCTGCAGCTTGAATCCACTGCTCCTTGTCCTGGTCTCTGGAGCAGCAGAAAACAAGTCCCCTCCTTCCTCTACGTGGCATCCCTTCAAATATTTAAACATGGCTCTCATGTCCCCTCTTAACTTTCTCTTCCGCAGACTAAACATACCCAGCTCTCTAAGTCTATCCTCATAGGGCTTCATGGCTTCCAGGCCTCTCACCATTTTGGTCGCCCTCCTCTGGACTTGCTCCAGCTTGACCATGTCCTTCTTGAATTGGGTTGCCCAGAACCGGACACAGGATTCAAAATGGGGTCTAACCAAAACAGAGTAGAGTGGTACCAGTACTTCCCTCGATCTAGACACCATACTCCTCTTGATGCAGCCGAGAATTGCATTGGCTTTCTTGGCTGCCGCATCACACTGCTGACTCATGTTCAACTTGTGGTCTATGAAGATTCCTAGATCCCTTCCACACGTACTGCTATCCAACCACGTGTCCCCAATCCTATATTTTTCTATTCCATTTTTTCTACCTAAGTGTAGGACCTTACACTTCTCTCTGTTGAATTTCATTTTGTTCGCCCTGGCCCAGCTCTCCAATCTATCCAGGTCATTTTGAATTTGGATCCTGTCCTCCGGCGTATTAGCAACCCCTCCCAATTTGGTGTCATCTGCAAATTTGATGAGCATGCCCTCAATTCCTTCATCCAAGTCATTGATAAAAATATTGAACAGCATTTTCAAACGGTCTTCGGGCTACTCTGGACTTCCATCCCGCCTTGCTGCTGGTTGTCTAAGGAAACTCCCCTCAGCTCCCCACGCTGAGCTTTCTCTCCCGGAACCCCGTCCTTCTCTCCAGGACTACGAGACCAGGTGTCGTATTGCCTTTCCAGAACACATCTCCGTTTCTATTTCCCAGCTAGTTAGTTTATGTCTTCTCTTTCGTGTTTCTTGTCTTTAATAAAATATTGTTTCTTACTTTGAAATCCTTCTCTAGCCGCTCTCTGACCCGCCACTGTATACACAGGGTTAAAGATCCTTGCAAAGTTACCCAGCCTCTCGCTCAGCCAAGAGAGCGCTTTAGCTAAATTCCCCCAACTTGTGTTTTATTTGGCAAACTGGGCGCCCCTCCCAGGCCCCCCCACCCACAGGGTAACAGCAGCAGCTCCTCCTCTGTTGGTTTCTTTCATGATGGGGTTTCTGTTGCTTCTGAGTCTGTTCTTGGCACCAACATTCTACATGCCTGAGATTTTACGATAAATTATGCCAGCATAATACGGGGAGATGGCTCCATGGCCGCTCGCAGACTCTGAAGCCATTCCTTCCTATCCTTCCCTCAGGAAATGAGATTTTTTCTATTCAAACGCCCTTTGAGGAACCCATTGGTTTGCAAGATGAGAACTTTCTACAGCCTCTTACTGCCTTGTTTTGTTGCTTTTTACATCAATGCCTTCCAAGGCTTTCGTTCTCAAACAGTTCAACTCTATTTTAAACTTTTGTATGTTTTCAGCTGCATGTAGTTTTACTTTTCTTTCTTTCCACCTCATAAGCTGCCTTGGGTCCTAGTCTTGGAGAAGGCAGGAGATCCATCACATTACAGAGACGGATGGAAAGACACAGAGATGGTTCCTGTATCCTCATCCACTCTCTGGTGTCATGACTTGGAAACCATCTCTTGAGTTGTTGGCAGTAGGGATGGGATTCCCCAAATGAAATGAATGAATGTGTTCCTTCAGCTAACCTGGAAATAAGCTGTAGCCATAGGGAGAAATGTAAGGTCCTACATGCGGGCAGAAATAATGAAATGCACAGATGGGGTAGGATGGGGTACACCTGGTCTGATCACAGGACTTGTGAAAGGGACCTTGGTGTCTTACTGGACCTCAGGCTGGAAACAAGTCAGCAGGGTGATGTAGCAGCTGAAAAGGCCAATGAGATTCTGGGCTGCATCAACAGGAGTCTAGTGTCTCGGTCAAGGGAAGTGATGGTACCACCCCATTCTGCTTTTGTCAGACCCCATCTGGAATAATCCTGTGTCCAGTTCTGGGCACCTCACTTCAAGAAGGATATGGACAAGTTGGAACATGTCCACAGGAGGGTAACCAAAAGGGTTAGAAGCCTGGAAACTGTGAAG
The DNA here is from genome assembly GCA_948474755.1 of Ctenosaura bakeri. NCBI lineage: Eukaryota > Metazoa > Chordata > Lepidosauria > Squamata > Iguanidae > Ctenosaura > Ctenosaura bakeri. Next base: position 368,081 of record CAOLHI010001905.1, read on the forward strand.
CCCTACGAGGAGCGGCTTAGGAAGTTGGAAATATTTAGCCCAGAGAAGAAAAGGTTAAGAGGGGACATGATAGCCATGCTGAAGTATTTGAAGGGATGTCTTGTGGAAGCTGGAGAAAACCTGTTTTCTGTTGCTGCAGGGACTAGGACACTGTGCAACAATGTCTTCAAACTCCAGGAAAAGAGATTCCACCTAAACTTAAGGAAGAATTTTGTGATCATAAGAGCTGTTCAACAGTGGAGTACACTGCTGCCCCACAGTGCGGTGGAGTTCCTTCTGTTGGAGGTCTTTGAACAGAGGTTGGATGGCCATCTGCCAGGAATGCTTTGATGGTGTCTCCCTGGATGGCAGAAGGGGGTTGGACTAAAGGGTCCTTGGGGTTTCTTCCAGCTCTACGAATCCATGATTCTATGAAACTATAGCTATGCCAAGAATCAGTGTGATATAGTAGTTTGAACATTGGACTACAACTCTGGAAACCAGGGTTCAAATCCCTGCTCAGTCATGGAAACTCGCAGAGTGATCTTGCCTCAAAGAAAGGCAAAGTCAATGCTCCACCCCCAAACACATCTTGACAAGACAACCCCATAATAGGTTTACTTTAGGGTCACCATGAGTCAGAAATGATGGGAAGACACACCACAACATGTTGAGAGTGCTCCCGTTGCCATCCTCCAGATGGGAGCTTCCCAGGCCAGATCAGAAGATGGTTTCCAGAAGACGGTTTCAGGGCAAGGGGTGCAGGTGGCTCTCCAAGCCAAAGGTGAGGAGACCTCCATGTTGTCTTTCATCCTGGGGTGGAAGGAGCAACCGGAAGGAGATCTTTGAGACAGGCCAGAAAAGAAGACCAAGAATCCCCAGACTCTCAAAGTGCAGAGCAGTGGGTGTGTTTATTGGCAAAGGAACAGGGGATGTTAACAGAGCAGAACTGGGTCCATCAACTGGAAACATGGGGCTGGGTGCAGACAGAGGGGCAGGGAGAGAGAGCAGGGCCTCCATGCAAAAGTCAGGAACACTTGCTGTCCATGGATCCGGGCCTCTTTCAAGGTTAGTCTGTGGAAAGAAGAGGGTGTCAGAGACTGGAGGAGGAAGAGTGGGAGCGCATACAGAAGCACCAAGCGGAGCTGTAACCTCCTGTCATGAGCCAGGCTGAGCGTGCTGCCGATTCAGACGGGGACTCGGAGTTGGACCTGGACTCCCAGCCAGGGGAGGATGCCTTGGAGGGAGAGGGGGCTCCTGCAGAGTCAAGGGAGGGGCCTGCCAGCGACCCCACAGCTGTCCCAGGACTGGATCCCGAGCCAGTACCTGCCGCAGATGAGGCCAGAGCTTCTGGCTCGACAGAAGCTGCTGTTTCTGACTCCAGCCCAGAGTTTGCAGCAGACCCTCCCCCCACGTTCCTCCAGAGGCGGCAGGAGAAGGAGGGGGTCCCAGATCAAAGCGGCTACTAGAGAAGCGTCTGATGTCTGGGGGCCTCCAGCTGGGAGCCAGGCCAACAGACATTTGATCAGCCCCAGCTGGGCTAGCGATTATGTATTGAAGACAGACGCTGGGGGGAGCTGGACACGGGGCAACAACTGTCTACCATTCGCGAATCTGCATCCTGTACCGTGGGCTTTCCGTTCCAGGCTAAACCTCGCTGTTGAGTTTTCCTGCCTCTGTTTGTTTTGGGTGACGTAGCCCCTTGATCACTTTATTGCCTTACCACTAAAAGCCATAAAACCACAGCTTCTGCCTCTGTGACTGCTTAGCTTC